>JPKZ01000986.1:723493-736583 GCA_000803305.1 Toxocara canis
GTTCCGCTTGATGAAGCGTCTGCTGCAAACATTAGTCCTATTATTTATTTAGTTCTTTATGGTGGACTTCAACCTACCTCACACAACTTGACTATTTTCTCCTTGCAGCTAAAGAAAATCTGGGCTCACCTTCCGTAGAATTTTCGCACGCCCATGCTTTTGCGCAGACAGTTCTAGAGTAAACTAGTTACAACAACTGTCTTCATCTTGTTCTCTGTCAGCCTCAGCATCTTGTTTCTTCTGGCGAAGTTATGCCCAACTTTTCTAGATCGAATCATCGTTCCATCATTTTTGAACTGAACGACTTGGTTCCTTAGAGCAGCAGGTCTGTTTTCGAAGATTATCGCAATGGTGAATATGAATGCGCTTGTCGTCGTTCATCGTTTAATTTGGACTTGCAGCTTTCTGAGTATTTCGTTAGTGGAGTTAAATGCGGGCATTTTATTCTTCCTTTACGGTCAACGGAATTTTACATCCGTTTCAAGACTGAATGCTCCAAATGCATGTTTTTATCTTATCAATTTCACACGACTGTTAAGCAAAAATCTCGCGGTTATAAGTTTATTTCTAAAACTGAGTATAAAAGTTGCGAACTATATCGGAAAGGCATTGGTTCATACTTGACCCTAAGGCCCACCTCACAAACTGAGCAACTACCCTGAAGCAGGTGATAATTTTTCTATAACTAACACGTTTGCTCAAATTTTTCTCTTATTTCACAGCTATTCCCACTTTCGATCTCCCGGATATCAGTAGCAAGATTAGGCGAACTATTTCTGGGACGTCAGTTTATGTCCTCGATGTGTTCAAAAAGCTGTGACTGCTACTTTTGTTACCTTGAGACTACCTTAACACTGCTACCTTGAGAATGCTATGATTTCTAACTCCATTCCGCATTTCACTCTTAAGCATACCTCTCCTCCTATCGCTGCACCTGTGATAACTTTTAATCTCTTCACTCTAGTGAATGACACTCTTATGAAAATGCTATATGAATATTCCGACTTGTAGAAAGTAGCAAAGCGGTGAGGCAGCTGATTGCCTGCCAACTTCTTCTTTAATTTATGCTTTATGCTCTTCTCGACAGTTCCATTGCCGAAGCGCCTTAAACATTTCTATATTATTATAATTATACTGACACCGACAAGTATGGACTCCACCTTCGTAAATCAACACTCCTAACTTTTAACTTGCATATGCGACTGGTACATGTGTTGAAGAGGATATGGCCGCCGATTGCATTCTTTACCGGGGCTTTTGATTCCGCCGCATTTCTATTTTTGATTAAAAAAAACACAAGCCATATGCTGCAGACTGGAAATAATTCGTTGAATTGTCTCCTCTGTCGGTAAAGAAAGGTTTAGGGATAAGGATAGGGAAGTCAACTCCAAAGAAATTGCCGTCTACAGCGAGGTTCCACTGATCGTCTCGACTGTCTTCCTTGACCACTTAATGTTAAGTTATAAGGTGATGATCTAAAGTTATTTACTGATTATTCAGTTTGTGCTGATGACCCTTTCGCTCTTCAGCAAGTTCTTAATTGCGTCTATACCAGATCATTAAACTGGTTCCTTCTCATTTCTCTTCCTAAACATATTTTTCGTCATACTGGTCGTCGAAGTGACCCTTGCTTATGTGCATTTGGGAATTTGCTGCTATTCGCTTCAGAATGTGTTCGTGATTAAGGGGTTCTTATTGACTCCAATTTATCGGCTTAAGTCCCATACAAGCGAAGTTGCGCAAGGCGCTATTTGCAAGTGTCATAATTTTTTCCGAGGTCTTCTGATATTCGTGTAAACACGAATTTTGCTCACCATATGTGCGAATACGCTTCAGAAGTTTGACGCATAAGCTAATGAATGCACGAAATGAGGTTCGACGATTTAAAAAAAAATTATACCGGTTTTCAACAAAATACCGAAAGGCAAAACACAGTGCACATCTCAACCTGATTAACGTTGAAACGCTCAAAATGAGAAGAATTAAAATCGGTTTATGCACGCTCTATCAACACAATCTTTCGGTTTTCTTAACGACATCGCCGACATAAATTTCTACAGCGAAAACAACATATGAAGCGCGTTAGCTAAGATTTCTTTTACAAAATCGTTTAATTAATCATTAGAATTCGTTTTCGCCCAACGCGGTAACCATGTTAACTGTTTCGCACTTAAAAAGCAAACTTAACAAGGTCTACGTTCTTTCTACTCGGTGCAGAACGTTCTCATTTCCCTTCCTTATGCATAACTTGCAGCCTCTATATATCGCAGTTGCCCTCCCCACTTTTCAATCATTTATGTTATACTACATTTTCTCTTCGCTTCTTTTTATTTTATTCTCGGCACATCTATTAGTGTTCTTTTAAATTTGAGCATTTGTGCGCTCATTTCCCGCAAGCAAACGTTTTTATTGTTTACTACTATTACTATTAATAATAGTGTTCAAAGGTTCCTTCGCTTTCACCTCTCGTCGCAAATTCGAATGCTCCTCTCGATAGCGCTTTTCAAGTATTTTAGCATTTAGTCCATAGTAGAGGGTAGAAATTTTACTCATAGTAAGCATTTAATGGAAATCGTCTGATCCTCTGCTTTTGGCTAGTACGGTATGGTTGGGAGAGCTTTTTCTGGAAGAACGGCTGCAGGCAGGGACACGAGCGGAACATTACGCAGAAAAAAAGTTCCCTCTCCGCGAACCCCTGACAAGAATAACGGGAAAAACCACTTGTGGCGTTTTTTCCCATAATTCTGACCCAAAAGAGTGTTCCTATTAAAGCGATAGCTCACAGGATAAATTTCATTACGAACTATCAACCAAAACCAACCTGTCATAGCTTATCTCGGGATCCGCTAAATGGGAGCTGAAGGAGGCGAATGAATCAGTGGCTGTTATCAGCTGCAGCGTTTCAGGCTTTCTATCAAAAACCACTATTGAAAAAATACCCTTTTGACCGAAATATTAAAATGCCGACTACAACATAGTCGAAGCAGTTAACTTCGGAAACGAGAACAGCGCGGCCAAAGTAAGATTCAGTGATATGTCAAAAACTCGCAACCTTAACAACTCTCGCAAATGAAAAACCATGCGATTATCCAGTTAACATTTGCAAAATTGAAATCCCAAAGCGACGACGAAAGGAATTGCATATGAAGAGAAAGACGTGCCCAGAACTCGCACTCCAGCAATGGTAAACTGGAGTCCTCCGATCCTGAAAAAGAAAAACCATGTCCCTAAAGTGGACGCTGAATGGCATCCATCCATATGCTGAGGCAAAGCAAACCGCTCACAGCTAGAGGTCAACTCGCGGCCGGCGAGAAGCGACACCACGTATTGTGTTAAGGGCGAACGCAGGAAAGCATCAAAAGCGACTTGCTTCACTTTTCATATAAGCTTCTCGCTTTTGCCGTTTATTTTATACGCACTGATTTTGCAATGAAATTTTCGGCGAAATCCTCGCAATTTTTATCCGGAAAAGCTTCTGTGGTGTTCATAAAAGCTGTAATGGGTATATTTATTCAAACGAGCTTAGCGGAGGAACGCAGGTGATTGACGCTGGCTGGACCAGCCCGCCGAGATCAGCACTTCTTTATTGTCGCGTCTATTTCGAAGGCAAAACTGAGTACCATGACTCCCCACTTTTTGGAATGTGACCTTTTGGGATAGTGTGCACGTTCATGCAGCGCACAGTGCAAAACGGATACGGAATGAGACAGAGACAAACAAAGAGAACAGGAATCTGTCAAGTCGAGGATAAACCAATCAGACTCCCTCTTTCACGTCATGCTTCCGTACACTAGAGAGGTACAACAGATCCAACACGAAAATATCAGCTCTCAAATGCACGTGTTCGACCCGCACCCTTACGCTACTCTAGCACCGTACAATTCCCCCCACCATCAATGCACGACGCACAGGTAATGATCGGATACGTGGAGATATGTTGGCATTCACAGCATGGCTTCGAGGATTGAGCGCTCATACCTCGTGGCTCGCGTCTCCAAGTGACCTTGGAAATGCGAACTTTTGAGCGCGCTAATTTAAAATAATGCGCGAACTTTGCGCTAGGTCATTTCGATTGTGACCGCTTTGTCTAATGCATTTCGTTTCTTAGAACAGTGATGTTAGCGGGCGTGCGGGAAAATTTGAGTATGTCCAGGATAATGTTAAGGTAATCTACTCACGTGTTTTGCAGCTGCGTTTATGTTTAAAATGCTTTCAGAGGATCTAATGACTTTAAACCGTATAGAGTGGTTAGACAAATTTGTTAGGTGTTAGGGGAACGTAGGTGTTGTGTGCATTTGAAGTAAATCATCATAATTAGTAATCTACAAAACAATCTCCACAGCGCGATTACATGCTAGGTTGCAGGAACGCTGCATAAAACTAGCAGTTAATTTGCCGATCGATCATTACGAAAGGCATGGTGGTCGCGGTGATTCGTTATATCCGTCGATGCCTAGGTTGTAATACGGTTATGAGGCCTGTTGGTGCCAATTTTCAGAAATCTTAGTGATCTTGAGCATGTAGGCGATAACACATGGATTTTTCTCGCCAGCTTGAACACGTAAAACTTGTACGGAACGGAGTCCTCGAAAGAGTGCCAAAATCATTGCTAAAGTTGCTCGAATGAAAGTGCCTTCACTCACAGTTTTGGTATATTTGTACATTAGAACACCCACAGCCAACCCCTTTTGTAGTATAATCGATAAAATTGCAGAGCGTTTGAGCGCATATCGTCGGTGAACACAGCATAGATGGATTTAAGTTGGGATATCTCTGAAGATGAGGGGCCAGATCCCTCTGAAGTGCCTGCACTGGTCGACGCAGCCGTTCAAGTACCAAGGTTTCGATGTCTAACAGCTTTATTGGTGGAATCCTGCATAGCGATATGTTAGGCGTGCTGCACTTACGGAGTTTGAAGTAGGAATCAGAAGTGGTGAAGTCGGTACTCTAAAAACTATTTATGTCAGCGTTGAGTGTTAATACTACTTAGCAATTTGAACCAGTCGCCGAATCAGGAAATAGTCGGGCAATGTTCTCAGTTCATCGCTCACGGTCGCCTCAAAGCATATTTGAAGATCGCCGTTGGCGTGTAAGCTACAAAATGCGGTTTAACTATGGGCCGCAACATTATGAACCGCTTAGAACTGCGTAATTAGCACGACATATAATTACGCAGTCACATGAACTGATTATTTAGGTATGGAACCGCAGAAGCTGTGCCATAATACGTCGTACGAATTAATTGCTTTTCTTAAGTCTCTTCAGATTATTTGATCGTTTCTGCTACTTTCTTAGAGGAAGGTTGGAAGTTTTCGATTAGACAGAATAAAAGAACGGTACGACTGTTTAGGGAGCAGAAAAGTGAAAAAAACTTTTGAAAATGCAATTCGTTGATTTGATTCCCTCGGCATTATTAGACATTGGGTTTTTTCTCCCGAAAATTATAGGTACGTTAGAAAATCTCTTCAGAAATGAAGGAAAGTGCTCTCATTATGAGTGTTTCTGAGTGGCCACACTCTTATAGTTGTTGTGAGGGAAACATTCGTTGAATACGGGTCTTTTTCTGTGCATTGGAGCCTTTTTTTTTTTATTTGTTATATTCTGCATAATATGGTTCATAACTATATTTTCCTCTCCTAAGCGAACGATTTGTGGGGAGAGGGATAGGGTAGGTGATGGAGAAGACTATAAAAGTAGATATAGCACCAGTCATGATCATGTGTTATTAGACAATAAACATTGACGGAAGTCTTGATGCTTTTAGTTGTTATGCTTTCTTATTGTGATAGCCAAGTCAGAGAGCTCTTTTATTTTCACAATTCAGCTTCCAGATGCGCTCATTTTCCTCCTGAAATTATCTGATCATAATTTGCCACTTCAAAGAATGCGTGCGAAAGTTTGCGATTTTGTAAGTTTCATTCATCTCACAAATTTTTGTGCCACAATGACGAGCAAAAAAAGAGAAAAGAATTTCATTTATCATCTGTTAATTAGTATGAATGAGTGAAGTTTATGAGAAAAAAAAACATTTCGTTGCAGCGAAAGTTTAAAAGCGGCGCTTGAAGCGAACGATCGGTCTTTTTTTGCGGATTTGAGTGAGCGCTGTGAGACCTCTGAAGATGCGATTGCTCTTCTGAAGTTAGTGGTTTTGTCTTTCCGCCATTTTCTACTATGCGACGGTTTAGTGGTGTTCGAAATCAGCGCAAAGGCGTACGATGATTTTATGTGGTAAGGTCATCGAAATAAAAAAAACTCGGCTCATTAATCTCGCTGTTTGTTCACAATCGGTTTTTAGGATCAGTGGCCTACTGGAAGGGTAAGTTCTAGTGATTTTAACTTCTCACATAGACGGTATGATATGAAAAGTACGGGATAGAAAAGGGAAGTGTTGGTGCATGTAAATTCTGTTGCTGAAGATTGAAATAAATCAACAAATTTTGGTTTGGATAAGCGAATATGTGCCTGTAGGAGTGATCGTTTTTAAAAATTTGCTATAAGGGAAACAGATTGCAAGAGAGTATTGTGAAGTAGTTGAATCCTGTCTAGAATAAAAGTTGTGCATATGCGAGTGTATGAATGGGAGTGTTGCCCTTGTTATTGATACACTTGGCTGGTTACAAGTACTATTGTTTTCAAATGTACCGATAAGAAAAGCATACAGCGGTGTGTGCATACATTGTAGCACCACGAATTTCGAAACTTTCAAAGCAAGTTTTCACTTTTCAAAAACTGTAAGCGCATTTGAACGCACTGAACTATTTCCAAAATGAGCCTGCCAGTGGCAGTGATGATGAAATCAATGTGCTTCATCGAATACAGCGAGCAGATACGATGTGCTCAGCTTTCTAGAGAACCTTTACGAAAGTGGGGACATGTTGGCAAAGTCTATCTCTTTAGGATGTGTCCAGTGATATTTTTACTGTTTTTCCTGCAAACTTCCGCGTATTCCAAAAAGAGGCTTTATTCGGAGGTAACTTTATTCAGTGGAATGTAATAGATCTGTCAGGGGTAACTTTCAGCATTTGCGGCTGAAAGCTGAAAATGGGGATGAGGCGTCTGCAAGTATACGCTTGTGCGCCACACTAGTTGAACCTCCCAGAAGAAGTGTCGTTTTCTCGCGTTTTGGCAGTAAAACGGTCATTTTTAATATTCGACGGTTCGATAATTGTTCAAATTGTCTGTAGATGTGTCATATGATAAAAAGGGAGAAAGAGGGGTTAAGGGATATACAAATCAGCTTTTGTTTGGAGAGGAAATTCGATGATGTTTTCAGCCAAAATGCGGAACTTAAAGCCGATAAAAGGAATTGCCGTCCACCATATCGACCAAGTGACAGCGTAACTGCGGAGTTTGCGCAGCTTGAAATATCTGTTCTCTATTGTTGTGAATCATGACCTTAGGAAAGCGATGCATCATTTTTCCAGCGTCAGTTGAATAAGTTTTTAATTTTGAATTCTGTGCAGAATAGTGGCATCGGCTGCGAACGAAGAGCTGGACACAATTGCTCCTATGTTGCCGATATTGGCTGCACGTGGCTGGCCTGATGTTAATGACAAGGTACAGTTTTTTTTTTCAGTCGCTTAGCAAACGAATTTTTAGTCCTTTCGCCATCTGAATCTTGTAAATTTGTATACACGATAGCCCATCCTCCTGAGCCATTTCTCCGCCAAATTTCTATGGGCTTTATAGGATATGTTTTGGAAATTGCCAGTTTCAGAAGCGCCAAGTGAAAAAAATAATCGGAATTTTGGCTTGTAAACTGCAGAGAGTGGACGCTTAATTCTGCAACAGGGTCATGAGGAGCTGACCTGTAAGGAGTCGGCCAATTAAGGTTAAGGCTTCTAAATTTTCAAAGCTGGTATATGTCTTTGTGCATTTTCGGTTGAGTTTGGCGGTTATTAAAAACCTTTGAATAGTGAACAATGAGTACTTATTTATGCACTAGCATGCAAATATTCTGTTATCGGCAGCGCACTGACATCGACTTCAGACTCAGTCGCTTCTTGATGCAGCCGCAGTTGTTCGGATATCGCTTGTCCAAAACGGTTTCGGTTTTAGAGCGTTGCCAACGCAGACAAATAATCCAGTTTACCTCATCGCATCATGATACACCGAAAAGTTCTGTTTTCATTTTTTACACTGCTTGTGAGCAGTTAAGCACAAGGGGCAGCTTGCCGAAGGGCACGGCGTTGATTTTTTGAAATTGGCGGCCTTGCTTGTACGTTTCTATGAAGAATTGTAATTGTAATTTAAACTGATATCAGAGAACTGCAAATTTGAGATAATTTCAGATCAAAGAACTGGTCGCTGGTCTCATCAATTTTCCGGGCAGCCGCGTAGTGAGGAAGGCTGCCATTGCGGCCATGCGATACGTTGTCCATGCTGAGGCTTCTCCGTCATGGAACGATTTTTTTGTTTTGATTAATGCACTTGAGGAACCTCAGGTAATCTCTGCTCTCCCTGCAGTGAGCTGCAGTTAAATGTCATCATTTTTTCCCATTTGCAACATTTTATGTTAACTTTACTCTTGCCTCCTCATTCATGTTCTTTTTTTTTGCGAAGGAATATTATCCCCAACCGTTCGCCTAAATAGTATGGAACGAAACAAAAAAAGAGGATATCTTAGAAATAGTGACAGCTCAAAATGGAATGCCAGAGTGCTGTGAGGAAATGCATCTTGATTTGGAAGGGGAAAACTCGTGAGGAAACGTGATGGTTCATGAAAAGTGTCACATCATCTCAGTCAAGTTATAGCAGCGTTGTGGCGAGCGTAATCCGAATGCTGGCGTCAAGTTGTTTATTGGTTGGATAAATGTGTGTGTAACGCAATTTCGCTGATTAGATTTTATTAAGTCCTTATTCTCATGCAGCATATTTAACACATATACTATAGTTATGTCATTCACACAGAATGGCAAATGAGACGTTCGCCGCAAGAGCACTCATTCGCGCGTGCCGTTTCGCATAGCTGCAAGCGGTGAAATTTGTTGGCCCGACTGTAAGATAGAAACAGTGTTGTACAGTTGAAAACGGCGTATTTTTTTGTTGGAGATCACTGTAGTTGTTGAATACGTGAGTGCGTTTGGAACATTGCAGTTCCACTTGGTGCAGCCAGCACTGCCGAAGTTTGATCTACTTCTGAAGGCTTGTTGGAGAAGTGTCGGAGACGGCTGTATCTCTCCTCGTTGGATACAACTGCTCTTTATTAAGGCCATCAATCACCCAAATGGCTGGCTTCGTCTTTGGGCTATTCAAAAACTGATCACTGTTGAGCCACAGTTTTTTGAAAATGATCCTTCGGTATGCTTTCTCATTACGGAGCTTTATTAGTTAAAGAACAGAGTAAGCCTGCCGACTTGCAATCTGGGATACTTATATGTCAGAGTAGAATTTTGAGAATTTTATTTAGTCTGTTAGGATTTGGTGAGTCGACATCATTCAAGCGAGGATGATGTTTTTGCCAAAATATGCATTCATCAACAATATCTGTTGGCCGCAAAGGAGAGTTTCAAAACTTAAATATGGATAAGTTTAGGGACCGAGTTTCTTAACGGAAGAGGCCAGATTTTGCTATTGCGAAAGCATTTACTATGAGGTTATAAAGATTAAGCGTTGAAGACATTGAAGACGAAACGGTTAAGCGTTGGAGACATTAATGGCGTTAACAATTCTGCTTTATAGTTGCTTAGTTTAATGAGAACTTATCATGAAGGGAAACTAATTGGGGGTAGTTAAAAACAAGCACAATAAAAGTTGTGAGAAGCGAGCGAGGAAAAAGCATACGTTCTGAAATAGTCGAATGCCGGAGACAAAGGCATGGCATCTTCAGCAGTGCGTTTCTATCATGTGCCTACTGGGACTATTTTTCGTCTGGACAGCTATCAATTTATGTTGGAAAATTGATTTTATGAACCAATCGGAAGAATCTAGCTAACCAGGTTTTCAAAATTTTTAAAAAGGAATTTTAGGGAAACTACCTTGTTTTTTCTTCTTTTGTTTCCAGGAAATTCTGAAGAGGCTAAACCTTTGATATTTCACAGTTTTGCGAAAGTTACCTTAATTTTTCGGAATTCAAAGAGTAGTTTGGAAATCAGTTAACTGTCGAGTTTTTAAGAATGTCGGAAAAATTGTTTCAATTTTTGAAGTTCTATAACTATTAATGTTTCAATCGTCCATGGAACTTTGGGAGTGTCAATGCAATTTTTCCTTCATTTTAGGCGAACCGCAACTTGGGGAGAAGTAATTTGATCGGTTGGATTTTTCAGTGATTTGCGAAAAATGAATATAATCGCTTAAATTTTAAAACCAAAAGTCAACAAAAGCGGCGTCTGTGCTTTTAAAGATATAATTTGTTTTCTGTGGCGGGCATATGATCCAAATTGAATGAGCCGTTATTCTGTGCGAAAGTATTCGTGAGGAGCAGAGAGAAGCTGATGTTGCAACTTTTACTGCTGAATCGTCTTTCTTATTGTAATCTTATCTGTGGCCAGCTGGGAGGCAAAAATGAACTCGGTTTAGTCGTTAGTGTTGAAAGGTGAAGTTACCAGAAATACTTAATCATTTTATTTCCTGAAAATAACCATTTTGTTTCCAAGTGAGGAAGCGGACATGATGAAGGATTCGGCATGTGAGGAAATCGAAGGGAATTGAAATAGGATTGGTGTAAAAAGGTGTCAGTCGAAAAATTCCTGAAAAAGCCTTCTGCTGCATTGCTGAACCGATTGATGACGGTCCGCCTCTCTTCACTGAACAAACTAGCAGCCTCCGTTCCATGAGAGAGAGCGAGAGAGGAAATTTGCTGTTGAAAATTGTTGGGCTCTGACTAAACAGCTCTCTCATCTAATGAGAAACATTTTCAGCTTTTTGGAATGGGTATTGTTTAAGACGAATTTGCACCTAGAATTAATATTAGCTGCGTTATTTACAGATTATTTTGACACATCTATTGCCGGCACTAAATAGCAACGACGCTTACTCTCGTTTGATTGAGAACGAGGAGTTAGAGAGTTTCGTTGTCGGCTTGGGTCAATTTTTTCAGCGAGTCCTCTCTGTGATCGATATTTTCAAAATCGGTAATTGTTATAATATTTTTTGCAAATATTGGTACCTTTTGCTCTTCTTCTCATCATACAGGATTAACTATGAGTAATGCTTTTGTTTAGCATCACATTTGATGCGAAGCTGCCGTTGATTCATTCTCGAAAATAGTATCGCACCTGTGTGATGGAAGTTTCAAGGTCACGATCGGCGTCGAGTGACATATGTGTACTCTCGGATTATGTGTTTTTGATTCGTACAAGCTAAATTAAGTATGCTATGATTTGTTCAGTGTCACTTTGCGTTCAGCTGTTCGCGAGATGCTAGCAGCTAACGCGTCTGCAATTTCAAAATTTTCTTTCTGATGAATCTCATCAAATGTTGAGCTGCAGAAACCGACGCTCAGAGCAAAATGAGCAAAGCTGCACATCATAAATGATGTTTCTTGCCGGCTTGCTACAATATGCGATTTTCATTCTGACTAAAGCGCTTAATGGGAGGGTCATTTTTATGCATGAATATATATGTGTATCGGCCTGTCCAACAGCTTCATCTTACGATCCAAAGCAGGAAGCTCAATGAGGATAGTGTATGATATGAGAGTCAAAAACATTTTGGGAAATGGATGCATTATGGCATCCGGCAAATCGAGGGAGTAACTGCCATCATTCTCAGTTTCTGGGAAGGAAATTTAGACTCCTGCGGTGCAGAACTTTGCAAACCGCAACGTGCTTAAAAACCAGCTCGGATTGTGAGTCTCTCGGTGTGAAATAAGAAATTTTGAGATAGCTAGCTCGGCAGTTCCATGAAAATAAGCGCCATCAATTCGACAGCAGCTGTAATCTCGGGATGAATGATTCGCTCAACCGCAACCAGTACATGTCATAAGCAACTTTTTGGTCGCAAGTCAACCAAAAATGGTCATGTATTTTATTTGTTTTAAAACGTTTATCGGACTTGTAAGCAGCAAACTGAGAAGCGCGCCAGATTCTGGCTTGCTTCTCAGCTTGTTGTTTGCCCAGCGCAACAGTTTCGTGCTGGAAGACGTCCTCATAGTTGCCTGGAAAATATTATCAAATGTCAGTGGACGTGAACGTGGAAATTTTGCAGTGGAAAGGTTGATAGGTATGTTTTTTTTGCTGAAGATGTGTTTAAATTCCTTTGTACCCAGGCATACATATATATATATATATATATATATATGCATATATATATATATACAGGAATTTAAACACATCTTCAGCAAAAAAAACATACCTATCAACCTTTCCACTGCAAAATTTCCACGTTCACGTCCACTGACATTTGATAATATTTTCCAGGCAACTATGAGGACGTCTTCCAGCACGAACATATATATATGCACATATATATGTATATGTACATATATATATATATATGTATATATGTATATGTATACAGGCATGCCGGTGGGGGACGATTGCAGAAGGAGGAAATGAGGTATTTTTGAATGTTCTTTCTCAGGTGCGTTTTACAAATCGCTGTTGGAGCTGTTCACGGGTGCTTGGAATCCGTGTTCGTTATATCTTTTATCGATCTCGATAACGCATATCACTTCGTATCCCGTCTTTACTGAACAGTTCTTTCCCCTATTCAGGTATGTATGTCTTGAGAAGGACCAGAGGGCTTTTGAAGTCACAGGCGGGCAATCCTTTCCCATCTGTTTTCCCTATTTTCTGTTCTTCCCCCTCCCCCTCGAATTCGAAGCGAGAACTGGGCCTCTAATTTCGGGTTTTGAGGAGTGGCCGACCACTGTCAGCTTTAAAAGTAGGAGAAATGATTAGGAAGTTTGGAATTTTTTTCATGAAAATTTTTGGACAGGCGTAAGATTTTCTGTCAGAATCTCCGGCGCGTTCAGGATTTGATGTTCAATGAGAGCTTTTATTTCTCAGTTTATTGCAATACTTTGCTTTTTTTTGGCCCAGAATCACGGCCTAGTTCTTTTTGTCTGGAAACAGTTGCTCGCAATATCCGATTCGAAAATTCGTGGCTTGCAAATTTTGTCCAAAAATGGGGACAGAATTTTACAATA
>JPKZ01000986.1:800794-812116 GCA_000803305.1 Toxocara canis
GCGACAGCAACTAGAAAAGATCTCAAAACACTGCAACGAGTCGCAAACCACTCGATCAGAGTCATTCACAACCTTAAAAAATTCGAACAAATTGGTGAACACAAAGCCCGCTGCAACTGGGGAGACATCTCAACACTAAGCAGCATAGAATTTAAAGTAATGGTCAAGAAGATGGCCAAATCAGTGAAAATTTGAATAACTTGTTGACAAAAACAACTCATAACCGAACGAGGCATGAAATGTACACCTGTGAAACATTCCGAACAAATTACGGACAAAAAACCATAAGACACCAAGCGACTGCTTTCCTCAATACACTGCTGCATTTGAGTGATATGTAGTGATGTTTTTATGACGTAATATTTTATTATGACTGGTATAACCATGCTAATAAATGCCTATGTAATCTCCAAAATTAGATTATTCCTGCCCATCACCGCGACAGCAACTGGAAAAGATCTCAAAACACTGCAACGAGTCGCAAACCACTCGATCAGAGTCATTCACAACCTTAAAAAATTCGAACAAATTGGTGAACACAAAGCCCGCTGCAACTGGGGAGACATCTCAACACTAAGCAGCATAGAATTTAAAGTAATGGTCAAGAAGATGGCCAAATCAGTGAAAATTTGAATAACTTGTTGACAAAAACAACTCATAACCGAACGAGGCATGAAATGTACACCTGTGAAACATTCCGAACAAATTACGGACAAAAAACCATAAGACACCAAGCGACTGCTTTCCTCAATACACTGCTGCATTTGAGTGATATGTAGTGATGTTTTTATGACGTAATATTTTATTATGACTGCATCTCATTATATCATCTTTGTATTGTCGTAAAGGTAGTTATTGCCTATCGACTAAATAAAAGATTCGATTCGATTCGATCCTCTCTTCCCCTTATTCTTAATGTCTTTACCCGTTCTATCGACAATACTTTATACTCAACGTCAAAGTCGAAGATGCTGAAATATGCGAAAATTTACCGAATTGGCGCTGGACTAGAACGTTTAAAAGTAAGAATTCCATCACGCCAATGGCGACCACAAAAAACTATGTAGTGATTAAATACTTTCTCGAACAAGCAATGATTAACTACTAATTCCAAGGGAAAAACGCCTAAAAGTTGAAGTTGTACTCCGAAAATGTTCATGACTGAAATCTGCTAAAGTGAAAAATTAGTGAGTTTAATTGATCACGTAATTCAAAACTGGCCTTGTGATAATCACTACGGAATAACAGCACGATTTCGTCTCATTTGATAAACATACATCGCTATCTTGCTTTACAAGGAAATAGTTGGCACTGTAATTATATGAATCAATATTTGATTGGATGCATAACTCGGATCTTGCTAATGGTAATCCAACATATGCATCTCTCTCACTTATTATGATGTTGAATTAGATGTAGCATTAAAAGTTAAATTTGATTTATTATTTTAAAAAACTTTAATAGTACTAGTGCGTATAAGTCATTCCATACGACATGAAGGAATAGATTAATGGACGATCGATGAAAGCATCACTCACTACCTGTTTTAATGCTCATTTGAGTTCATTTGCAACTGTTATGGAACATGCAATGTACCCTGATGACCAGTCACAACTTGGCGAAGGTCCAGATGGCGTTGTTTATCAAATGGCTAGTCCGAAAACCCACAATACGCCTAACCGGCATAAAACTAACTCTGCGTAGCTTCGCCTGGGATTTTCCACCCGCATGGTCGGTTTTTGCAACATGGATTGGCAAAATTCTGGCAGATTACATTTTGGATATGCCTTCGAAAAAGTTGGAACAGTTTTTCAATTATAATATTAGTGCCCTCCAATATGTGCTTTAGGCCGGTACAGCAAAGTACAGTGAGTATCATAGTGAGCAAATAGTGCATCCATATGCGTGGATGCGTTCAGTTTTTAAATTGAACACGGGATACTCATTTCGTTCTTTGAAGCTCCGATTTATCGAAAATTTCGAATTGCTTGCTAACGAAACTCTCCAGTCGTCAGTATCCCATAAGACGAGCGCGCATCATTCCGCCTGTATCATATCGAGTGAGAACGGTCCTGTTTTGAGGGTACAGGACATCATTTCGTTCAACACCAGGTACAATACTAAAGTATTTGCACTTCAACTTCAGGCTGGCTTTTGTGATGTCTGAATAAGGGTTCGCATCAATTATTGCAGTTACTGCCTGAGAAATGAATCCGTTCAAATTGGCTTGACGAAACCAGCAAATCGCTCAATAATTCGGCTTGTCGGTAAGAATGACGGCACTTTCACAAGTGGAATGATGGAAAAGTAATATAACATTACTTTGCTGAGAAAAATGATTTAGTAAGAAACGGAATTTGAGCGCCTTGTATAGTCGACCGGAAGATTTGCTTCAACGATGGCT
The DNA here is from genome assembly GCA_000803305.1 of Toxocara canis. Lineage (NCBI taxonomy): Eukaryota > Metazoa > Nematoda > Chromadorea > Rhabditida > Toxocaridae > Toxocara > Toxocara canis. Next base: position 803,199 of record JPKZ01000986.1, read on the forward strand.
ATACATCTACTTAAATGTCTATAGGTCGGGTGGTTCATAATGAAGAAACGAATAATCCGGGAAGCATTAAGTAGACGACACGTGCTAAATAAGTGTTGATGGGTGACAATTGCTAACGGCAGCTCTTTTACTCTTTTATATTTGCTTTCTTTTCCAATCGTTTCCATCGTTTGGACAACCGAAGAAGTAACAGTAAAATATTGGAACGTTTCACATAATGCTGAACAACAAGGTAAAGTGGAGTAAGACTGGTTGTACAAGAAGCGATACAACGTCAGAATTAATATGAAAAAAGCAGTGTGAGCATTGAGATGATAATTTGGATGAATGGGTCGGGGTAAGACGCAAAAGAGCAAGCAATGCTGAATTACGTCTCTCATGGGAGTCACAGTAACTCGTAAAAGTTGTGGGACTAACACTGCAACATCGGCAATCTTCTACACTTTAGCTATAAAATTGTCTTATCGATCATTCCTCAGTCGATCATTATGTAACTCAGTTCATTTTTCAACAATGAATCCACATAAATTAATATTCATGTGGGCAGAGATTTGGATGTTTGTAGCGTTTCATGGCACAATTCGGTCTCATTCCGTTTTTGATCTGTTTCAAAAATGCAAACATTTAGGACGGCTTACCAGATTCTCTTCGCGAATTAGTCTGAGTGAGGCGGGTGCCGCACAACATTTTGCACTTCGTCGAAGAGCGTTCAGAGCGCCAAGAACTTTCAGTTCGTCAATATTCGCCTCATCATCTTCAGCACATTTCTGTGCCGATTTTTGACCAAGTGCTTTATCTGAAAACGTGTTATTCATTGAAACACTTCTTTTGTTTCGCTAAACATAAAAGTATCGCTGTTCGAGTGTTGATAACGATCACATGTGCTACAACACTCAGCCGCCATGCGGGGTCAACAGATTACACAAGTTGAGATAATCTATGGATCATGTATTCTTTGCGTGCTCTTTGATGCATAGTTGTAAGAAGTGACGAAATCCATAGTGGGAAAGACTGGCTGCCTGTCTATGAAAAGCTCCTGCACTCATAAAAAATGAGCATAAAGTGACGTAAACTCTTAAAAGTCGAAGAAAATATCGATCGTATCAAAATACTGCATTTTGAGAAGTGGTGTATTTGCTGAAGACAGATCTCAAGGCAGTTAGTACCTTTGAGAAACAGTTTCATGGAGAGGTATGAGTTAACGTTACGGTTCAGATCAGTAATGTTCAACAGCTGCATTACTGCTCCGGACGATCAAAAAATTTAATGAAGGTAGCTTGGGAATAGAGAAGTTTGGAAAAGGAAGCAGAGGATGGAAGACTTAACAAGGTGGCACGTTGGGCAGCGGTGTTCGGAGACAGAGACGGCGACCTTTAGCAAAAGTGTGGGACAGTATTCGAAAGAGGTTGAATTACACCGAAGTAGAGGAGCAGTACGTAGCGCTGCCGGTCAGCACATGGAAAGAGAGGTAATTAATTACAATATAAACGGAAGACACAACTGTGTCCATGTAGCTGACTAAAAAACGCAGAACTAAAAAATTTAAAAAAATGAGCGCATAAAAGCGGAAGGCGGAAATCGAAGGTATGTGTTTGATTCAGAGGTAAAAGTTGCGAAATCACAGAACATTTTTTCCTCATTAGACTACCTGCTGAAGAATGCTATGGAAGGAAGAATGAAAGATATGCAATAAAAATTGTTCATCCGTTTCGAACAACAATTATATTTCCGGCATTTGCACAACAGTGAGAAAATTTTAACAGGATTTTTAGCGCTCTTTAACACTATGCTAATATACTATTCTACGTTGCCCTTTCTAAACACCTCCTCCTCCACAAAAAGTTTTTTCTGTTCAGTTCAAACGCACTTATTCCTTTTTGCAGCTTTATCGATTCGAGCGTTGTCGCACATATTCACAACGAGTAATGTTGAAGTAAAAATCAACGTCGTCACTGCCCAAAGCTTTCATTGCATACATCCCCATATTACACATGTGAGCACTTATTGCCTGTCAGAGGTTTTGAGTACTGGCTAGGAAGATTAAAGTTGCAAAATAGTTTACGGCTAATGTATAACTGCTAGGTCACATTATAAAACGCGCTCATCCAATAAAATTAATGGGCCTGAACGAAAAATGTGATGAGGAAATCCGCATATCGAACGAAACCTACATAGAACTAAATAACAACGAGGAGGAACAGATACGATTGAGATAGGAAGCACTGATATTATATCTTCCATGCGAAATATCGTAAAGATCAAGAGTACACTTTCTCTGCATACCGTCATAGGGAGAACAACCACCTTCTGCACAGAACTTGCAAATTGGGTACTTTCAGAACAGCGAAAGGCTACCGATAGGTCTTACACCGCTCTCTTCTGCTGTGCTAATATACTATTCTGTTACTTTTTTTAAATCCCTTCCTTCCCCATCCAATAACCCTTAAAACGCCTGAAATTAAAGTACCAAAGGTGCAAATGACGGTTTACCTCACCATATAAACGCCTTGTGCCAGCAAAAGTATCACAAGATAAAAATCGTACTCCATTTGCTTGCACAAACAATTGCCAACCTACATTATAATGGCTGTTCGTTGACTGGAAATTGTAACGCAATAAAAGTTAGACGGAAGCAGTGCTCACCTTGTGCAGTGCCGTATTTGGCGTGAAAATTCTTCTCAACCAACTCGCAGAGGTCAGCACAGCTCACCGAATCTGGTATATTCTTGTACGGCAGGCGGAGTAACGAAAGGATTGCTGATGTCTGAGAACTGAAATAAACATAAACTGCCCACGAGCATTACGGACGATACGGCAACCACCCACAAGTAGAGCCATCGAGTGCGCAACATAAAAAATACTTCGAATTCTTCATTACTTTGAAACGCCAAATCGAAAGCCTCTCGGAACATATGCAGAAAAACTTTTGGCGCGTCGTTCAGCGTTGCTAAGCGCCGCTTGTACAGCGTACGTTAGCAACTCGGGAAACAGACACATTCCGTGCTTTTCAGAACAAATAACTAGCCTCATTCGAATATGTATGCCCGCAAAATGTTGTAATTTCTGCAAAACTATATGAGCTCGAAATATGCGATTTATGGGCTCCGAAGTGAATAAATTCATATAGGATTATCTAGTGGCTTCTTCCGGCATCTCGAATACTCGTTCACTGATCCCAGTAGTTTGTGTCATAACAGCAAACAGGATCAAGCATATGAGATAAGCCTATTCTTAATTAATTAGCGCATTGAAAACCATCCTTTTCAGCAATCTCGCTGAAAGTGCTTAAGGCATCGCTTAGATGACTGCTTTGAAATATGCATGTTGCACCAATTTTTGTATTGTTTGTAATGCATAAGTTCCTATGACATACCTTATTAGGTTTTTTGCCGTGCTTACGTTTTCCTATAAAGTTTAAGAAAAAATGGAACGATTTTATATAATCGGCGATGTTACGAGCTGAAAAATGTGAGAAAAATTCAAAAATCACAAGTCGGCGCGAGAAGACAATCACGTAATAAAATACAATTGGCGTAATGCGCTGCGAATGGCAACAATGTCGCGTAACTTCTGACGCTTTTATCGCAATTCGCTTCACCAACTTCGGCGGGCGATCGACTGTAAATTTTTGGTAAGTTTAGTGACTCCACTGAAGACTGCTATGAATAACAGGTGATTCTATCAAGGTGGCACAATTTCATTTATTTGATAGGCACAGTAGATTTTGTCAGGGCTAATCATGCTTGATAGTTGCTCTACTATTCGACTGCTGGGGACGATTAGGCTGGGTTTCCTGTTACTCATTTGCACATTTCTTCTTCGTTAACAAGTTAAAGCGAATTCCCTCGATATGCATAATAAGATCACTCACAGGGCGTAGTGAGGCACAAAAGATCCAAATTAGGGAGCCAACTATGCATTTACGCGTTTTCCACTGAAAACTTCATATTCGGAAGGAGGAGGGGGACTTGAACTCCTTTAGGAGGTTTCAGGTCGACGAAGTAGTGAGGGATAGATAGCGAAGTAGTGGAATCCTGAAAAACTCTCTAGCGGGTTCTAGATTAATCTTTAAAAAACTTGATAAGGAAGGGCACTTACGCAGCTTAGAACGAATTCAGTGAGCCTTCATTTATTAACAAGCCAAGGAACAAAGAACAACTGCTAGGTACACCGCGCTTTTAAGCGCTGGGAAGTTAACGATCCACAGCTTTCCCATCACGTTCTATGGAGGAATCGACTGCGCCCATGATGATTCTCAGCTGTTGTTCCACTCTGTGGTGCCCACCTTTACCGAAAGGGTCTTACAGTGCGCATTTCAGGCGGACGGCCAGGAAGCGCATGATTTCAGTGTGGTACGTGAAGCGCAATGAAACAAATAGGTGCTCGGTTCTCTTATAACTTTGCATAAAAATTCACTACTGTGTCACGTACAAAAATTTTAGCAATGCGCTTTTCAGAGATGCGCCCATACGTAATCCGATTGCTTAAAGAAACGATAACAGTGAACCTGGTCAACGAGGACCTTCCAGAAAGGCACATTATACGGTCGTATATGAGTCCGATAAGGTGTGAGCATCTGCTTTCAGCGATGGCGCCGTAAATATGCGAGAGGAGAGTGGCCTTCTCTGGTTCAGAGCCCATTCTGAACTCGTTCGTTCGCACTAAAAACACACACAACCTCAATGGAACGAACGCGCGAATGAGGCAAGTAGCGACAAGTTGCACGAATGAAGTGCTATGATAAAATAACTGAAATAACTGAAATTCAAACATCCTTCAAAAACACTACGGTTCTTAGGTCGACGGGGATAGTGTGATCGTTGAATTTTAATCAAGGAAGTAACAAAGCACTGAACAAAGAGTGACGCTCCCTCGGATTTTCCAACATCAAACATCACATAAAACAGACTCATTTTCGTTCCAGCACTGCAGCACAATCCGCAAGCAAACAAAATCCTGTAAGATTGTAAACGACTAATAGACAACGCGCTGATGTCGTCGTTCCAAATCTAGGTACAACACGAAAATAATAGTAGACATGTGTCTGCTTCGTCTGCGGTGGCGAACGCAAAAAACTTGAACGCAAATGGCAGAAAGCAAACTTCGTCGAGATTCGCTGTCTTGTTTTATGCTACGAAAAGTTTTTTTTTGAGTGAGACGGCTTTTAAATGTGCAGTGAATGATTAAAATTTGAAACTACTCGACAGCACCTAAAACAACGTTCGCATTTGTAGGAAGAAAAATACGATGGTGCTTTTTTACCTTCCAACGTTTATTTAGGAGGGCACTGGAGTAAAATTAGATCTTTTGTTGTTGGAAATAGAGAGATACGAATTTGATGGAAATCACAAAAAGTTGAAAGGCGAGATTTTTTTGGATCTGAAGCGAACTTCAGATGACCAATAGCAGCGGCAACTGAAGTGAAGATGAGTGAGTGATCATCAGACGGTGTGTTGATTCAGCAATGCGCAAAACAGGGTCTTTTTCATCGCACACATATTGCGACATTTCAGATTCGACGTTATTCCAACATAAATCGCTCATAAAGGTGATGCTGCATTTTTTAAAGCCTAACGGTACATGCAATTCCCTCTTAGCCACATAAAACCTCTCTGTATTTCTCCTTCCAACCCCTCCCGTTAGCAAGGCTGAAAGGGAACGGTTACTAAATCAAAACAACGACAAAACCTCTCATTTATGGAAAAATCTGATTGCCAGATTCGTTGTTTCTGCAAAATGTATGGAGATCCTACACGGATACACAAAACTAAAGCATTCCTCGAGATACTTTACGCGTTTGAAGCATTCCACTTTACGCGCATTTGCCGACCGATCTTTCCTAAATAGAGCATATTCAGAGATACTTAGCTTCCCTTTTGCCGCATATTTCATCAATTTACTTCCGAAGGGCAGAACACGTACCTTTTTCATGTCTTGTGGATGATCATCCGCTGGTATGATATCATCCAATTGCCCCTCAGGTCGTTCTCGCAGCGATAAATGTTCAAATGAATCAAATGGATCAAACCGAAGATCGTCAGCTACATTTTCATTACTTTTGGACTCATTTTTCTGGCAATATGAGCCCTCGCCACCTATATTTTTTTGCTTTTTTTTCGCGCCATTTAAATTTTCGAAGCATTTTGCTTGTTTTCTCAATCTCTGCATGGATTTCTAGAAATTTTGCGAAGATCCTCTCTCTCCTCAATTGAAGGGCGTCGATAACGGCTAGTTACTGCATCAACGGAAACAGTTGTGAAGCACCACATTGCAATACTTTTGAAAGTTACTGGAAACGAGCAAAACTGCTTACGTGATTTAACAAAGAAAAAATAAAAGCAAATGGAGCATTTATGAGCTCTTTTCTAGTTGAATTTAAAAGCCAACACACGTTGATTGCTACAACAAACTATGCCTTCAGGACAAAGCAAAGACAAGAAACGAGCGTCATGAGTGTGGTTACGCGCAAACGTAACTTAGCTATCGTAAATACGCATGGATTCGAATATTCCCTTTACTGTCATACTCTAACTGTAGGCGATGTGCAGGTTGCAAAGAAGTCGCATCCATCGAATGCCGCGATGGACGTGAACGCAAGCAAAAGACGACAAGCAATAACAAAAACGCAAATTCGGTTTCGACAACATTGAAATGACCGACAATTTATGTGTAAGTTTTGAAAATACTTTTACAGTTGGATGGGAAGAAACAATTCGTGTAGTGCGCAAACGATTACTGCAAAAGTTATGGCGTATCGGAAATGCCACCACATCTCAATGAACATGCCACTTGTAGGGTCGACGGGCAGTTGAGCGATGATGAGTTTATTCGCATACGTAGGAAGCAATCACGCAATGTAAACTGCATAAGGAACGAAGGCTAATGCTCCACACAGCGGAGTAATTGCTGCGAAAGATTAAGAAAAAAATAAGACAAAACAAATATGCAAGCAAAAGCAAAGCTAGCAATAGTTAGCAACATGACAAGAATAACCGCCGGGTAAGGGGTTGGCGCAGAGGGTGGGGCAAGCAATGTTTATTTTCAATCGAGGTGCGGAACCGAGTGATTCTGACAGTTAAAAGATATATAATGATTAGACTTTTCAGATTTCATCCGGTACGGAATTCCATGCACTTATAAAGAAAAATTGTTTAAATATGTGTAGTTTGCTCCTGATAAGAGTAAACTTACAGGAGTTTGCCCAACGAGTGCTGCCCTTTACGGGAGGCGATCTGAAGAATTCATTAGAAGGGAGATCAACACTTTCACGAACAATATTGTACGTCAAAGTAGAAGTGACGCAGCTCAAGCGTTCGCAAAATTAGAGCGCTAACACTTTGCACATAGGTAAGAGATGCAACTGATCGAGTCTATCGTCTTCCAAAGAGCTGTAATCAAACTTAGATAGTATGGCTGCAGGGATCGGATGAAGACTACAGCAGTGCAGGCGTAGTCGAGAAGTGGATGAACGTGGATTGTAGGCCGTTTAGTGAGCAGAGTTATATCTCTGCAAAAGAATGCTCACAGAATAAGAGAAGTTTGCTTTTTCCTATTTGCTTTTTTGCAGTGTTAGAAGTAAGATCATGGAACTTGAGGCTGTTGCTCATTGTAACGCCCAGACCTTTAACTGCGTTGCAAGCTACAACTGCACAGCCAGTAACTATAAGGGGATTTTCAGGATTGGCTCGCCCAAATCGAATGGGGCTTGCTTTATCTGGGGCCCAAAGAAGCAACAATTATTTGACGGATGGTCAACGTGGCTGAAGATGATTTGAAGTTCGTTGTTGGTGGTGAAGATTTGCAATCGAACAGGAGGCAGTAAGAGAGGTCGTTAATAAGAATAAGAAAGACGAAGGGCCCAAGACGGATCCTTAAGGAACGCCACTGCTGACCTGTTGAAAATCACATCTACAGTCTCCATTACGTATTAACCGGGAGCGACCGGAAAGGGAATCGCGAATCCAATGTAAGAGAGAGCCTCTGATTCCGCAGAATGCCGAGGAAACAATAGTGGAGTGAGCAGAGCAAGTGACTGATACGGAAACACTCCTATGGCAGAGATGCAATTCGCCTCTCAGTCACTTTGGACAGAGTAGAATTGAGGGATATGGATAGGTAATTCTGAAGTTTCGTCCTGGATCCCTTTGAACAGGATGGACAATTGCTTTTTTTTCCACAACATGGGAAGTGAGCCAGTAACGAGCGATCAACAGAACAAATGACCATGTGAAGATGAAGCGGTTTCTGCAATTCTTTCAAGAAAGACGTAAGGAATGCCATCAAGAGAGGTGTTATAACACCAGGGAAGAGATCAGAGTTTTCTACTGAGGCCGGCCGCAGTGATCTCAATATACTCCAGGAATATGGTGTCAGGGAAGGGGAGATGTACATCAGCATCCACGCCATTGTTATCCTGTGTGTTGATGAAAAGGCGAAAGGGCTGGAAAAGGTGGGCGCGAGCTTTGTCGTTGAGACGGCGTTATCTGGCTAAGTGATTTTCATTGCGAATGTTGAAGAGAAGCAAAGGTTTTGATTGTGTGGGTAAGGATTACGACGATAAACAATGCTGTAGGGAATCGCACTGAACAGTTACCATAAAAGCATCATAGCAATCGTCAACAAAAGGGCACGTCAAGAATATACTACATCAATTTATAAATGCAATAATATCGTTGATATCCTTAAGGAAATTTCGGCGTTTCTTAAACGACATCATATTTTATTTGAGGAGGAAGATGGGGGGGGGGGGGGGGGGAGGGAAAAAAACTAACGGCGAAGATCTACGAGAATCAGTTACTTATAGTGTGTCATCAAGTAAGCTTCACTTCCTCACTACGGTAAGAACCGCTACACAGTGACTGAGATCGCCTCTCCTCGCTCATTGTTCCTCCCTTCGTTCCTTCTTGTTCTTTGCTGCT
>JPKZ01000986.1:831398-841945 GCA_000803305.1 Toxocara canis
CCCACAAGCTGCTGGTCTTGCTCCAAGTCGTGTGGGAGATAATTCTGTGGTTTTCCAACTTCGGCGACTTGCGACAGACGTATTCTGATTACTGCTTTGTCTCCCCTCCCTTCCACACACGCTTATTTGTGCTCACAACGACCAAGTGCTTGTTGTGAATCAGCATCTACGGCTGTTCCAAATCCTTCATTGCCGCCTTGTGAAATACAACCCAGACCAGATTCTTCTCAGAGACCCAAACTGTTGTGAGCAAATTTTTGGAACTCAAGACGCACGACCTCCTCTGAAGATGACTCCGTTTTGCGATGGGGGTCGTGGAGCAATAGACGATGCGACAACACGGCGAAAAGACGAAATGATGGAACTCGGGTGTGACGATAGAGAGACGGCATGACAACGAAACCTTTTATTGGAATCTGGATCATTTTACAATGACGAAAATACATAAACATTGAAATCGGGACGAATCTAGGCGCCTTAAGTACCGTTAGAAATGGTGATACACCGCACCATTTAATTGACATTGAGATGTTCGAAACATCAACACCGTCATCGAAGGTGCTTCAGAAACCATCGATCGCGCTCGCGACACTCCAGTCCCCAAGCATAATTGACCACGCCAATGGCCTCCGCGGTAGAATGGCAGTGTTCGGATCCCCATAGCACAGTGACGCGAAAATCGTGCTCATTTACTTTTGCTTTGTTAAACTGTGAAGGCAAAAGAAGCTCAGAAGAAAGCTTCAAAATCATGTACACAGATAATAGCTTCATTGCTTGCAAGAGACGCAAAAAACAAGCACATCATGAACGCAACATAAAAGTACTTAACTGTTTTGCCCTGCACTGTATTTGTTAGACTTTCAACGTTGCCGCCAACATGAACGTTAGGTTCTCACCAAAACTCAGCGAACTTTTTTTTTTCCGGCTGCACACATTTTGCAGCGAAAATGTCCGTAAGCTCGAGCGTGACAGTACGGTTGCATTATGATATCACGTTTTGTTGTTGTTTAATGAAGCGAGCTTTTCATAGAGAGTGTTCAGTAGCTAAATTTACTTCAACGAAACAGTCTCACGATTGCTGACGTCAACACTCATTCTGAAGCCAACGCAGCGCTGAAGTGCATTTGGCGGAAGACAGCACCGAAGTCAGCTGGCAGTAATGGTGAGGATAAACAAAAAGCGACTGCTAATCACGTATGACGTGAGTAGCAGTCACTTTTTGCTCGTTTGTCTAAAACACGCTTTCATATGGAACTTCAGGTTGTGAGAACGTCATCGTTTGTGTATGCTTTTATGTATAGGCAATATGTCTAACCATTCGTAGTTCTAATTCGCCAGGTCGGTTTTAGAACGCCTCAAACTGATGTCATACTCGACAAGTCCCATCGCGATAGAAATTTCGATCTCGTTTACATCTCGCCTTTTACCACCGCTGTATGTGTCAGCAGCAACCATTTCATCAACAAGAAGTGTTTATGCGTAGTTTTGTGATTATTCGGTTTTCGAGCACTTGTAGGACGAAATTTTCTTTTTGCAGAATGACAGAAGACACATCGTACCAACGTCTGGTACGCTGACCGACTTGCTTCTTTGTGCAACCGTTTGGTATGAGCGTAAATTAGCGTTTACAGTCTTCTACTGTATGAAAAACTACGTGTATACACCATATCTCGCTAAGACGACATCAAATCAATCTGCAACTGTTTAAAATGGAATTTGTCTTGCATCGGACGTCGACGCCGTTCGGTAGCATCATAAGAGCGCTTGCTTCTCCGCCGTCTTCTCTCATGAGATCACCGATCGTTATGCACTCACTCTGAAAACGCCTCGAAATTTTTCTTCGGCACGCACGGTGTGAGTGTATGACTGTCCATGTGAATCATGTATTGCTGATATGCAGCAGCATAAAGTGCCCTTTATTTAAAAACGCATCCTCTAAGAATTACAAAGGCAATTTGAGTGCTGTCTTGTTTTCGTTATGCGTTTCAAGAAAAGATAGTATTACGTTAGTTTAGGGCCACTTCGAAGTTGTCAGATGTTGTGCTGCTAAACAGCTCTGTCGAACCAAGCGCGAAAAGCTGGCACGCGTAAATGATTAGATGAATGATGAGAAGAGATGGAGCTGAGCACAATTCAACACGAAACGCACGATCGACGAGTGGGTCAGCGGTGTAAAGATTAACACGTCACTTCGGGAGCTGAAAGTCGTTTATGCAATCCGATGCGCATCGAAAAATCCATTCGAGCCCAATTGACGAACAACTCTGTTTCAACCGTGTGCACTAAATGGGTGCCACAAAAAGAAATCTTCTGTGGGCGATTAAGAAGTCAGCAAAACCATGTTCGTAACTGAGGTCTCCGCAGCAGGCGCAACGCTCCAGCTGCGTGAAGGACTCGGTTCTACGAACTGTGCGTGACTGCATCTTCTTGTGAACCCCGGTTGGTCAACCTCATCAAAATTAAACACTTATTAGGGACGGCGGTACAGATTTCTGCATCAACTTGGGATCGAACAAGCGAGCACTTGCTCTAACTTATTATGCGGTTGGTACCTGTCGACTAAACCTTCTCGATAAGGAGTGCTTCACCCATTCTCTTTTCTGCTTATCCATATATTCATTAATGTCTACTTTTAGCGGACCCTTAGTCGAGGCGAGTGGGAATAGCTTGCACGCAGCAACGACCGGGAAAGAGAATTAGTTGTACATTCTCAAAAGAAAATTGAACAGCTTACTGTCGGACCATCGATGTAAACGATGACAGCGCGTTTGCGAGATGGACGCTTTTTTATTCGTTCGCACGTTCACACAAGAGTTCTCAAAAATGTTATCCTCCTAGAAGGGATCAGCTTCGATACAAGTCGTGAGCTGCACTCTCGTACTCCTTCATCAGACGACATCCCAACTTTGGCATAGTTTATTTTCGCCTGTAGTACACTTAAGGGTGGAGCCTGTGTTCTCTTCGCTGTGTTCAACACTTCTTTATTGAAGCGTCAATGCTCATTCACTTCCTTTTGGCGTTGGGAACCGCTTTAATGAAGATACATCACTAACATCTTACGTACTCCACAAATGCTGCGTTTTTATGGAGTCATCATTCACACAAGAACAGCGAACATAATTATTTATGTTCGCTGTTCTAACATCATCAGATATATTTTTCGCTTGTTAGCTGCAAAAAAATTTCATTGAACTTGCCAGTGTCAAGCTGAGTGCGGAACGCTCGGCGCAAACCTATCAGCTGTGCTGTTGGATATCGTTACTGGAATGCGTGTGCAGTCACGATTTCAAAGATAGCCTTCGTCGCCTCATTACTTTCTAATCGATTATGCGATCGTAATCGATATGCAATACACGTCGGTGGTAATGACATCTCTCTTCAAATTTTCCATTAACATTTGCTTAAATAAACAAACTTTTGGTCTAACCTTTTCTAGTAACCTTTTGGTATATTTTCTTGCATCGCCGTTGTTTCAAAGTTTGCTTGTCGACCAACTTTCTAGAACAAACGCAAAATAACTTAGGGGTCGATGCTATCTATATTTATGTGGGCAGGCTTGATTCGTGCCAATGAGCATACAAGTAAGCGTAAGTGTCCGTCCATCCGTCCGGCCCACAGTTTTCTCTCTGAAACATCTCGAGTAGAGAAGAAATTTCTCGAAATTTAAAATGGTTGGTAATTTGCCAATTAAGAATCTACGAGAAGGCTGCAATCACTCACACCAGCTAACGGGCGGAAAGATGATTTTTTATTTTCAGAGAGTCTGAGAGTACCATTTTGAAATATAAATGCAATATCATGCATGATTCATTGCTGTTTTTGGACATCTGCCAAGCTATAGGCCGAGATGCGGAATTCAGAAAAACACTTATGAGTGGATCCTGTTGTGCGTTCCCTCACTTGTTAAGTCAAACCCGATCCACTTGGGGACCGTTTGGCAGCAGAACAGCTTCGTAGTGAAAACCTTGCTACTGCCACTGCCCACGAAGTTGGAAGAAGGTAGTAGTTGTTCTTGTCAATAAAAAGGTGACTATCAAATTCCTGCAAACTCTCACACAGTTCAAATCCCGACTCACTTACTTGTTTTACTCCAAGCTTGACCAATCATTGATTCTTAAGCTTTTTATGATTTATTATGCAGCTCTCATTTTTTTCCTGACATTTTCTCTTTTTTGGTCGCTGTACAGTTTTCTGTCAATTTCTTTCTTTCCTCTGTTTTCTATGGCCTGATGCAAGTTCTTTATGGCCATGTTCGATAAGGAATTAAATATTACATGGAGATAAAATACTATTACTAGGCCCGATTTAGCTTATCCTTTCCTCCATCTGAGGGACAATTACAGAAGCAGATCTCATAAGAAATGTTCTTAAAGCAAAAAGAAAAACTATTTGTATATGTCATGAAACTCTCATTGCTTTAGTCGAAAATGAAATAAGCGGAAAGTAGATGAGATTGATGTTCGCCCAGCAAGCGTAGCCAAAGTAAGGAAATTGAGCAATTGCGCTAAGGAGTTCGCCTCAGCGGAATGTATTGAAGTGAAAGCATGACGCGGAAGGAGTATTTAATAAGTAGCAGGTCAGAAAACAATTTCACCACATATGTTCACTTTCTCGCCTCTTTACATTCGTTCACCGCTCTTGGCTCAACTTCATTTTTTTCAGAATTCCTCGTCTTCTATTCCGCAGATTGTAATTGTTTACACGTGTTTTTGACCAATTTGGGATGCGTACCGTATGCTGAAACCAATTTTGTATTTTGATGGCTTGGATTTAAAATTCATTTAAAGACTGAGTTTAGAACTGGGTTTAAAATTCTTCGAAGAAAACGACCCGCACTTGAATCCGTTTTATTCACTCACTGTTTTCTCGTTCATCCACACACTTATGCAATAGTATTTGTTGATAATTTCCGTCTCCATCGTGCCGAAAGAGAGAACACTTTTGGGTTAGTTAAGTTCGTCATTGAGTGCTATTGAGAGGAAAATTTTTTAGTGTTCAGCGTAAGAAATTCTAATTCCCCTTAGCGGGACGTTCAACCATGGCGCAGTTTTGTTAGTTGTGCTTTACACTGTGTGGAACGTGAAATTTTTGGATGAAATGGTGCAATTTTTTCTCCGTCAGCAGAGCTCTTACAACTTCTCTCTCGTAATTTCGAAACTTGCGCACGTTCTTCCCCATTTCGGCAATTGGAGGTACGTCAGTGATTTTTTCGTTAAGTATTTGTCCTCTGTTTCCCAACTCGTCATGTTTCACATTGATTTGCTTTGGATTTCAACGTCCTTTCTTCTGTTCGATGGAATGCAAGGCATCTTTGGTTTTGCTCTTTTAAAGCAGTAAATTTCAGTTTTTAAGGGAGACAAACGATTGTTTAACTGCGTTCGAAAGGCATCTTCTTTTGTCTACAGAGTTCGCCCAGTTATCATTGTCACGACAACATTACGACAGCACACTAGCAACAAGCGTGGCGACCCCTTTGTGGTCATATGACCACCGATGACAGAGCGATTTCGGGAAAGGGTAAGTAAGCATGTGGTTTTTTGCACTGTGTCACAAAAGTTTAGGATAAAACTCAAAACAAAACTAACGTAGCCTACATGATCGACTCCGCGAAGCAATTCGCAAAAGTTTGAAAGCCAACAAGAATAAGACTGTTGCGAGTTAATCGATCAACACTGCTTTAATGTTTGCTGAATGGGTTGAGTTACGTTCACAACAAAGAGCATGTAGTCGTATAACAGCTCGGTAGCTGAATACGGAAAATACGAATGGCTGAACGGGATGTGAATGAATTAAAATGGTTTAAGCAGCAACACATTTCGAATTTCCGCGTTAGTCTTTGAAACGGAAATGCTTATGTGATTATACCGTTAAGCTTATTCAAGAGCTGATGGAAGCATACCATTCTCAGCTGCATACTGCTGAACAGAAATGCATGCATTAAGTTTATGCACGCGGTGCGCTTCTTTAGCTTGACGCTTGCAAAAACAAAAGTTCCTATAAATGCTGTGTGCTGCAATGTGCTGAACGCATATGAGCTTGTCGATCTGCTATGATCCCAATTGTTGTTGATCAGCGTTGTAATGATTCGCTTATTGAATCGCCCAATATTCTGCGGCAGTACAGGATTTTCACAGACTGTATGGGTTACGACGGAGTTGCACGAAGACTTGGTAATGTTCTGTGCAAACCACGCGTTCCATGGAGTTCCATGGAGGGGCGGTGAGGGAGAGGGGGAATGGTGTGGGGTCGACGGGCATTGCGAATATAGGGGCATGAATCGCCTGGTGGTTCTTTCGTCCCGATGAGAAGTACTGGAGGTGAGAATATGTGCAAGGAAAATGAGAGAGCAGTTATCGTAAACAGCGCTGTAAATGAGCACAATGCGTTATTGCCTGATGATGTTCGTTTCGTTTAGCAAGTTGTAGTCGAAACTTTCTGCAACAGTTTTCAGTAGTGATCGGGGAATTGGGGCGTTCTCCGTCGGACCCTCCTCTCTACATTCCCTTCGAACTGTTTTGGAAATTTTTGGTAAGTGTAAGCCTTTTGCCATCCAGTTTTCGAAGGCCTCCTCCCTAAACCTCTCGCCGACGCCTCTCCTTCTGCAAGAATAGTTTCTTAGCACCGCTTTACCCTATCCCCTTCCTCGATTTTCAATATTCTCCTTCTTGCCAACAATCTCCCGAAAACTAAAAATTGTTGTTGTTGCAAGACTGTTCTGAATACTGTGATGCCAAAAAAGCGTACTTTCAGCTTGGATATCTCTCCGATGAGTTCGAAGAGCGCTCGATGGGTTCCCATTTACGATCGGTCTCACCCAACGCACCTCACGCTGGATCGCGCTCTCCACGTCGCTCCAGCAAATCACCAAGACCGCATAAGAAGTTCGTCTCTTGTCTGCAATTACATCTGTTTTGCAATCAAAGCATGAAATATGACTATATTACAAGTTTTGGTTGCATTTATATCTTTTTCTCGTCACAAAAACTAGAAAAAGAAAACGGCAAGCTAATAAAGAGTAGGAAAAGGATCAGAATAACAGCAGTGAATGGCGATAAGACAAGTATGTCATTCGTTTAACATAGAGCTCAGCTTTTTCTAGCATGAGTGCTTTTGAAATAGCGATCTGCCGTGACAGTGAATACTGCAAACGAAATTCACGATTATTTCGCCAACGATTTCAAAAATGGTCACCTAAGGAATTTTCAGCCGAAAAATGTGCACGAATGCAAGCATTGATATATCGACAACTTTTGACAGGTATTTCGGGTGTTAACACCCG
Source organism: Toxocara canis (assembly GCA_000803305.1). NCBI lineage: Eukaryota > Metazoa > Nematoda > Chromadorea > Rhabditida > Toxocaridae > Toxocara > Toxocara canis. Next base: position 838,678 of record JPKZ01000986.1, read on the forward strand.
AAATACCTGTCAAGGAAAAAAAGGGGGAGGGGAGGGAAGGGGCGATATGGGCGCCGTTTTCGTTGTTTCGAATATTTTAGTGAGCACTGGAAGAAAGCTCACTTGAACCAAAAATGCTTAGGAAACACTCAGGTGCTATTCTAATGCCATTACTGAAATGACTGACGTTGCGAAATTTTAATTTTGAGTTCTCTGTTGTAATCTGCCACTTCTTAAAAAAACGCACTCCTGCATGATTCCTGCCTTTGCCACTGCACCCAATCTGCTCGTAAAACATGGTGACCTATGTATGGGCTATACGCCATCTTCGATCCCAGTATAAAGGCGTCTGCAGGATTTTATTTTATCATAGGTATTCACCAAATAAAAACGCTGGATTTCCGTCAGGAATGCAAACACTACCCTTTACCTATGAACCACAGCGAAATTTGGAAATTAACTGTGCAACAACAACCGTTGCTTTATTGAATGCGCAATATACTGACAAAAAAAAGGTCACAGAGATATCATAATAACAAACAGGTAAGTCAGTTTAAACGTAAAAGACTAGCAGAAGAAAAAAAAGTGCTGATATCGTCAAACAAAAACTTAAAAACTTAGCGAAGCAATCTTATTATCTGTAGCCGCACTGAATGGCTACGTCTTCAGCAGTGGATTCGGCGGTTACTTTCGCCCATCGAATTCTTCCGAGAAGTCCGTATATCGCATTTGCCGAATTTCTAGGGCGGTTCAAAACGAGGCTGACAAGAAGAGGAAAAAATCGTCTCCCATTCTCTTGAAGGCGAACACTGCCTTCCACCTATTCTCGCTGGTGGATGTGTGGTTTGCCTGTCTCCATGGGGATCAGCTGCACACACCAACTCCAGTTAAAAATGTGATGATTGCGGTTTAGGCTACCAGCCATACCAGAATCGTAGAGTTAAGCGACGCAAGAAATGTTCGCGTAAGCAGTCCCTCTGATGACGGCAGCATCGCTGCATTTGCGCGAACATTTCATTCATACCACGAAGGGAAAGAAAATCATGCGTCCATGTTCGCATGTACGGACGATAGCCCACCCTCTTCCCACTGGGATTTACTCCCCGTAGGAAGCATACGGGAAAAAGAATGTGTTCTCAAAAGTTTCTCTGGTTTAAAAACCACTGGACAGTAAGAAACAGATGGGAGAAGCGCCAGAGGGATTGGCGCGAATGTGCTTTTGCATTTCTGACCATCAGGCCAAATGATTCCATAAATTGGCAGGAATATTGTCAGATCCCTTGTTTTACTCCGTTGCAGATGTTCATTTCCAGGAATGCTAATGCGGCTAGCAGTGCCGCCAACTCATCGTTTGAATTTACGTAGGACAATTTTTACATAATACTTCGTAATATTTTCATTTCGTAATTGCTATTTCGTAATTATTTTATAAGTAAATCGTAATATTTCGTTTTTACGTAACGTTCGCAGTAAAATTTACCCGTAATACAGCAATGATGAAGCAGTACTTGGGATTAGAGGAAAGCACGAATCTTCAGGTTTATGAAATCTGAGCAGCCGCCAAACGAAAATATAGCATAGGTTATAAATGGTGAGAGCAACGAGATAAAATTGAAATTCTTCACCAGTAAACTGGAGATGAGAAATCGCCTCAGAAATATGCGACACTGAAACTTCTACGCTTCACGAATTCCGAACGCGGCCTTTTCCCGTAGCACTTGCTAGAGATAGATAGCTTTGCGGAGCTTCGCCTAACGTAGGCGGATTATTGCGAAACGTGGTACCACTCTCCTAAGGCACCACGTATTCATGAGTTCCTCTAATGCGTTTAGGTTGATGCTTTCTTTTTGTTCAGCGACGTGCGCAATGCGAGGAAGTTCCTCGTTTCAACTGCACCCGCACCTGTCGTCCATTGGGTACACAAGAAGCACCAGAAAGAATCGGAAGGTGCAGGTAGAGGCCGAGTTTTCGGCCTTTACTTAGCTATCCTTTGTCTAAAAACTTTTGTCTCACTTCTCTTCTCTCAAAAATTTGATTTATGAAAGTAAAATTTTTGAGGCTTATTTAAAACTAACAATTACAGGGATGGGAAATGAAATGGTGGGTATGTGGCCCATGTTATCCCTGGCGGTAATAGCTGTAAACACGAGATTTAACACCGATTGTAACATCTAAACAGAGAAACGATGGATGAACGCTGCAGTTCATTTTTCGCAATACCGATGAGTGAGGACATATAAGCGAGAATCATTTTCTTCTCGGAACAAATTTCCGCGCTCTTTCTTCTCCCTACTTCTTTGCAGGGAAATTTTTTGAGGACGTTTTGCTTCGAATACCCCACTGGAAGAAAACATTCTGGTGTCGACGGGGTAAAAATCAAATTTACCGGGAGCAAAAGTTTATTGATGAATAACCCTTCAAAAAATCTCATTCTTTTCAAGCGTGTGATAGGCGAACGAGAGTTAGGCTTTCAGACGCAATTTGCAGAATTCATTCCCTTCATGGGCAAGTTGGCCGTTCGCTTGGTCGGTTTTATCTAGGATCCAGTGTTACAGGTGGAGATTAAGGATTGAGACTGCTAGCCCAATTGAAGGTTTATAGGAAGGAATTTAGAATTTTGAAAAACAAAATAAAAATTTTGTTAAAACAGAGAAGAACAGTACTGTTCCTTTCTCGTAGTTCGCTATCAAAAACAAGCAAAAATGATTTTTTTGTTTGCTAAAAATTGAAAAATCTTCATTGCGTTGAGGCTCACAGAGAACGTCACGGAGGATGGAGGTTGAATTCTAACTTCGTCAAATTCCCCCAAACCAGTAGAACACCACAACAAGCAGTTCACATATTGAAACAAAAGAAACGCTCGCTATAAGAACTGGATGCGAGGCGAAACGATTGGTGCATTATGCTGTTCGCACCGGCTGGTGTTAATCGCAGACCGACTGCTGCCAGGGATTAGCCGTTCGTTGAGTTTGCTTAACAGCTGCTCGATGTTTTACCATTGCACTCCATTCGAGTACGTTTCTCAGCTTGCAGCGCTTCCAGTTAATTCTGATCTGTGTTTCTCTACCTCAAACATGCTTATTTCGTTCTCATCTCTAATATCATTAAGGCTCTTTCTAAGCACTTCCTGGGGGGAAATGTCTACTCAGTTCTAATGAAGTTTATAATACAATAGTAAACTTTCGTAAGAGTAAATATCGAAAAAATTGCCAAGAGAATAAGAGGCTCCGTCATGTAGAAGATTTAAGGAAGGTTCTATTTAGCTTTATATGAGGGGGGTGGGGGGGGG
>JPKZ01000986.1:842237-864401 GCA_000803305.1 Toxocara canis
GAAGAAATGTCCTTGGTTCCCGCCCCTTACCACGTCGAGGTTAAAAATGCGTGTCGGGATGGGAAGGGCATATTCTGCTTGAGGTGTACCCATCCTAAAAAAAGTGCTATCCCGCCCCCTCCGCCTCTCGCAATTCCTTTTAATATGCGCGCCTTCCTAGAGGCGGTTCGCAGAAACGAAATGAGAAAGCGTCATGCATGACGTGTTTGAAAGAAAAAGTCCACGTAGTCCTCTAACACCGTATATGGGCATCGACTACAAGTACCAGTAGAATTCCGATGATGCCATACCTTGGCTTGATGAAGTTGTTTGCACGAGGCTCTGAAATTTGAATTCCAGATTTCACTCTTCCCCATAGAGGATTGGTTGAGGGCGAGGAGAGTTAAACCGTCGCTTTAACGTTTTGAGGATGAAGACGTGTTTTATAACCCTTCACCTCAGCTCCCTCCATCCAGCTTCCTTCTTTCTGCACATTCTAAACGATCCCATATGTTCCTTCTAGGTCTGTCCGGGCTGTATTCGAGGATGAGGGGTGGGGTGCGTTATTCAAGGTAGTGTAGCGGATTTCATGTTCATCCTGCCTTCGTTCTGTTTGACGCGAAGGAGATTAGCAATGTCAGGTCGGGACGGCAAGAAAATTCTGAACCTTATTCGTTTTCATTCAGCTGTTGCGTTAATGGGTTTTAGGTAGATCTAGGCTGTCCAGAGTGTAAAATGTAAGCATAAAATTTTCTGTGCGGATTGATTTAATTTGCCAAATAAGGTACAAATTTGCTGATTCGCTGGTCTGCACGCACATGATGTATTTCAATTTATCGTTGTTTTTTTGAAGCTCATCAAGAGAGACAACGCTAGTGATATTGAACGGACACATTTACGAGAAATCGAATTTTGACCTTAATTATAAGATTGTCCATTTCTGATGATGCGTCTTTGGCACTTGAGTGTGTTGAATGAGTTTGCGCGGGGAGATTTTGCGAGTGACGAAACCGTACGTTGCAGAAATGATGTTTACAATGGTGGGGGAGAAAATGCTTTTTAATTTATGAATGAACGTTCTGCTTATAGCAACAGCTAAAAGGTACGTCCGTTGTTTCAGTGTGGAATCGCCTTCGCAGCAGACGGTAATAAGAGATTCGCGGCCAGACATCACTGCCTGGCCCACGCCACCGAATGCGCACAACAAGAACGGCAGCCATCTGGATAGTGCGTCTTGCGACGAACCGGCGAAACTCATCAATATGATAAAGGTAGCCGCTGCCTCGACAGGTCCGTTTTCTCATTTCGAAGCCTAAGTTTAGAAGCTTGACTGAGATTCTTTAAGTGCTCATTCCGTACGTAGAGGAGATAGTTCTTACGAGAAAATTCTCGGATGCCAGTCGAGGAGTCCTTGATTTTGCTCATTTATTTTGGGGGCAGCCGTACCCATTTCATCTTCAGAGATTTTCAGAGGTCTCCAGATGACATTCACAAAACCTAGGAGGTGCGCCAGGCGCCATATTGGTTTCAGCCACCTGATTCATTCTATAAATATTTGAAAACCTGGAGCAACAATTTATCATACACAAACGTTTCTACTCCACAGGCGATTAAGTAGCGGCTGTTGTCGCATGTTGTGAAGTGATTTGTCGTCGAAATGAGAGCTGCTGTCGCTGTTTATGCCCATTTTCTACAGTTTTTGCGACCGTTTTCACAGCCCGGTTCTCACTTAAAGAAATCTCATTTCAAGGTGTGTTAATGCACATTGGAGACTGCATCGTTCTGCATCACTCAAGCGCAAATTTTGCTTCAAGAGAATTAATCTGTTAGCACTATTCTCTTGGTTTACATTTTTCGTCATATTATTTCTTACGCACCATAACTCACCCAGCAAGTTGTGAGTCTTGCTCGCACCTTGCTTTTGAACCCACGCACTATCATAGATTACGTTGGCCAATTTCCGTCGTGTTAGATTTTTGGTTCGTGAGTTGAAATTACCGCACAGGTAGACAAATTGACATACAAACTGCGTACATCTATACGCGCAGATATGACACGCACATAACACGCTTTCGTCGAGGCGAAAAGCGCATAAATAGTGACGCTATTGATGGTGTCCCTTATCTTGACCGATCGAGTTTTTGCGCTTTTTGCAGCGGTCGTTTGGGGGCCATGATAGAGCTGGCTTAGGGGAAGAACATGCCACTGTATCGCCATATAATCTGCAGTTGTGGAAGCCATGTCTTCAATTAACGCCGTCTCCAGTAGTTCTGGATGTCATTCCGCTCCGTAGATTGGATCTCTTTATGAAGAGCAATGCGCTCAGCCCAATGAGTCGAAAATCCAAGTTTTTTTTTTTTGAATATTTTGTGTCCGGAATTCAGTTATTTCTGCAATGGGGCTACCGTAAGCTCCGAGGCTTCTGTCAGTAATTATATGCTTTCGGATACATATCATGTTTTGAAGGGGCTCCACGAGGCAGGGAAACCGAATTGAAGAAGAAGATACAAACCCTTGAGGATACGGTTGCAGAGTACGAACGACAAAAGTATAACGTCATGGGCACATTCAGGTAATGCATGATTTGACAGGCCTGTAATTAATATTTTAAGTAGGATTTTCATAGAAAAATCGCAAATTACGCCCATTGATCATTTGAATTGCTTCGGGCAGTTTTCAAACATTGAAAGATAGGGCAATCCCAAAATGCCATGCAAAGCTGATAGTCGCTGTCTGATTAATGATTCACGTAAATCGTTAAAGCGATGAACGTTTAGTGAATACCGCGAACGAGTGGCCGAACGAGAAAGGAAACTCGAGGCAGAGTATTCAAGCAAAATAATTGCCCTCAGCGAAGAGGTATTGGGAGCGAAGAAGGATTTTGAAGCAAGAATGAAGAGCTTTCAAGCATTACAGGCAAGTAAAATGAGCGCCTTTGCAAACTTATATCTCTCTTATCTCGCAAATTGTTCATCACCAAGTTAATTTATTAGTGGAATTATTCAAAAATGAATATTTAGTGGTCGGAAAGAATGGTATTTTGAAGTTCAAAGTTATGTCTCGCAGACGTGATAGCTTGAATCGATTAAATAAGGTATTATATATTCTCGCTAGCACCATTTGAAAGCTGTTCGAAGTGAAATGAGATGAAATGAAAAGGATTTCTGATTTTTCGATTCACGAAAGATGCAAAGAATCTCTTCCTATGTATTGTTGTGTTACAGATCTCAGTTCCATTTGATAGGATAAAACGGATATGATGAGAAGTACTCATCAGGGTGCAGTATAAAAGTGTATTGTCATTGAAGGACAAATTCGAACGGGAAAAAGAACAAGCGCTGGAGAAGCTTCGTCAGGAACATCAAAAGGAGATTCAGCTGTTGGAGCAACGTTTCTCTGAGTCGCAGTTGTTGAATTTAGAGCAGAAGTTAGCTTTTAATTCATGTTTGCGTCACACTGCAAGTCTGTAATGCAGTGGTTTTAACGAACTCTTTGCTAATTTTGAAAGTTATTGGAGGTCTTCGCAGATTTCAGCCTAAATTGTTATTTACAGTAGTCTGAATCCAAGAAACAATCTTCACTCACATGTCACTGAGGAACATCGAAATTCATATTTTTTATCTCCAGCGTTCGGCTAAGATTATTTAGTTTATCGTTTTAGGCCCCATAGACGTCCGGTGTCATAACTTTTCAGGATTAATGCGTCGATGCATTTCAATCAGTGTGCATTGCGCCACCCACGTCGTGTTGAAAAATATTGCGAACGAACAGAATTTGATCAAAACAGTGCGGCACTGAAGTTGTTTATACTACTGTAGGCAGGTAGCTGTTGCGGTATAGTTAGATGCATATCATCGTGTAAAAATGCTTTAAGAATCTATATGCACTATTATTTTTCGCACGAAAGTAGTTTAGGCTATGTAGGTGACCGTCGTGAGCAATAAGGTAGATGACCGCCATCTCCCTTCCCTTTTTGCCAGCTAGCTATGGACACAAGGTTCAGAAACCTAATAACATTATAAATTTGTCGTAAAATACCAAAAAAAGGTAGCAGAAAAAACTTTAAAAAGTAGAAACTATTGAACGCCCTTCACTTTTTAGATAGTTATTCCGACTGGGACAAATTTTTCTTCCGGTCGTTATGCAGGTTGCAAAAAGAAAGGCAATAACATAAATAGACAGAAAACTGCAAAACTGGCTTGAATAAATTGGCGTGACAATAGACGAGAAGATGGCGCAAAACGTTTCACTTCAGGTACATGATCGAAATACAGCGGTTAGAGGAAGAGCGGAAGAGTCTTAAAGCAGAGAAGGAGAGATTAGGCGAAACTTTCGAAATGAAACTTCGACGTGCGCAAAGTCTATATGAGACTGAATTGACGGCGGCCAAAATGTTGTATTCAAAGGAGTTGGAAGCACTGAGAGATCATGAGGAGGCACTTAAAGACGAGCTACTTGCAAGGTGTGTCGTCGTAATATTTGGGAATTCCTGATGGGGTAGAACGATTGTTGTTTCTGATGTACGAGGGGAGGTGAACGAAGATTTGAAGTTTTCAGGAAGATAGAAGAGGAAAAGTGAAAACGAAATTTTACTGCTTTGCTTTTCCTCACTGAGAAGGCACAGATTCCAGCAAAGAACAGGTACAGCAGTATCTGGAAATCGTTCGACAAACCATCCCTTCGCCTTGTCTAAAAAGCCTTTGTTTTCCTGTTATTGCGCTTAGGTGACATTAATAAATTGGATCATTTTTCCTTTCGGGAAGGAGGTGCAACTTAAAGCAAGCGTCTTTCAGACAGGACGAATTCCATGACCGATTGCAAGAGCTGCAACATCAGTCGAAGAGAAGACGCGAAGAGTTGGCAACATGTAAGAACGAGGTGACTGCACTGGAGAAACGTTTGCAAGCGAAGGAGGCAGAGCTGCTCGCCATTTCCAAAGAAGTGCGTGTCTGCTTTTGTGTTCATATCATATCACATTCGCTAGATCAGCTCATCCTGTATAGAAGAACGTGAGGCAAAAAATGCAATTGTTTGCAGCTTGAGGAAGCAAGGAACGAAACGAACGACTCACTACGAAAGTTATCAAAGGTCGAGAGCGAGTTGCAGCAAACCAAGCAGCAGTATCGAGAACAAGAGGAAGAGTTGCAGCGTAAGTCGAGTAAGTTTACGCGTTTATTCGTCGCCAGTTTACCGTACAGCATACGTGTTTTCGTAGTGAGTACCATCAACATTTTCTTCCTCAAAAATTCAAATTTCTTGCAAACTCTTCCCAAAAAAATCACTTCTTACTTTAGATTGGAATGTCGACAGATGTTTTTATAAGCAAGCGTTTCATTCCTATGTCATGTGCACTGTACTGGTCGTTTTGATACATGCGAATGTGTACGAAGCGTTTTGCAGATTTGCTAAATATCGTTGAGACTGCGAAAAGTAAGCTGGAAGCTGTGATTCGCGATCTTCAAACCGAAGTTAAAGCTCTCAAGAATAAGGTGGAATTCTTGGAGAAGGAGCGCGAAAATTTACAAAGTCAGAGCGAGAGTCAGACGCAGCTGCAGAATTCGCAAGTACATGCACTTGAGGCGGTGAGATTATCATCAGCTTTAATATTTTGGTGTTACGCTCAACTTACGACCAGAAAAGTGCTTCATGTTTGACCTCATTTGAACGTTCCTCCATCAATCAACGTTCCTCAATCCTCGAACGATTTGAAAAATTTATAAGTAATGAAACTTACAAACAGAATTTTATGATGGAAAATTTATAAGTAATGAAACTTACAAACAGAATTTTATGACATTTTTTTCGAAGAGTTCTTACGCGCACTATATTTTTTTAAATCATTATTATTACCACTCCTAAAGTGGAATGTCTCATTTCCATCTTTCCAGCTAAGTAAGCATTAAAAATTGGCCGCCGTCCTCAAAACCTTTAAAACGAACTCAAAGAAGAAATTTCCTTATGTTCAAAATATAAGTCATTTCATTTGGGATGTTTTGAGGTCAGAAATGATTGTTTCATCATCATTCTTTTCAATAGTGTCCGTTCCGAAACGAATAAAAACAAATTAGCTTGATTTTTAGAGCAGAAAGCAAAGACCACTTCATGTTGTCATGCGCGAAAATTTGATGGAACCCTTTCAAACATTATAAACGCTGTAGGTGCTGGAATCAGTGACGAAGGAGAAGGAATCAACAAAGGAGCACTACGAAGGACTGTTGGACAGAGAGCGGCAGCAGGCCGAAGAACGGGAATACGCAATGAAGAAAGAGTTCAGTGCTAAACTCAACGAACTTGAGGAACAGTACAACAATCTCAAGGAGCAGCTCGAGCAGAACGCAAAACGCGACAAGGAAGAGCTGCAAGACGTGAGCCAAATCGTTTTTTTTCTCAACTACCCTTTTCCGAAACTTTTTTTTGTCACTGTTTATGTACCATACAGTTTTAAATAAATCCTCGCACTCGACATAGTCTTCCTCTCAACTAAACCGACAGCCTTCAGCGTGGTCAAAAAAGAAGCATTCGATCGACATAGTCCTCACCTTGAATAGATCCCTTCTAGAAAGCAGCAAGCCTCATAGCTCCCAGGAGCCTTGTTCGAGTAAACGTGGTATTTATTTGCTATTTATTTTTGATAAGTGAAGAAGTTTGAAAGCATGTATAACAACAAGACTGTATCGATTCCAACAAAAGGTGCGTTTTGCAATAGCTGTCCAAATGTGACTGTAGGCAGCTGCCTAAAATTTCAGTTCTAGTAAGATGCAAAGTACCGAAAAGGGTGACTGTGCACAAACGATCTGTGACACTACCTATACTTCTCGAAACGTTTCAAATTCGATCACTGTTTGCTTTCCTCTGAAGTCTAACTGATATTTTTGTTTGATTTAGTCAAAGTTAGTTTTAAGCACAATCACACAATCACAATCACCGTAAGACATGTTCTTGAACTATTAGGTGAACTTTCGCTGGTGAAAAGTTGTATGTTGAAAGCGTCAACTTTCGCACAAAACACCGTATGAACGCGAGGCAGGGAATAATAGATATAACTGTGCCAGGTTGGGCTTATGTGTATGCGCGTCACTTGCATAATTCCAGCAGTTACAGTTTCTCCTTATTTTTCAATGGACGTAGAAGACGATGTGGGTGTGATGATGTCAATCAGAAATTGTGCTTAAAACTAACTTTGACTAAATCAAACAAAAATATCAGTTAGACTTCAGAGGAAAGCAAACAGTGATCGCGATTTTGTTGCGCATAACCGTTTGCATTGTCTGCATTTTCAAGTGTACAGTTGTAAGAGTAAAATTCTATGAAACTGTTGATGACGTTTTATTAAGTGTTTTTTTCGTCTGTACGCGTTAGTCATTTGCGCGCAGCCACCTGATGTTTAAGCGAGGAACGTCTTACGTTTTCGATTCATAACTGCCCATGACAGCCAGATTTCTGATCTCTACTCTTGATAGTATTATTCATGCTTCTATACAATAGAAATCATACTGTCGAAGGTTTTTCAGAAGACGGAGCAACAAATCAGTTCTCTCCGAACAGAAAATTCAATCCTTACTACGGAATTAAACGCACTGAAGTCGAAGTTGAAAGCTATCACCGAAGACGAAGTTTGTTTTTGTCTTTTCTTTTGATTCTGGAACCCTTTTTTCTAGACAACTTATGACCATTCACATAGACTACTGACTTTTAACTCATGCGTCACCGTTCTTATTTTTGCCAAGTTTTCTTTCTCGCTTTCTTTGAGTTAATGTTTCATACTTCTCCTAAAATAGCATCCTATCTATTCGCATCTTGTCTAAGTAAAAAATGTAGTTCATCATAGCTGTGGCAGGTTTCTTTGAAATTCACCCTGTCATAAATTGAAACGTTTCGCACACTTACAATTTCTCTTGCACGCTTGCGAAATATCAAGTTTCTCGCTAGTCAATGGAAGCCAGATCTTTTATCAATATTTTTTACTCTTCAGAGTAACATGTCTTAGGCTTACTTTACAACTCTGGAAATTAATCACCTATCGAGTATTATTTCATCTTTATCACCTTCTATCGAGTATTATTTCTTGATCATGGATTCGTTAATAGCGACGAAAAAAATATAAAACTTCATAGGCCTCTTCCTGTTGGCCCCGTTGGCAGCTAGCATTATTACGTGCAATACAATTTAGAGTGGTGCTAATGCAGCTGACGATGATCTATCAAAATTGATTGACAAAACCGACGAGCTGAAAGCAGAGTTAGAGAAAAGCAAGCAAAACGTTTTGGAGAAGGAGCTTCAGATAAACGAGCTCAAGAAACAAGTCGAACAAGAGAATGAACTCAACGATGACCAACTTTCGGTTATACGCGACGAAATAAGGTTCATTCTAGTAGTACAATTTGAACGTACTGCATGATTGAAAAAGAAAAAAAAACAAAAGGGTTTAGTAAAACGAGTTTCCAGGAAAAGAGCATAGATGTTCATGAATAAGATGGCCAATATCATCAGCAGCTGAATGGAAGGGGGAGAATAAATTGTATCACGCAGCGTTGAATGAATGTTAAAGCATTCTCTGTTGTTCATGCAGAACTTTATGGTTTGTGTTCTGTACTTAAAACTGTGTTTTTATAAAAGACCGGAACCTATGGTGTATCTAAAAGCGCCGGCATCTTATCAAGAGTGTTGCCACTTTGTAGTTAGGTCGTGTTGTCAGAAACATGCATAACAGATGGGGACGTCGATGTCGTTGGTCGAAGAATATGTGATTTTTTTTTTGAATGCGCTCGCATTTTGGGGCTTCTTCACTTATGGCCCTGCCCCACTTCCTTCCTCAAGGGTCCAAGGTTTTGGTATCAGAATCTCAACAAAATTTACGCAGAGGGTCATTCGACGCCTTGAACACGATCATGGACTGTATTTTTCGCATAATCCATTCATGCGTCCCTTGCACCCTAACTGTCACTCATTTAGCCCGGCAGAGTTGGGTTGCAGAATTTTGATGGGAACTTATTCGATGGAGTTATTCGACGTACTGAACAGGAATATCGAATTTATTTCTTTCCCATCATGCCCACTTCTGGGACGTCTTAAAATCTGTGTACCTCACGCCGTAGTGACACTTGCGGAGCACACATGAGAGTCATTTCAGAAGTCGGCTCTAACGGAAAGAAAATCAATATCCGTATTCACCGTGCTAATAGCCCTTTCCCTTCTTCTCCCAAACTACGTTGGCGCAGTCCTGATATTCAACCCAAAGCAACACTGTGAATGATACTTGACACGTGAAGGTTATAGGAGTGAAAAAAAAACAAATATTGTGTTCAGCCTATCGAATAACCCATCTAAACAAGTTGTGATGAAACTGGGACTTCATAACAAATGTCTCACAATCGATCGCTTTAATATGTGCCTCCAATTTTTGAACTTACAGCACTCCTTTTTCTAACTCATTTTAAGTAACTGTAGCTCACTTAAAAGATGTCAGTATGGAAGGCGTATTTTCAGGAACGAGATCATGAATTCGAGTGACTTCAAACACAACGAAGGTGAACTTAAAGGTCTGAGAGGAAAGGTAAAAAAAATTTGAAGAGCGAGTTATTAAGTTTTAATAAGTGCGGTGTGAAAATTTAATGCTAGTAGGCCTACAACCTTCATTTCAACATAACATGTAAGTCGTGAACGGAAATAGAAGATCGCGGGCATCCCAACCACTGTATCATAGAACGAGAAGGAAAAAAAATGGTCATCTATTATTTTTTAGGCTAGCTAGCGGTGGCCTAAAGTGGCCAAAAACTTTAAAAGAATTTCTTTCTCACAAAACTCAGACGGAGCGCGAAATAGTTGGCAGTCGTTATGAAAAATGGAAAGTATTAAAAAGTGTTACTAAAACGGTAAATTCAATGCTAATTGAAGTGAAATGGGGAGAGTTCAAGTAAGCAGTGGTTGCTGGGGACTGGAGGGTTGGGTATGACATGTTTATGCGGATCAAGAAGACTTGTGAAGTAAAATTAGTGTTGGCGCCATGTATCCCGTTTGATTATCTTAGTAACTAGCACATCGTCATCTGAAAAATGCGCTAGAATACGTTACGCAGGGAATGCGTTGAACGAGAGAGTAGCGAAAATGTGATGGGCAACGTCGGCCGAATGATTTGTCGAAGTTTTGAGGAGGCGGAGTATACAGACCTGTTTTAAAACACTTTTTATTCACTTATAAGAATTATCGCCGAATTAGACAACAGAATTTACAATGTCATGGAGTTGACTTCTAGATTAATACTCTGGAAGCGGAAAAGAAAGCGGAGCAAATGGAGCGCGAGAAGATGTGTGAGCTTGCCAAACAGCTAAAAACAGAGAACGAACAGCTGAAAGAGCAGCTAAAAGATCTCAACGAGAAAACGGAAAGCGAGGCGAGTGCATCAGAGGATAGTGAGGTAGCGCTGCTATTTCCTCTCGTTTTTATAGTCGTGAATGCAAGCAAGCCAGTTTTAAGACCGCTAAATCCGTTTATGGGTAAAAACTGATTGAGAGACATTTTTCATTCGAGGAAAACGCCGTCTCCAGTACTTTGAAAGGTGTGACTTTACTCGAAATGTTACTCAGAGAAGCATCAAAAAGGTGCTGCTTGAAGTTGTTGAGGCGCATTTCAAGACTTCGAGTGCTTCCGTCCTATCAGTTTCATTTCCTTGTTTCGTAATTAAACGAACGAAAAGATTTAGGAGGAATCTAGTGAAAATTGCTCTTAAGGATGGCTCAAGTCAAATAAAGCTGGGCTGCTTGTAGCAGGCAATAATATAATACCCTTTTGAGGCATCATGTAGAACAACGAACAAATTGAAATACCGACATTAAGGCGTCACGCCGTAAAAGAACGTCGTTAGCTCGGATGGTCGGCTAGAATGGATGTCATTGGAAAAGTGTGGCACTAGTTGAGAGGCAAGCGAAAGACACCATTCCCTTACTTAATACTGAGAATATGAGAATATTCGATGACATACAGAAACAATGCTTGCACTAAAAAGTTGTCACGGCACATCCTTAAGACCTGGAGTGCCGCATGGGAGATTTTTTGCAGCGCGCATCATCCTACTGTCTTCAAATTGAAAGGCTAATGAGTGACCTCAACGAAAGAGAGAAGCGCATCGATCAAATGGAAGCGACGCAGCAACGTACCAAAGGTAAGTTCTTCGAGAGTGATACGCATTTCAGTCAGTCTAGAGAAAATCAACTTTTCAACTGATGTTAAGAATTTTTTGACCTTTCGAAACACTCTTTTCGAGAGGAATCCGCTCAAGTAGCTGAGAGGTATTTACGAAGTGTTCACTAATCGAGGAGCGATTTGGCCCTTGATATCGTACGACAGTTGTTAGAAGCATCAAAAAAGCTTGTAAACATAAAGTCGCTTTATCGCCACACCAATTGAAGCATTTTTCTGCTCCTTTCTGACAGCACCAGTTTTCCCAGAACGATTTACGTACATATAGCATCCCACGATATTCCTGGTGCCTTGCAGAGCACAAGAGAAAATGGCAGACAAAGGCGAGTTGGTTCGTCTCGGAGGGACCACGTTCGGCATTTCATAAATCTTATTTTTCTCTGCGAGCTAATAAATTCAGATATTTAAAAAAGATCAGAGATAGTAAGCCCAAAGAAGCAATTTTTATCATTTCTTGTTTTTGGCAGTGTAAAATTGAAGTCTGCCAGAAGTAACGGGCATTTCATAACCAATTTTTCATCTTTTTAGATGCTAGTGTTTAATTTGTAATTTAACACTGTGTAAACACCAGCTATCTTGTTGGTAAACTATTGCGCCCAAATCAAAAATTAGAGGCGTGTGGATCTAGCCACGAAGTTAGGTCTTGGCCTGGAAATTGGTAGGTTCGATTTCAGTTTATGAACCATATTTGAGAAGCAGTTTTCAATTTTTGGACAGAAAAGTTTGATTTCAGAAGAGTTCGAATCGCACATAGAAGAAAGAGTTGAAGAGGAAACGCTCAAAGTGACAACAATGTACGAAGAAAAGTTCGAAAAAGTGAAAAGAGAAGCAGAACAAGAGGTTTTCTTGGCACTTTCTCAGCGAAAAACTTTGTAATATTCTCTTAGCACAAATTGTTGGCTGTTCACTTAAATGCTTACTCTCGATGGAGTATAACAGAAAAAAAAACAGAGATTTTGTTTTCTTCCGAATCATTTTTTGATA
This sequence comes from Toxocara canis, assembly GCA_000803305.1. Classification (NCBI taxonomy): domain Eukaryota; kingdom Metazoa; phylum Nematoda; class Chromadorea; order Rhabditida; family Toxocaridae; genus Toxocara; species Toxocara canis. Next base: position 854,397 of record JPKZ01000986.1, read on the forward strand.
AAATCTGAACAATCGTTTAAGATGATTTTTTGGCAGAAAAAATTATAAGCCGATAATATCGTTTATTTGAGGCTGCGAAAGCCGAAAAAAATATTGGCAGTTGGAAATGCTCAAAGCATATAATCCCGTTCAGAACAAAAAGCTCGGCGAGGAGATCGTTTTCCTAAAGGAAGATTCGAAGGCGAAATCGCAACAAATCGAGGATCTTCATAGCCGTGTTAAAAGTTTGCTTCATGAAGTGTCTACGATAAAGGCTGAGCTCGACAAGAAAAATATCGAGATTAAGAACTTCAGCAGGAAAACCGATGAATACCTGAGGTATCCAAGAACGTTACCTCACATATTACCTCGACATCATTTCATATTTGCTTCAGACTTAACTCGTACTATTCCTGTTGCTGTTTTTGATTAACAAAGAACGATGTAATAGGAATACTTTAGTTATGTCGACGAAAAGTATGTCCAAGTACTGATAATGGCTAACAAAAATATGCAACAGAATTAAAGATCGGCAATAACGAGAACACTGTAGCTAAACTACGCGGCACTCGACTTAAAAATTACTCGAGGATTTTTCGTTCTGTTTATTTATTGAACAGTGAAAAGCGTACCAGTTTAGGGCCTCCTTCAAAGGCTTCTTTTCTTGTTCGCATTTTTCGTTGCCTTTGGACGGAAGCTTAGATTTTACGACGATAATACGAATGTTTTAGGCGACGAGACAATCAGCAGGCACAGGTGCTTGAAAGAAAAATTATTAATCTTAATAAAGAACACGAAAAGACGATCGATCTGATGAAAGAGCACGAAATGGAGTTGGCTGCAAAACTGAAGAAACTTCAAGACGAAATGAAAAACGGGTACGTTTTAAAAAATTGAAAAGAGGAAATAAACGAGTGTCAAGATAAATGCCAATATGCTTACGATGTTAAGGGGAACCATCAGTTCTGGGAATGGTAGTTATTGTGCAAAAAGAAGGTGCAGAAGAATTTCTATCACAATGCATGTATATGGGATTTGAGGCTTGCCTATTCGATTGAAGTTTCCTGATCATTTGTAGAAGCAAAAATAGGATCAAAGCTGTCATACGAAAAAAAAAAACTTGCATAAGTATTCAACAGCTAAATTCTTTCACAGGAGGCCAAGAAACCTCCAAAGGTGACCATATTTTAGTATGTGAGTTCAACTTTGGTTCCCAAGAAAACATCGGCTCGGGAAAAAATCAAGATGTGTCCTTTCAGACCCAAACTGGTTTCGAGTGGCATGCAGACGGATGATCTGCCTCAGTCTAAGGAAGAAAATAGGCAGTATTCAACTCAAGAGCAACAAACCGAGCCAAATGTCGAAGAACTATCAACTAAACTAGAAGAACTAGGCAACGCGTTAAAGGTGGTAAATAGTTTTTTTTAATGGCTACTTTTGTTTCCCGAGGTGTAATTCTCAAGTAGTTCAATTTTTCAACCTTTATAAATTGCATTGAAGGAGAAGTTAATTCGCACACCTTTACAGTATCACCACTATTCCCAGCTTTAGATTAAAACGTGGAAACATGTGGAAGACATCGTATGAATGTTGTTTTCGTCTCGCCTAATCTCGGCAGTTTTTTCCGTCTTTGCACTGCTTTTTTCTGATGAGCACTGGAAACGCTGCTGTCGATATATTCTTAGAGATACCTTTCCGATTAATAGTTGTTCTTTAGTGGATGGGCATAGCAGCAAGGCTTACTGTTGCCGTACAGAGCTAACTAACCAGTATATCTACGTACCGCTTATAACAGTCGCCAAGAGCTAAGCGGAATAATTTTGTAGAACAATGCAATGAACAAAGATAACCTTTATAAAGCCCTTTCTCGGCTGGATGTGTAAGACAGTCGCGCGTCTAACGTCTTCGAAGGTGGTGCGATTTCTAACGTATTACCGGCTTGCATAGCATGTAGGGAGGAGCTTTTGACAGCTTGACGAACCATTACCAAGTCAGCGATAGTTTTGCTTTAGTTTGGCTATAGATTCCGGCTACAGACGTTAGTATAATTTCGCAATAGTAAAGTGATGTGCATGAAGTTAATTCGCTTTTCAGGCGAGAGATGAGGTTATAGCGCATCTGCAAGAAGAACTGTTCAATGAATCCTGCTGCGAAGGATCCGAGCATGAAGGCAAGAAGAATCGATCCGTAAGAACATAATATAACCATTGCCGAAGCACACTGACGCATCAGTCCATGCACCATTCAATGTCTTTTTGTTTGGCACTTTGCATTTGCATTTTATTGCCCCATATTATTTGCCACTGCATTGATGACATCGCCTACGAATGTCACAGTTAATTTTAGGCACTATTAACACCGAATGCGGTCCGCTCCGTGTGAGAGTGCTGCACCAATGTTACGTCGGTTGGCAACAACGCAATATTCCGCTTACGTACGTTTCGAAGTCAGCATGCACCACCAGAGTGACTAAAAAACACTGGCTCACTACGTGTTCATAGCACTCTGAAAAAAAAAAAAACGAACTGTGAGTGCTCCGTACATTTAGGAAGATGTTATAGGAAACTGATGAACTGTACGAGAATCCGCTTGCAACAAACGTCAAAGTACCGTCTTTCATCGTCCATGTCGATTAACAAAATTTTCCGAGCAAGTTAATGCATTCATTCTAATAGTCAGGCGACTGAAAGACTGCAGTAAAGATTTAGTAAGCGTGAAAACAAACTTATAAAAGACTTGCTGGGGCCAAAAGGTAGCAGCTTCAAACCCAAGACGTGAAAAATGACGGGTGTTACAAAAACTATACTGCCAACAGATTTCTTGAGACTAACGGGTCTTCTAATATTATTTTTTTTTTACCTCGATGCTGTTTTTTTACGATTTTCACACACTGCTTGTTGTAATTTGTGATTCAGAGTTGTTATGAAAGCATATTTAGTATTGTCGAAGTGTGACCATAAACGTTCATTATGCAATTCCAGAGTTGCACATTTATTTCCAAATTGCAGCAGTGCAGTCGATTCCAAGTTTTCCTTTCCTTGGTCTCCTTTGAATGCTGAAGTATGTTCAAAGCTTGTTCTTAAAAGTGAACCATCCATAAGCTTGCCTTCATTTCACCAAACTCATCGTTTTCATTTTTTCGTAGTTTTTTTTTCGTATAGCTAAAATATGCAAACAAAATATCAACTGTTCAGTTAATGTTGCACAATGAGCACATATTTGCTGCTTCTGGCCACGGGGATAGGACGAACTTTAGAATCGTGGAGAGAATATAAAAATTAGACGATTAAAGAAAACGGCAAAAACAATAAAACGTATTTTACGATTACATTCTCGGAACGTCAACGTGTAAAGCAACTATGGGATTGCATTATGGAAAAGTTTAGTTGTCTTGAGTGGTCGCATGCTGGGGATTGTTTTCATAAAAACTAATCGTTGCACAGCTTAACACATAACACCTAATACGAATTCGATAGGGAACAGCAGTGCGTTAGAGCGCTGGCATAAATAGGTCTTCAAACGGTCTTCTCCCACGGTTGTCTGAGTCAATTCTGTTCCCCTCCCACACCTCCACTTCCATGGAAAATTCTGTATTGTGAAGTTAGTTTTTCATTTTTCGCGTCCAACCTGTCTGTGGACCGCTTACGTTTCTTTGCGACTTTATTAACCCACCTGGTAAAGTTGTGAGTTGGCCTGGTGATTAACGTCGCAATACGAGGGTTGTCTTCGATAACAAAAAACGACCTGTGGAGGTGTGCTGTAGACAAACAATAAATTTTTGCCTAGTTCAGCTGCCAGTTCCTCACACGGACTGTCACATAGCGTACCGTTGCTTAGAAAGATCATTTTTTTGAGTCGCAGCGATTCGAGATGAAATAGCTTTTTCGGTATGAAAATGCATATGTCTGAAACGAGGTATTTTTGAACGTTACAGTAGATCTTGCAAATTTAGAATGGGCAAGTTGATTCGTTGGTCTCACGTTCGCGAAATATAATGCGCAAATTTCAAAAATACCCCGTTTGAAGTGCACATAATTTTATATGGAGTCAGCTCTAATCACTTCAGATCACTTCGAGCGGAAAATTATCCGCTTAAAGCAGTTATTTATTGTATCTAAAGCATGAACACTCTGGTGAATTATGTATCGTTAAATTGCATGCAGTCTTTTTTCAGTTGTCATTATCATAGAATCGTCGATTTCACATTGTCTTCATAAAACGAATTACGAATCTTCAGTCAGCTATTGCAATGGGCAAAAAAACATCACGAAAGGATTTTCAGTAAAAGCAAATATAACACTCCACCATTTCGCAGAAACTGAATGCAACTTTGAAGGGAACCATAGAGGTGAATTATGCCTTTCTACAAGAATTTTTTGATAAAATTTATCGCTTTGACCGAAAAGCACTTCGGAAGAGTTGAAACGATGTCAGCTAGTGGCAAAGAAGGGTACCGTGGGAATGTGATTAGTGAGTAAACAAAAGGTTTATTTGGGGCGGCAAAATTGCATATGCATAAACTTATCCTGAAACGTTATGATTAGGACTGTTATTTGGCGTGCTTCTCGCCATCCCCCAACAAAATCCGTCTTATGGAATTTGGTCACACTGGAAAGCTATCGTCAGCATTTGTGGAATGACTCTGGCGTTAAAATTTGCGTTGTAATATTTGAGAAGCACATAGCCGGAACTGACGCTAACGTTGGTGCACTAAACTAAGACGAAGCAAAAACCTTTTGCTCATGCTCACTCACCTAATTTGATCGCTGCATCTCTCCCGACTCTCAGGTGAAATTTATCGCACAGTCACAAGCAGTTGCACATTTGACACACTCACGGCTATCACGGTTACTGTGAATGCTGAAGTACTCATTTGCGATAAAAGAATGTGAGTGATGGATCAACAATTGTATAAGAGTGCAGTGTGTAGTCTACAGTTTCACTCACAAATCGTTGTTTGATTGCAGCAGAGCGTTGCCACCGGCGAGCATATGGCGATGTGTCAGCGGGCAGCCAGCAAGTTCCAAAACCTCGTATCTCAGATGACTGAGAAGAAGGAGAAGGGCAAGCTGAAGAATGTGGACAAGGCGAATGTCGAAGAGGAGTTGTCTGATTGCGCGGAGGTGGCAAGAAACAAAAGGGACAAAGAAAAGGAGAAAAAAGGGAAGGAAAAGGAACGAGAGAAAAAGGAGAAGGACAAAGACAAGGAGAAAGAGAAGGCCGGGTTAGTAGAAATGCCAACAAGATTTAGCAATACTTCACTACTTAAGGTGCTAAAGTATGCTGGAAATAGAAACCATAAAATTTACGCGTTTTGCTAAGCAACATCATGTAAAGAAGAGAGTTATAAAAAAAATTAACAAGTTTCCTTCAGCGTAGCAATCAATATGTCGCAAACCCGTAAAGTGCTCTCGAATCGCAATGTTCTCAAAGCAAATCTTATTGGGTCCAGAGGCCGACAACGTAAGGAAAGCGCAGCTCAATTAAATTTTATATGATCTGGAACGTTCTTTACACTAAATGAGATTCCTGCTGTGGTTTTTGTGTCCGTTTGTTTTATTTTTTTTGTGTTTTTTTTCGTGTGCTTTAAATGGATCGTTTCAGCGCCTACCAAAAAACGCTGGATTCACCACTACGTGCCTTCCTGAAGTCATGATTGCAAACAGGTGCAGAATGGTGAGAATAAGAGAAGGACTAGATCTTTAAGTGTAACTTTTGCAGCCTTTCAAGTGGGATGATTCACCGTGCAAAGTCGCCCAGTTTGCTGACCCGACTGAGGGATAGGAGTCCGGCAAAAGCGAAGTCACCGAGTGTAGAGTTGAAGCTAAACAGTGAGAAGAAGTGAGTTACCGGCTTTTCAGTTTATCCTCTTCTTTGATAGCAACTGTTGTTTGCTTATCCTTACAGAGTCAGCGGTATTGTTAGCTCGCTATTCACTGTTATTCGATCGCCAACCATAGCCGATGCTTTACCAGATTTCACCATGAAACTTCTCGAATGAATATTTCGTCTATGATGAGGGAACACCCTTCCAAAATTCGGGTGTCACTGAGCTCCATTCGAGCATATCTGAAAAATTTGCATCGCTAATTAATAAACTCCCCGATTTGACAACCGCACGAGGTAATGAAGCTATACATAGATTTTTTGCCAACTGCGTAAGGTGACAAACGATAAAAATGGCATAGTATATCAGTTTATTCCTGAAAATAACGAATGTTGCAGCGCAACCAATACCGATGGAAATTGCAGGCATCATCTGAGTCCGGCAGATGCAGAACGTAGCCTGGTCGTAGAAGATCGTCGCCGAACCTCCCCTTCACGGCAGTTCTTCTCACGTTCCAAGAGGGACTCCGCAGCACAATCAACAGCTGTTCTTTCGCCGGCACTCAGCAAAGAAGATTCCGCAAAACGACCTGCATGGAAGTTTTGATTTCATAAAAAGCTCATAACGTCAGCTCTGCTACTCTTCCCTCATTTGCCAGGAGTGATTTCGCTTCCTATTCGCCTTTCCATTACCTCGTTTTTATTCCTTTTTTTTCTTTCGATTGCTTTCTTGCCTTGAGGAAACCATCTCGGAAAAATACCAACATATGCGTACCTCATGCGCCTCAAATCGCTAGTTATTGACAGGCTCTGAAGTAGTTCAACAGCACATCACGCCTTTCGTTCACTGCTAAGGGAAGTGACCAAATGCACATTTTCGAATTCTTTTGTTCCTCATCCCATCGAGTTCTTGTTTCCGAAACCAAAAGGAAGAGAGCCTCAAAAGATGCCGCTTAAGCACCCCATGGTCTTATTTGTTCGCTGTCATCTTACCACTTGTTCATGTCATGCTTCCTTTGCTACTATTCATTCCTTGCCGCAGTAGTGCAGCACGACTGTTCTTTTTTTGTATTACCACAGGTATTATTCAGCTTTGTCACATTTAGAAGCTAAACGGGGCTGCAGCCTAGTAAAACGTTAATGGCAACTTTTTACTTCACACACCCTTGTCGAAACAAATATGGGGTGTCTGTAAGCAGCGGAATGCTCGTAGGAATGACTGTGCAGTTGCGCTTTTGTGTTCAGCTGCTGCATTATAGATGTTCGATCAGTATTATTTGTAAGGTGCTTGCTTGACCAGAGACTGCCTCTTGTACAAAATGATTATTTTTTCAAATGTTGCAAATGCGCTGGTTCGTTGCCTCTCTTCTAGTCTTGCATGTTTTAAAAGTGCACCTAGAGCTCGAACTCAATTTCTTTTACCTCTTTTGCTACTTTTAATCCACATGGTCGCCGCTGTTATCAACCACTGAAATAAAACGATGTCGTCGAAGTTCTGGGTTTCTTCGCCACATCTGCATCACATTTCCAGATTTCTATTGCTATTTCTATGAGAAGTGTCCAGTTTGATGTAAAAATGGGACAACTTTCTGCAAAGCCTGCGATTATGAAGAGGATGAACGTCATTCGCCTATCCTTTTCTGCTTCTCGCAAACCGTTCATCTTGGAGAGGAAACATAAATGAGTCTGAACTGGCAGAAATCCGTTGAAGTACCAGGTCTGCTGTAATCGCAAAAGTTTGTTTTTAAGCACTAACCACGAAACTTTTGGCAGCTGAACTGAACGTGCGCGAAAGATTTTTGAATTTGTAATTTCTCCATCACTTTCTACTGCGCTTTGTAAGTCGATGCGGCTGGAGTCCAGACCACTTTTCCCAAACAAGTTTCACTTTCATCATGGACTGCATTTTTTGAGAAAAAAAGACAAAATGAATAAGAGATTCAAGTCAAGAACACCAATTGGTGAAAACCAAACTTTGCGTCTTGGAAGTTTGCACGCGCGGCGGGAGGAGGGGGTGGTGGAGGGGAATAGTTCAAAAGGGGCACACAAGAGTTGGGTGACGGATCAGCCAAATGCTTCATCTTTTTCTTCCATTTCGGTAAAAATCTTTCAAATGTAATCTCACGGCACGGATAAAGCAGACTGCCAGCGGGAAAAATTGCAACTCTTCGAACGGCTGTGTTGATCAGAAAAGCAACATTAATTGTGAGCATACTTTAATGAGTTGATGAGAAAAAACGCCTTACATACATTTTTTTCTAAACATCATCGATACTTCAACGAGGCATTCGCATGAGCGGCAATTCAGTCTATGCAGTTCCTCACGCTCGTCGAAGTGCAGTTCAGAAGACGACATCAAATCGCATCACCTGCTTATGCTAATTAGACACTTCCTACCTCACTAGTGAACGAAGCGTAAATGGAATAGCTTTCAAGAAAAACGTTCTGTAGTAATAAATTTTCAGCCAGTAACGTTGAATCTATTACATATCGTATAATCTTCAACTGAGGCGTCGCTTCGATATAAGCTTCGTTCAATACACGCCGAACTTCTCCAGCCCTCCATTTCAAGAATCGAAGGTTGATGCACTTCGTCGAATTAACGCCTTGGTGAAATGGAGCGTGCACAGATGGGTGAATGAAGAATTCGCCGCTGTTTCACTTGAGCGAACCCAACTACCAAAGCATTATGTGAGAGTGATTAAAGACTCTTTGCAGCCGGAACGCTATAGTCCCCGAGGCTGCTATAAGATGTTGTACGATAACGAGGATAATCGGTATGAGATAATTCTTGTCCGGAGTTCTGACGTGTCAAGCAGCAGCGCAAATATACCTCAGAAGGAGCCTCGATTTTTTTAATTTTAAGGGATGTCTTTTTTGAAGACGCTTCCGGTTTGTTTTGCATTTTTGCACGTAATAACATCACTGGATTGGCCGGGCTATCGAACGTTCGTGGCGTTGCCAGTCACAATGCTTTTCCATTTTGCTCTCGATCTTGCTCTTCTTTGCCAAGTTTTTCCGCCTTCTTGTTCCACTTCTCCTCTCCACCTTCTTGGAGGTCTCCCGAGAGGTCGTTTTTGTTCCGCTCGGCAACCGCGCGAGTCCATCTGTCGTCGTTTATCCGAGCTACGTGGCCTGCCCAACGTAGCTTCTGCTTCCGGTACTCTGCGATCACGTCTCGGACTCCAGTTCTACGGCGAATCTCCTCGCATCGGATGTGTTCGCGTAGCGATATTCCTAACATACATATTTCCATTCCCCTCTGTGCCGTCATTAGTCGTCTTTCTTCATTTTTTGTTGTGACCCACGTTTCGCTTGCGTATAGCATGGTGGGTAGGACCGTGCTATTGAATAGGTGGGCACGGAGGGTTTTGCTCATTTTCTTTTTTAGCACATCCTTTGTCGAGTTGAACGCCCTCTATCCTGCTCTTATTCGTCGCGTTATTTCGGGCTGCATGTCGCGATCCATCTTCACCATCTGTCCCAAGTAGACATACTGTTTCACCTCTTCGTTTACATTGCCCTATTTGGCCTGGTCTTGTCGTTTCTGACCGCATGAATTTTGTTTTCATGTGGTTTAGTTTAAGGCCAAGGCTGCACTGTGAGTGCTGAGCTTGGTCAACATGGCCTGTAGTTCGTTAGGTGGTTGAAGCGATGAGTACGATGTCTTCTGCAAACCGGAGATGGTTGAGGTACTCTCCGTTGATGTTGATACCACCTTCCCAGGCGATGTCTCGAATAACTGATTCGAGACATGCAGTGAATAGTTTCGGGGAGATTGTGTCTCCCTGGTTGACATCTTTCTCCACCGGGACTGTCACAGGTGTTGATAGTAGCTTTATGTCGGTGGTGCAGTACGAGTTTGCCTCTTTGAGCAGATTGATGTATTGGGCCGCGATACCTTGCTTGTGGAGAGAATTTAGGACTGCGTTTATTTCTATGCTGTCAAAGGCCTTTTCGTAGTCTACAAAAGCGACACAAAGGGGTAGTTTGTATTCTCTTGCCTCTCGAATAGTTGTGTAAGGGTAAATTTGTGATCCATCGTGCTGTAGTTCTTGCGAAAGCCTGCCTGCTCTCTTGGCTGTTGGTAGTCGAGAACATTCGATAGCCTCGTTACTACGATCTTTGTGAACAGCTTATAAATTTGAGAGAGGAGGCAAATGGAACGATAGTTTTTTAGATGTTCTTTATCGCCCTTTT
>JPKZ01000986.1:869315-899060 GCA_000803305.1 Toxocara canis
CCTTCCCCTCAAGCACATCACAGTAGGGTGCATCTGTATGATTTCAAATTTTTCTGACAGTACAGTGTTTGAAGTCATCAGTAAGCATTACAGTAGGAATTTAGCATTCAGATTTGTGTCAAAATAGCATTCCGATGCCGTTCTTTCCATATTTTATCATATATGTTATGCTTTCGAGAATTCCAAACAGTTATTGCGCATAGCAAACTTTTCTGAGTAAATGCAAAGCAAAAGTGCATCGCTTATTATAAACTAATAACTTAGTCTCCGTGAGCATTCTCGCTATTTAGACCTATTGTTTATCCACAACACTTCAGTTCGTGTTTCATGAACACAGCCGCTCGATTAGTTGGTTTGAAGACACAATCTCCTCTTACGGAGTGCCTTTTGCGCTCAGATTCTCCGATTGCATGGCTCGCAGCCTTTAGTCATAATGCTTCTCTTACACCGTACGAACTATTTATTAGGTATGTGATATGTTGGAGAATTCAAGCTTATTTTAACGGGTTCCAATTGTTGCATGAAGCTTCGAAGAACGTTTATTTTGAATGCATTTTTAGCAGAAGTGGATTGAAGAGTATATGAAATATCGATAAAAGAAGTTTTGGAAGTGCTGCAAACTCGAAAGATGGATCTCATGTCACGAAAGAAATTCTTTCTGATATTATCTTTATTCTTTTCAGATCTCCGAATGCTTTAATTCATCACGAATTCCGAACTTTGGTTATGCCTCACATAAAGATATATTTTAAGGATTTCGCCCAGTTATTTTTACTGATATATTATTGATTATATTTCACTCCATTCATATACTAAGAATTTAGTCGATCGTTATGAGTGGAGTGAATTGCCACATGAAATGGGAAGATAAAGGTGTGGTTGCGCTCATCAGGGGCTTTATAGCCGCTAATGGTACTGCGACAAGGCTGTTTTCATAGTTCTTTCCTTTAGAGGGCTCCTCTTGGGTTGCGTCATTTCAGTTGCTTCGGTGAATTTTATAATCGGAAAAGGTTGTTCACCGCTTCGCTTTGCTTTTCTCACATCGCACAATCTTCGCAAATTCAATTCACATCTACCGACACACTGTTATTGAAAGTTGCACAGCGGATGATTTCAATGGTAAACGATGTGAAGATGGCTGTCGATTAAGGAGTTGAAAGACCCGCTCTAGATGTGTTTTGTTGGAGCCATTATTTAAAATTGGGTAGCCGATCTCATTTTCCAGCAACGATCATTAATTTCTGAAATTTTTTGCCAAAAACCTGTTGTAAAAGCTGATATTAATCCCACTGTTTTCTTCCTTCTAAAGAAAATACTTCTATTTGCCGATCTTAAATTACTTCCTTACCAATGCAAGGTTTTCCTAAAGAATATTTACTTTTCCGATCGCAGACTTTTTATCTGTTGTCTTAAATTGTTGCTGTATGAGGTACGTCTCTATGAGCGATTCGATGTGTCAGTTTTTTTTCTGATGTCTGTTGTTGTGTCTTCGAAATCAAAAGACATAAAAAAAAACATTCGCAAGAGGAATAGCGCCTGGATTAACAATACCGCAAACATGCGTGCGGTCTTTTCATTTCGCTTTTACTGCTTACATTTGCAGTGCGTTGCGACACGGACCGAACAAATAACTGAAATGTAGCTTAAAACGACCCAAGAGTTTAAATAACAACAGTAGTGTAGTGTAAACTTATCTCATGAGCCAAATTGTTTGATGTTCATAAAATTTTTCACTATTCCTTTGTGATTTATAGCGATAGTCCTTTTGGAGGTTCTTTAGAGATGTCATAAACACAAAAAAATTCATCATCGCAACAGACAGTTGACAGCTTTTCATTTCCAGGGATTTTTCTTCGTGCAGCTTGCTTCAAAACGTAGAAGGAACTTGTCATCATGTATCGGTCGTTAGACTGCATATGAACGTTCTCTTGCCTCGTTACGCGGGCGCAAGAGCGGACGCTCAATGAGCTTTAAGGAATTCAATAATAAATGAAGCCATCTGTTTTCTTTGTCACATATAAAGCAACGAGATCTCCCAGTAAATTTTCCAAAACAATACGGACGAGAAGGACATTGTCTTTCCAATGGTTTATATGACAGTGGAATATTTGAAAGTCCTGCCTTAATTTAGACAGGACAACAAACTGATTATGAAAGAACAACAAAAGAAGTACCAGAACTGAATGGAACAATACAATTGTCGCTGCTATCGTTGATAAGATGGGCAATTTCTGTAATATGGTTTGATCCCTTCTCTCTATGCCTCTTCCTGCACCCTCCCTCCCCCCTCTCCTCACGTAGTAAAGATGAGTGGTTTGATTCCTCCACCTCACTAGTATATAGTGAGCCCGTCGCACGGAAAGCCGACTTAGACGTTGCCGAGATCACCAATCCCTCCCCATTTCGCTCTCTTTTATTAATGGACTGTTTCAATGTCGCTCATCGTTCTGGTGTTAATGTGTCATACTCCTCACCAAATGGGCATTCGTCAGCCATTAACGTTGGACGCACTGTGTAGCTAGATGGGTCATCAAAACGAACTTCGATCTGTCTGGCAACTTCTAGGTGCTTTACGCATATTTGTGTTTCATGCATCTTAGCATAGTCAACGTTCTCGTTATGCATTTAGCATAGCGGACTTGATGGATGCTTGGATGCTGCATAATTTGTGCAGTTTTGTCATTTCCTCATCTTATTTCTTCCTTGCTCCTGGTTTTACCTCGAAATTCATGCTCAATCATGCGTTTACACCGTGACAATAAAGACTAGAGCTCTGCGGTTTTTTCGCTTCCTGCTGTGAAAGCGCCTTTGAGAAGTTTGATGCCACCCAGTGCATTTGCATTTAGGCCGTTTTAAGAATTCGGCAAATATGTCGTCAACGATCCAAGTTCCTTTTCACTCGCTAATGAACGCTTGCAGAAAGTTCCCCATTTCTCGTCCTCGTCGATATCAGTTTACAAATGTGTAGTAACATCGGGGCTTGAACCACGTAACTACTGTTATTTCGATACTCACTAGTTCCAAACTATTCCCAAGTAATTATAACGTAGTTTGTCGGTCCCAAACCTTTTTCAGTACGCTGTTCAATTTCGTGTGCTTCATCTGTGGCTATGCCATATGACATTGAATGGTGAGCATGAGGGACTTAGATCAATGATCCTCTCCTAGCTTCGACCCTCCTGGCATTTTTGGCCGACCTTGCTACGTGCCCATCATGAGCCGAAAAAAAAGTGGATTTTTGATACTGCTCGATGATATATAGTACACCAGGTTGTTATTGCTACCTAATGTGCACAAACTAACATTTGAAATTTTTCGCCACAAACCATTAATATATAGGGTTGCTAACGAAGCCTGGAAAATTTATACAATGGATCACTTTTGAAAGATTGGTTTCGAACTTATTTAAATGCACATCAAGGGAAAGACCGCAATGGCCCTGAGCGAAACAAGATATGCTCAGCTTGGTTATCATGAAGAGAATGATTGGATGTCGGATGATGTGTAAGCTTCTGAGATACCCAAAACATCACAAATGTTTTTTTTTCTTGCTGACCAAGCCAAAAGCGTCTAATAACCTCGCAACCATTTCACTGCTCTCTTTCAATTGATATTCACAGAGACAAAATCAGCTAAAAAAGTATCTTTTTTAAAAGCTAGTTTCTACTGCGAATCTGCAAGCGATCGCACATATAGCACTTCGTAACACGATGTTCGATTTTTTTTTCAACCCATCTGACGCTCCACTGCACAGCCACTCTCGAAAATCCTCTATGAAATGTGCAAAATCAATGAAGCCCCTGAAAATTGAGAAATTGGGAAAATGTTGTAGCGAAACGAAGGTAAAGCGGTGAATGGCTGCAATCACTCGTTCGTTTGTCCGAACGTACATGAGCACATCGCAATTATTTTAAAACGCTTTACCATCGGTGCGCAATGTGCCAAATTTTCGCTCGACAAAATTTTGAATTTGTCAGCCAGAATGAAGGCGTCGTTTAGCGGAGCGTTTATGTTGCCGACCAGTAAAAATAGCCTTTTAATGCAGGCTGTTTTTGGCAAAAGCACCATACAAATACCATGACCGAACAAGTTGTTGCGAAGACGCTGAAGAAGAGTAAAACTATCGACGCATTATTGCTAGAACGCTAATAGCTTCTCAGTGATTACGCAAATAAAATTTGAAATGTTCGAAGATGTTCCGGTCAAAATCAATCAAAATGGAAAACCAAAATATTTCATTTGAACAAATTTAATCGAAATTATCAAGCTTGTCCGCCCATCTCCGTTCCGTGTAATTGTACGTCATTTAAGATCAGACGCAAACAGCGTTCATGTGTCATTTTAAAAGCATGGTTTTGTTCTTTATTGGCAAACTGAACGAACAACAAATTATACTGAATGAAACGTTAGATCAATTGTCGTAGGTGGTAAAATCTCAAGTTGAGATGAGCAAAATAAGCAGGAAAATTTTGAGGCGATCGCTCGAAGAAAGTAGGGTTCGTTTGCGACTTCAGTTGCCTTCTAGCCTTTCCTGGTCGCTTATGCTATTTAACGCATACCTATGCTGTTGTTAGCCAGTTTTCTTAATGCAGTGACGGATTGGTTGTCGCAGTGAGATTTACCAAATTACCTCGAATGAAACGATTTGTGTACAGTTAGTTAACACTACTATTAATGAAATGCTTCCAGACTTCTTACAGATAAAATAATGCGAGCAAGACAGCTCCTTCAAACTTTGGACGCTCGAAGGTGTCACTTAACCAAGAGGCATGCAACTAAGCACTATAAAAATGTGGCAACTAAGTACTGTACGTGGCAAACTAAGTACCAAAGGTGTCGACTAAATCCTGCCAAAATGTTTTCGCATTTCTTGAACAACTTCTATCCCAAACCAAGGCAAATGAAATCATGTAAATCATAGCGATACCCATACAATGAACAATGTTCAGAAGCCACTCAGGATTAAGAAGAAAATACGACTCGCGGTGAACAGAAGACACCATTGTTTCGGCTGGTTGTCCGGAACGATTTGGTCTGACCATCGTTTGATACATCTGTTATCATTTAATAAATCCGGCAGCGCCTCGTTATTCGAAAGTATGAGTTTTGCAGCCAGCCTCATTATGCTGCCATATTTCATAGCTGTTTCCCTTCTTTATTTTGTCAGTTATCAATGTTGTCTGAGTTTGTCGACTTCCATTTATGCATCTCCACCCGACACGTGCGCCAAAGTGCTTATGACTATCCTGCAATAACAACACATCCCTTTGTTATCTCAGAATAAAGCAAAATTTTAGCTTAGTACTGGTGTTGAACAACAGAACCGATATGTCGCTGCAGTAGGCAAAGATGAACAAATATTCAGTTCCCCTTGAAAAAAGCGATACTCTTCTACAGCGGAAAATACAAACCCAAATGCATTTCATTAACATATTTGTTCGCTTGTGGTCATTTACATTCCGGGATAGTGATTACATGTATACTCATGTGTCATTTGACAATGAGGAGTTACAGCCTGTTTCGATACAAATACTTTTTCAAATAACTTCAACAGTTGTGGTTTTTTTAGTTTCAATAAACTACCTTATTCACTCTCTTCCTTGCTCTCATTCAGCGCTTTCTTTTTTTTTTTTTGTAACAGAAGTAAAACAGCAGTGCCAATAAGTTTCAAATTATTATCAAAGCACAGTACTTGATTCCAATCCGTCGTAGATTATCATATATAGCAAATGCCGTTGTTAATGATATTGAGCAGTCGAGTCATGAGGGAAAGCTGGCAGAACGTTCATATTCGGCTTAAGTTGCTAAGATGGCGATTACAAAGGCTCTAGCTTTAAGGTAACCACCTTGCCAAACGCAAACCGCGGCAACCATGAGATGCGCAATGATTGCAATATTCGCACTCGCTATCGTCGGCTGTCTCGCCTGGTCCAGCTCGGTGAGCCCCCTTGTTTTCTTGTCTCGCCTTCTCGAGGGAGCGATCATTCGGTATAAAAAACTTACCGCTCGATACCTGCAATGTACCTCCAATCGATAATATTCTCATGTGGCATTGGGTTGCTGAAGTACAGTCGGGAATCGTTTGGCATAACCAAGTTCTGCACTTCAGCTCATCAGTGTCACACGAAGAAGTGCCTAATGGAACGGTCGCCACAAAGCGTATTCTGCAAATCGGCTGCTTCCAAGCAGGTTGCCTCGCATGAGGATGTTGGCCAATTATTTAAGAATTTGAATATATTTTAGCACATTGCCTTCAAGCGCGTTCCGTAAACAGGTAAGCCTGACCAAATATCGTCCAGCTTACTCATCCTTCCAAGGGGAGTTTCTTTATAAATTTATATAACCTTTAATAAAAATGTATCCCGTGTTGCTGCAGTGAAGGAGGAGAGATTGTCTCATTTCTCAGTGAAGATGTGTTAAACACAAAACTTATGAAGGTGAGCGTCGCATATTGCAGAATGTGCTCGCACTAATGAAAGAACTGCTAATACTCGACCAAAGATATGTTCTGCTTTGTGGCAATTTGGTTTCTGGCACGTGCTGACGTCATTATTCTCGAACGAAAAATTAGCAGGTTCGGCACTCTTATAAAACGTGGACCCGGTCACAACGATTGACTGATTTGCTCGGAGGGCGAGCTTTGACATCCCATACTTGCATGGGATTTCAGCGGTGGCCCACGTCGCCTACCAATCTGCGCCGGCGTGGGGGCCCGCTTCTATAAGAGTGCCGAAGTTTCATTGAAATGTGAAGGGCGGTTCATCTCTTCTGGGCTATACGGTTTTCATGGTTGGACAGCGTACAGTCCATACATTTTTGTTTTTATGAGCAATAATGTTTTCTCAAAAGTCTAAAATTCAAGTGTCTTTTGAGGTGCTGCTTTCCTTTTGTGGAGGTGCGGATAGGGATGGGGCCGAGCGGAAATGTAGCTTGTACTAGAACGTGCTGCAATTATTTTCTCACTTTCTCTTTGCACAGTCTCGGCTGAACTGAAATTATTCGCTGTTAAGCGGCCTGTTATTCTCTCAAAATATACGTAGATGTAGTAAGTAGATTTTGCGGCCGTCAGCCACGTCGACTGCGTACTGTAACTTTTGTGCTTGCTGTCTCGTCAGTTATTTAGCAACCACTGCCAACAATAGCCTTCATTTCAAACGCATATTCAAAATGGAGCAGAATCAAGCGTTATGATGCCGTTTGAACAGTTTAAAATAACATCTTAGTCATTTAAAGCAATGCGGTGGAATATGCTGTGAAAATATAAAATGTGGCCGTTTCGTAAAACAGTATATTCGCAGTGCTCAGCACTTTATTCATTTCTGATTCTAACCATCATCAAAGCGGAGTTGTTCACCAGATATACTGAGAAGTCACACTTTGGCACATTGGGTCCACATTTCAGGACGGAGGCGACGACAGCAGGCTTTCGGATCAACTCATGGATAGAGTTTATCGAACGGTTTTATTGAAGGCGAAACGTAGTCGTAAGTTTTGTATTGCATTCCTCACTTTCCTTAAACACATTTGAAGCTGCACAAATTTCACATCCGTACAGCCCTTACACACATGATTCCGCCGCTCTCAATTTACGAGAAAGAATTACGGAAATCTGTACGATGAAGAATCTAAAAATGTATTCGAAAACCTGACAAATAAAACTGGCAACTGTTTGAGATTTTTTTCATAAGTGGGTGTTCTGTAATAATTAATGAATGTTATTGCAGCGAGCATGGGTCTGTCGCTGGCAGAATATATGGCGAGCCCTCAAGGTCAGGACAACTTCCACTTCATCCCTTCAGGAAGGAAATAAATGTATGACAAGATGCCGTTGCGTGCAACAAGGATTTGACCGTCTTTAATTAAAAACTGCTCGATAAAGTATCGCAGATTGGCAACCCGAATTCCCCACTTGAAAAGATTGTTTATTTTTGCATGAAGGGAAGTTCCTGTTTGTTGCGATGTATTGTCAAAAAGCTCACAAAATTGAAGTTCGGTACGCATAATGAGCCATTCTGCAAATATGACGTTGAGTTGTGTTTACTGCACATAAGTGCTCATGTAGATATTCTAGATGTGTTTCATCGGAAAGCTGTGGACAACTTGCTCGTTCGATGTGGTTTCAGTCTGAGAACGTTATGTGGCATGCTCCTCTCTCTCCCTCTCCTGACCTCTACTCCCCCAACGGATACTCTCGTGCTTCACAGATTTTATTATATCGATAAAGTCTCAGTTGAATGGCGTTCACAATGCAGTTTGTTTTCAACGACTGCGACAAGTCCAAGTAGACTCTACGATATGGCGAATTTGCTTCTTAAGATGAGAGACCAGCTGCCAACATCGAAGCATGACATTGAGGTGATCAAAACGAGGTTATTTGCCATATCAGTTTACTTTGTAAACGTCTCTTGATGGGGTTTCAGCAAAGACGTAGGAGGAAAAACGGGAACTGAATCATGATTCAGTAGCTGAAGGAGTATAAGTTTATGTTTATATCATCACACCTCTAAAAAACACCCGACGACGCGATGGAGAGATTTATAAAACAATTTCCTGTTCATCTCGTGATCGAAATAGTCAAGTAAATTCCGAACTCGTTGTTACCGCGAAAAGATGATTGCAGGTAAAGTGGCGGAGCAGAAAGGCCAAAAACTTGAACGCACACACAACACCATATCAATGCTGCACAACGCAGATAGCCATTAAAACGATAACTTTTATGTTGAACAAAAAGTTCGAGCGCACGATAAGGTGTTAGTTGTCAGTAAGCTCAAAAGCACGCATCCTAAATCGTCGTGCGCGACGATATCGCGGGGTCAGTTCCGACAGAAATTCATAACGGAACTTCAGGATTAGGAGCAGCGCTTAAAGTGATCCTCACTCAACTTCATTTCACCTCCCGTTGCTTCAAGATATAACCAATGGGAAAATGTGCCAAATGCATAGGACCAGTGAAAAAATATAAATAGTGTAGAAATGAAGAAATAAAAACCTTAAAAAATGGTATAAGTTGCATTAGAAAAACAAATTTGATTGCTTGTTCATTTGGATCGCTACATATCTGTTACGAGAAGAACCCTGAACGAACTATTATTGTGATAGAATTTTGAGTGGAAATGGAAAGAGACAATGTTAAAGGTGTACACTATATTGCACAACCTAAAATCGAATTATAATGAGATGGCCAGTTGCGTCATGGCAAACTTAGTTGCGTTTCTTCTGAATGACGCATATCTGTTCAAAAAAAAGAGATGAGGCCAGGGTTTGAGACCAGCGTTCGGCATTACGCAGAAGGGCGTATTGCAAGCGATGTTTTGCACATTTTGCGTTCTGTCGCACGTCACAACTTCAAAGTGCTAACGTTGGCTTTGCATAAACCGCATCAGTTAACTTTATTATGGAACTCTGCTTGCGACAAAATCATAGACGTATTTAGATATCGGCATATATGTGGATGGAATGAAAGACCAGTGATAAACATAGCTGGGGCAATGAAAGAAAAGCAAATGGAACGCATTGCGCAAAAACTGTATTAAGAGCAAAAAAAAAGGAAACTGGTTAGTTCAATCGCGACGACGAAAATAATGGTTAATTTGTCAACTGGGTAGGCCAGATGTTGTTTCTTTTGTTCACTCACTGTCTCCATTCACTTTCGAAAAGAACGATTGGCGCATTGATAGCCACTTGCGAACAGTGAAAATGTTGCACAAGCGAACCAGACAGTAGACCTCCAAATTTCGAAATCCCTCCGAACAGTGGAAGTGCAAGACATCGAAGATGTTTAGCAACGATGAGAGGTGATGCGTGAACGGCATCCTATGGAAGACGGAGTACACCTTAAAATGCTGAAAGCGAATTCAAAAATTGTGTTATAATCACTCATTGTACGGTAGGCCACGTTTTCGTTTCCTCTCGACTTTAAGCTCCATAATCTATCTCTTCATAATCTCTTCCGAAAACAACATTTCGAAATTGAGTTCTTGGCAGCTTGAGATCAGCGTTGTCGTCAGTTTGACTTCACCTGAGCGAGAATTCAGCGAAGTGTTGAAATAAACAGATCAAGAACTGATTCAAAAGTTACTGAGTCTGACGTGATCGATTCACTTCACATTTGAAATCCTAAACCGTGGCTGCCTAAGTCGACGAGCTCATTCTTCCGGAGAGACGAAAGAACATGCAAGGAGACGTAAGCGGGGGCACAAATAAGGTAACCCTGCTGCATCAAATTCACTGTAAGCTTCACACAAAAAATACTGTAATCGTAACGGAAAGATTCAAATGAGACTTAGCAGGGTGATTCAAAATCACGTTCAACGCTTCTGAGCTCCGTGAATAACACTCCCACTAGGTTGTTGACGGAGGAGGAGACGAACAAGACTATCTCACTTGAGAACGCAGCAAATGAAGGACTTCACATAAGAAGGAATCTGGAAGCACCGTAATCAAAGAAGACCGATGATTCATTCGAATATTGCTGGAAGAAATCAAAAATTGCTTACAGACTGAGTGTGACAAAAGGTTTTCACGTATATACATTCCTAAAGCAGATGGAACACATCCTTTTCATAACGTTGATTAAGCATGAATGCTGGTACGTACATACAGGAAATAATTAGTATAGTTGGACGGTGTCGTTGGGTCAGCGAAAGTGGCATGTCGCATATGCATTTCGTATAGCGTAGAAACACTTTCGTGAGTTAGCGCCGTCAACTCACGGTCCAAGATTATAAGGATTCGCTCAGAGCGAGCATTACGACATAATTCCAGTTGAGAGTTATGTTGTAAAATTCGGGTTTGGACGGCAATGATCCTTCTTCACGTTTACTGTGATCCGTAGGAAGTGTGCGCTTCTGGGAGCACAGCAGCCTGCTATTTATGTGTAAGGCGTAATGCTCTCCTGTCACCCTCATGCCGTCCGAGTCTTCAGGAGTCCGAATTTTAAAACATACTCGGTAGAGAACGGATATAAAGCAAGAGTAACTCATGCACAAAAGATCAATAGGCATGGCATTTGACGGAGCGTTTTCAGGACGGTAGCAGCAAGGAATACCGGTGGCACAAAAACACCGTGTGAACTGGGAGAGGCGCCCCAGGAACAATATCGTTCATGATTCGGGGTAGCTCAGCAACGCTGGAAACGATGCCCTATTAAATGAGCTTATATTCGGCGTTGTACGGTGTTTGCCTCGATAGAGAAGGTGGAACACTGAATTTCAGTCAGTCATCCTCGCTGCATGGAGGTACAAGCAAGCTCGGAATAATAACATGCCCATAGGAGCGTTGCTCTACGTCATTAAAAATGGAAAGGAAATCAATATCAAATGTACGATATGTCTTTGGTAGACGAAGCATAACGTCTTCGCGGAAGTAACTTCTGAGGGGCTCATCCCTGAAAATACGTACTTCGTGTTCATTTTCAGCCATCAAAACGCACTTGTTCATGTCCTCGCTGGTGCGACGGCGGCATGAAATGTTTAAAAAGTGCGAAGTTGTATTCAGGAAAAGGCTGCAACTTAAAGAAGTCTCATTGAACTTGTACTATTACTAACAAGTGTGAAAATATCAATGTTACTTTCAGAAGCAGCTTAATAGTGAGCCTTTGTATGTGGCTGCGGAAGGGTTGCAATCGGTAAATTCCAGAACGTGGAGGAGAGCGTTGGTATGAACGGATGGGAGAGTGGACAGCTTCGAAAACTGATCAAAATCGTCGCCAAAGCCATACCAGTCAGCGCTCTGGAAAACCTCTTCGAGAAGCCTCTGCGATGGGGTCCCTATATGTAACCTAATCATTGTTTATCGACTGTTTGTAACCGAACATCTATTTCCATCAGTGTCACTGAAGCATGCGTTACTGTTTCTTAAATAAAATTATGATATCTGCCATCAACCACTGGAAAGCCAATGTGTCGTACAATGGCTTAATGTCTTTCAAAGAAAATCTAATTTACTGAACAAAACCTGGCGGCTACAGGGTTTATATCCCGAGCAACTAGCCGGTGGGGAACGTTTGGACTCAGTTCATCAGCTCGGCTATAGCGCCGTTAAATACGCCTTCATCACGATTTGCCAAGGTGGAAAGTTTACGATAAGGCATCTCATCAACTTTTGCTACTTCAAAATTCTCGCTCTTACGCGCTGCTACTGCCTCTTCGTTGGTGTAAGACGCTCCTCCTAAGATGTTCTAACAGTAATCTGAATTTACATGTTCGATCCTCAAAACATTCATTACAGAGGCCATTTGATGCGATGAAACGAACTTACAAACAAAATTTCCAAAACTGCACGATTTTAACATATCTTAACAAGTGGAAAGCGGAAGGCGCGCTTGGTCATACTTCGCTCTTATTATGCAAGCATTCTCTCGCTCTCGTTTCGCGTTTAAGATGTGCGCCATGTGAATTACAATAGAATACGCGCCTTACTTTTCCTCATCGCAACGGCTTCAGTTGCGATTTCGTGTGAGTATTTGCATTTCCTGGAGTTGGTAATGACAGCAACTGTTGGGCAGCCCTGATAGGTAGATTCATCTATTTCCATTTTCTCTTACCTTTTTTTTCGATTATGCGACCAAACGACGCTGACAAGTTCGCCCTCCTCAGGAAATATTAAACAGTTCAGCGATACTATTATAGTTCAAACAATGTGGGCTGCAGTCCTCCTACAGATATGATCTTATAGTGCACTAGTAGGCTAACGTCACAGTGGTATTAGATAACCGTGGATAAGGTGAACCGAAAGATATGATGCGGATCAAAACTTACACAGGATGACCAACAACTATGGCGCGAACTTGCTTCTCAATGTTATCCGGAAAATGTCCAATGCCAACATAAAAGAATGTTCCTGGAAAAATTTTTTGGATAAACGGGTGAATGCTTAACACATATGCTTAGTTCAAAAGTAACGACAGCAAAGCTGTGAGTAAGCACAACGCATATATGAAAATTTTGCCTACAAAACTCTAAAATCACAAAACGCTAACAAGGTTTCTCATGAATATGTTGCTTTGGAGCTTAAGCCGTTGCTCAAAGTGTCCAAATAAACTGCCCAAATCACAGCTTCAGGCTCCTCTCCTAACCGAGGCTTTTTTATGCCTTAAATGATCTAATTCTCGTGAGGAAAATAGCTGATTTCGACTTCTAGTTCACCTCTAATTCGATGAAAATTGACAACAATATTCTAACTTAACAATCTTTTGATCTTGATTCATCACTTAAACGTTCAAGAAAAGGCACATTTACTCGAAACTGATCGTCTTATCACTCTTAACGGAAAGTTTCATTTGAACACAGGGATTCTTTCGAAACTTGGGAAAAAAAACCAAACACACCCTTTCCTTCACTGAGGATAATGACTTTGACTAGAAGTTCTGGAAAACAGTAACCTAGGTCACTTGCACGTTTCGATTTATCCAGTGCTTCTGGATAATCACTGCCTAGCGGTAATACTTGCGAGGATAGTTAGAACAAGCAGAAAGTGAACTCTGCAACCAATAGTACAACCTGCAGGTGCGCCAGTGTCATTGTAAACGAATCCAGGAATGAGTAGCGAATTGCAGTTGAGAACTTGAACACGATATGAGGTGATATTATGCGACCATCCACTGATAGGTGCGATCTTCTCTTCTCTAGGTGGGTCGATTCCTTTCAAAGAAAGCAGTGGGATGGCTCGCTGAAATGTGCTTTCTGTTATAAGGCACACCATTTTATATTGCACAGCACAACCTTCTAAGCTGCAGTTGTTGGCAAAAATTCGAGCGCTAACAACGGTGAATCGATGTGAATGCAAATGCTTCAGCAGCAAATGTCTAGGCGTATTTGATAAAAGCAGCTGATTCCGAAAGTTTCGTAAAGCTGCCTGCAATCAGGTTGCCGCTTACGCCGTATCACTTCGCACTCCATACTTGCTGCATATGAAAGTTGGACGGAACAACACCCGATCCTCACTGATCCACTGAAGCCATAAAGCATACCGTTCGACTCGGAATGAAGCCCCTTCCAAATATAACCCCATCGAATACAGCCCTCCACAGATCTCCAGAAAAATAAAGCCTTCTCTCGATTATGTACCTCTTTTCACTGAAATTATCAAAGAACATAGGTTGCAAAGTTCCTTCACACGTGGAAGGGCATACCAATGGTTTCCCTTCTATTTCGTTTTCACATATTCTTTTCGCTTTTCTCTGCTTTGAATCTGCTTCCGTCAGTCGGAACAATAGGGCAACTTCTGAAAACGAGAAAGCGGAGAGTTTTTAAAACGAGAAAACTGGGCAGATTTCCTAAATGTGGAGGAACGTCTTTTGCAACCTTGTAAGCGAGCCTGATAAGTCAGCAACCTTTTTACATTGGTTGTATAGGCCTATCCATTGGTAGTCAACGATCTTCGCTCCGTTCGTGAGTGCGAACGCAGCTGTTTTGTCTTCGACAGCTGGCAGCGCGTACTTCCGATCGAAATGCATGCTTGCTGCAACTCGCTGACCAGTCGTTGTTGTTCGCTCGTTTTCCGGGATAGCATTGATAGCACCCTGAATTTCAGTTATCACATAGCTGACCTGACGAACAGCTTTCTGCTGATGTATCAGTGAAACTGCAATGAAATAACTGCAGTACTACTGCACTCTTTCGGCGGGGAAGTATAGCAAAGCGATCTTACTAAACTCCTTCAAAGATAACTATGGGGCGTAAAGGTCATTAGATGGCTTTTGGTCTTTATTTGAATTCGGCCGCCTTGAACACAAGAATCATCTCGCAACCAAAACGCACCACTATAATGGTATAACGGACTCACGACATCTCATTTCACCAAAGCCAAACACCAAGTCAACTGGATTTCCAGCCGGGCTCATGTATATTTCAACAAGCAGTGATTATTACGCTTGAAGGTACTGAAATATGCTTTCAGACAGCGTTACGCATGCATCACGCCGTTTCATTTGAGCACGTTAACAGCTACCATGAACGAAAGATAAAAGCGCTTTGTCCTTAGCGCGGGCAAAAAAAAACGGTCTTCGAAAGAATTGTTGATTAGCTGTAAAAAACTCCTCAGCTATCCTCCTCAAAAAAAAAATCTACATCTAGCAGTCATTTCTTGTTTTACGTAAAGAAATGCTTTATGATTAAGGACAAGGATGCTCATCGGCTGATCGCATTTTCTTTGCCAGACTTATCCAGTGCTGATGACAAAAAAATAACCAAGCCGAAGAATCAATGGAAACATTTAATGATACTCACCTTCATACGTTCCTTTTGACGTCTTCTTTTAGCTCTGGGATCCTCAATGACGTAATATAAAGGAGTGGATTTTGATGGCGGCGCGGGCATTGAAAATCCTTGCGTCGAAACAGGCACAACATTGTCCGTTTCGAAAAATTTATCGCTTAAAATTAATTCATCTTTTTCGCTCTCACTCCCTGCAATGATCACTTTCACAGTTTCACTTTTATTAAAACGGCTGTACATCCAGACAGCAGTCTGCCTCTCACTTTTGCATGCGCCGATATTCTATAGTAATGCAAAACTTGTCGACCACCGACCATTAGTGCACAATAAAACTGTGCGGTTAATTCACACAGTCAGCGCCCACTAAACTGTACTTGCACCGATTGAGCTCAAAAAAGTCATCTTTGTGCTCAGCGAAACCAGAAAAAACAAAAATCGTTCTTTAATATGGCAAATGAATGCTGTGATCTAGAGCGAGTTATCTTGATGATGGAGATAACTAGGAGAAATGAGATTAAAACGGTGCTCAAGGCGACCCCTTTTAGTTTGCGAGGGGATACAGAGATAACAACCTGGAAAGCGCGCCGTGGGCTGGTGCGACACGTGTTTTCCGCAATTCTGATTAAAATCTGACTGATATTTTCGATGAGTATTCGAAAATCTAATGAAGAACGCTCAACTGCTCGCAAACATCTGCCCGATTCACGATGAAAATGTTGCTCTTGGCACACGCTGAGAGGCGGTAGCAGTCAAGATTTCATTTTCGTCACTGACGTCACCCACAAAATTTCCTCGCTCGTTTTCTAATAAATTTCAATTTCTCATCGAAATCATATTTCGTGCTGCACTTTACGCATTTTGTGGTTGGGAACGTTCTGCATCATAAAAGCCCACATTTTGCATCGTTAAATGAAATTGAGGGTAGCTATTTTTCTTACCGACCTTTCCAGCTGCATTATTTTCCACACCTTGCATCTCATTCACAAACCTGCTGGTCATGCTCAAATTCTTCTTCGAACTCTGCATATGCCACATAATTTAGTCGCACGATATATGCCATTTATTACGCTACTAAGTTCGACTGCGGTCAGTTGAAAAAACTGGGCAGGCACGTATATGACCACATATATACATACCCAAAGAAACCGATAGGACGGTCCCTGTTGTGTACGCATGTACTTTACCACTGATCTGCACTTTAGTTGCACTTTGCTTGCACTTTGTCATTGACTGGCATTTCACAATTGTTTCATCATCACAAGACGTGGTCCAATGTATCATTTACAATGTATCATCATAACAAGGCGGGCTCAACTTCCTCTGTAGCCTCCTTCTCCCTCCTCATTTGCTTGAGTCTCTGTATCCACCCACCTATCATATCCGCTCACTATTGGCCATATAAGGAGTGCTATTGCAGAGCGGTTGTACTGTTATCTACGTGTGGGAACCGACCGCAAAGGTGTGGTCGGCGTCGCCTCTTCGCTGAACAGAAGCAATCGTCGGCCGCCTGTGAATTAACCAAGTTTGAGGTACCGGTGGCGTTGGGCATGGATTCGGAGACATACGCAAAACTCCGCGCTGACATTCGGGCTGATCTTCGTGAGGAAAGCATGGCCGAAGTCCGTCAGCAACTTTTACCGGTGGTTCGAGCGCTGGTTCAAGAAGTGATGGGCAGTGTGAAATCAACGGTGGCAGCAACGCAATTCGACCAAGGTACTCATTATTTGGGTGCGGTTCAACAGGCCGAGGAGAAAGAAATTCGCGAAAGGTCTGTCGTTCTTGTGGGAGTGAACGAAGTTACTGATGTCCCTCCCAGAGAAAGGAGTAACGTCGACCGTGGAGCGGTCCTAGATATCTTTGATACAATCAATTCCGATTCCGTTCCTCACCAGATCTTCAGAATGGGATCGCAGCAAGAGGGCAGAAAGAGACCAATTAAAGTTATCTTTGGCAATTCGCATGACGCGAAGCAGGTTCTTCGCAACGCACGCAGCCTGAAAGGATCGAGATTCCAACATGTTTTCATCCGCCCATACTTAACGGCTGAAGAAAGAAAAAAACAATGGGAGGAACGCCAGAAGCGTAGGCAAAATCAGCAAGCCGTCACTGGGCTGATTATAAGAGGCGGCCGGTTAGTACGTTAAGTCGACAGAAAAAATGCAGAACATGTGAAAATTCTTCACGATCAGGGCCCTCCCAATATCCAGGCCCTCGAAATCCACGGCTGACAATCTTTTCGAACAACGCAAATCAAGATAACATGAGCAACCTTCGTTCACCTATCTGTCGCATCAACTCGGATAAACAAGTATCATCTTTTAATTGTGTATTCGATAATTGTCGCTCTGTTTTGAACAAGCTTCCGGTGTTAGAATCTCTTCAGCGCTTTAACGCTCCGGAAATTATAGGTCTTTGCGAAACGTGGCTGTCAGATAAAATACCCGATTCACTGTTATTACTGAACCCTAAATATAATGTTCTTCGTTCGGACAGGTCTTGCAGTATGAAAGAGGGTGGTGTCGCTGTCCTGGCGTAAAGGCATCTTTCATTCGAAGGAACTCAAACGTTGGCGCTGAACTCCGGATGTGAGCTCGTGAGTGCTGATTTTTCGTGTACATATGCTTATCATTTTCGCTTTATAGTGGCATATCGTAGACCAGAATGTAGTGTTCAGGAAACTAGGGAATTTTTCGACTGCTTAACTAACTGGTGCTGCGTTGTCCATACCACAATTATTGTTGGTGACTTCAACATCCCACTCTCCCGAACTAGGAGCTATAATGTGGATATGTTGACCGACTTTCTTGCAGAATGTGGTCTTGTTAGCCTGATTGATGAGCCTACCCGCGAAAACAGCTTGCTGGATTTGTTACTCAGCACAGATTCCGCTTTAATAAGCAATCCTCGCGTAACTCCGAACTTTGGAACGAGTAGTAACTGTGGTATTAGCTTCGAAGTTACTGGGTCCTCCCGATCAGTTGTAGCAGACCTCCGTCGTAACTACAGCCATTGCGATTGGGCTGAGATCAATGATTACTTGTTGGGGTACGACTGGGATTTTGAGTTTGGCTCATGTTGCAGCTTAGAAGATAGGTATGCTGTATTTTTAGACTTGTTGAATCGTGTTATTGATGGATTTGTCTCCCTGCGGAAAAATAAGGCGCTTGCTGCCCGAATGTCTTCTTATCTTCAGCGAATAGCTTCGAGGCGATATTTCCTGTGGAAGGATGGGCGAAAAATGCATAAAATGACAGCATTCCAAAAATGCTCCAAAGATTACCGCAAGGCATGCAAAAAGTGGGCGAGGAATCGTGAAAAACGCCTTATTTTTTCTAAAAACCGTGATGCGTTCTTTAAATACATGAACAACAAAATCAGGTCACATTACTGCATTGGATCCATCACTACTGACGACGGTCGTCACCTCTCTGATGATTATGCAAAGTCGGAACAATTCGCCTCATTCTTCGAGCAGGTTTTTAAAACAGATAACGGCATTCTTCCGTCCTTCCACGTGAATATGCAGCATATATTTCCTGTGGAAAGATAGGCGAAAAATGCATAAAATGACCGCATTCCGAAAATGCTGCAAAGATTACCGCAAGGCATGCAAAAAGTGGGCGAGGAATCGCAAAAAACGCCTTATTTTTTCTAATAGCAAAGTCGGAACAATTCGCCTCATTCTTCGAGCAGGTTTTTAAAACAGATAACGGCATTTTCCCGCCCTTCCACATGAATATGCGGCATCACTTGGGTGCCATCAGGATAGATTTAGACATAGTCAGAGAGGCTATTTCTGAGCTTAGTGATAAGGTATCGCTAACACCAGAGGGTATACCTTCGCGATTTATCAAGAAAGCTGCGACAGGCCTTTGTTACCCCTTATGTATTCTATTCAAACATAGTATTGCACTGGGCATCGTTCCGAATGCTTGGAAAACTGCAATAGTAATACCGTTACCGAAAAAGCCCCCCCCCCCCCTAAATCGTGTTTCCAACTACCGTCCCATTAGTCTCACCTCATCATTTTGGAAGGTGCTTGAAATTGTTCTAAGAAAATCGATACTGAGTCACCTTAGTCTTTCTAACATTATCAGCGATAACCAGCATGGTTTTCTGAAAGGAAGACCTACGCTCACACAGCTCTTGACATCCGGCTGCGAGTGGTATGCTGGTCTCAATAACGGTTTCCAAACAGATGTGCTCTATATTGACTTCGCCAAGGCGTTTGACTCGGTGACCCTGTTGCGAACATTCGCGAAGGAAATCGAAATGGCGCGAAAAGGGCTGTGGTTCAGTATGGCAGTTGGCGCCAATGGGCAGTGGGCCAAGCCAACGAAAATTTCGCCATACCTTTCGTCACCGCCTCGGAAAGGCGACATGGCTGACTTAGCCGCTGGCTATGGGCGCTACACTAGAGGACGTGACCACTGCTGAAACTACTGCTGAAGTTGAAGGCCTGTGGAATAGGTGGCAGTGTAGTGTCCTAACTGGGTTAAAATTACGTGGACGCAGTTTTAGAGTGGAAGTCGGGAACGCATTGTCTTCTTCTAATTTTGTGCTCAGTGGGGTGCCTCAAGGTAGCATTCTGGGGCCTCTATTATTTTTGCTTTATGCGAATGACCTTCCAAAGAGCTTGCTAAGTTGCTGCAAGCTTGATGAGGGATCTAGATGCTTATGTGAGTTGCGACCTTAATTGGCATAATTACTGTTGAAGTTTCGCGGAGAGCTGCTCAAGCAGCGAACTATATTCTATTTAAACGCATGGTTAACTGCAGTGTTTATACTTATGAATATGTTGTAGCTTTCGTGTATACTTTTTTTTGGATGCGTTGTTACATGCTCTCTTTATTGTAAATAAAGATTCTCTCTTTGAACATAACAGTCCCATAACGCACATTTGCGACGTCAAGGAGCGTATAAAGCCGTTTTTTTTTCGTCAGAGCGTTGAGGATCTCACCTACCTGACAAAGAAAAGTATTTTTCACAACCAGAATTTTCATGCAGTTCCTCAATGTTCATTTTCTCAGTTAGTAGACATGGGCTGGCGCATGCAAAATATAAAGTGGCCTGATTGTAGCCACCGACGGCTGTAAGAAAATTTTCACGCCTTAATGATAGAGTGACCAAAGTGCTCAACGCAACAGTTTCGGAGGAACTAACGGTCGATTTTGCTGACGGGCGTATGATGCCTAGATGGCGCTCGTCTCGGCCATTCTGTTGTCGCCCCGCCGAGCATTATAGTGTGACCACCACCTTTGTTGCGCAGAAGTCCGTTAGACTTGGTCACCCACTCGAAGTGCGAACGGGAAGCGCCGCCATCTTCCTGACACTGTATTGTTTAGCCAACACCGCGATGTTTGGGAGGCCTAGGAGTCATTCAGAAAAGGTCTCATCAACAACAGAACAGCTGGGCTGCAACGCCAGATTGGCGATGAAAATGAAAGACTTTTCATATTTTGAGTGTTTTCAACTCTTACTTTCCAGCGAGTGTTTCGTCATCTCATTTTTAAAACGATGAATGCAAAAACAGCAAAACAGCTGTTGTCTTAGCAAGCTGTTGTTGTATCTGGCAACCTATCTGCGGTGGCGTGCAATGCGGCAGCTTCAACTTCTGCCTTACTATCAAACAAATCAGGGTCTTCATGCAGAAATTCCGCAGCAGAGCTTCGCGGTGATTATAGCCCTCCCATTCCTCAAGATGCTAACTAAATTGTTCGACAAGGTATCGGTTGCTGTTACAAAAGCAGTGATGACTTAGCAAACTTCATTGTAGCAGACGCCCTTTCTAACGACTGCTCTTTGCTTAGTCCAACTTCTCAATTAACATACGCTAGGAAAGAAATACTTCGGCATAACCAGCACTTTATTTCTTTTGCATCAATAAACCGATTTTTTGCCGCTCCAGTGTCGCATCGTTACTGTCCTGCACTGATGCCTTTGAGGTCTCTCAAATAAACAAAGCGAAGGGATTCAAAAAAATTTTTGGGACGGCTTGTGAGCATTGTGGCTTTTCCAGTATGCTATGGCCCATTTCACTTGCTAGCCGATTTCACACATCGGAATATGAAAATTCATTAAGATACAGGGTACTCAGCTCGACTTATTTGTCACTGGTTCGCTTACCATTTCACGCTCGCCGCCATAATGGTTTTGGTTGTTCGCATTTCTATTCTCATGGTTAAAGCGAACAATCATTCCAGGGCTACGCGTTGACGAAGCGACTGGCAGCTGCAAAAAAAAAAGGAAAAGAAAACGATTGTTTTCAGCACCTTTTTATTCCACGGAACGAAGCATCAATGAAAATGCAGCCGGTACTCTGCGGCGTAGAAGTGCGCATGATCTGACTGACACACATCCTTTTTTCATGTTCTCAATTCCCTATCTGCTGAATAGATCGGCAGTCAACGTTTGAGCTGCCAAACAACGGGATGTCGTTTTTTCAACAGTTGTTTTCATTTTGTTTAATTTTTTCAACAACCATTTCAACATTTGTTTCACACATAAACCAAGACGGGGCAGCGATGAGAAGCGCTCTTAAAATCTAGATAGAAACCTGAAAAAACAGTTGATACTGATAGTATAGATAGATGGGATTCTT
Organism: Toxocara canis; assembly: GCA_000803305.1. NCBI lineage: Eukaryota > Metazoa > Nematoda > Chromadorea > Rhabditida > Toxocaridae > Toxocara > Toxocara canis. The sequence continues at coordinate 891,132 of JPKZ01000986.1, forward strand.
GAGCGATTAGGACCGCAGCTAATTGAAAAGCTAACAAACCTGCTACATGTTTATGGGTATGTCGTGAGTTTTACACTAGCACTCACCAACGAGTTCGCGCCGCGCCTAGAATGCGCTGCATGCATAAATTGTGGTGTGCATTTCTTGCCTTCGATTTGCCGCAACTCCGGGTGGTAGCGATAATGCGCAAATGAACTGTGGACACAAAGAGAAATTTCAACAGGCTTTTATTAACTCAAATTTTCCTCCGACTGTTTTCGAGTACATTTCGGTTGCAATGGCACGCTTTCCGACACCTATAGGCCAAACTAAAACTCCTTCCGATATTAACATTATTGCTATCTTAAGAACTGACGATGGAAGCTACATCAAACATTACTGTTACTGCCAAGCGCACTACGTGATCTCCGAACTTTAGCCTGCTTTGCGTCCGAAAGTTGTAGTACAATCGTCGAACCCCTCGCTATAATACATTATCAGAAAGAGTATCGTGACTTTGTTGTGCTGTAATGTGCGGAGTCAATGTCCGGCACGCGCTTACGCTTTCAGACAGTGGTGCATCTTCGGCGGAGTCCGCCATGGCAGTAGTTGAGTGCAAGAATGGTGTGCTCGTTGGCTCGTCAATCGTTGACGTTTGCGTACTTGTAATTTCTTCCGACGTATCATTTACCATCATCACCGTTTTTGTTGCCATCGTATCAGCAGGTTTTCTGCAAACGCTCAATTCTAATCGATCACACCAAAAGTCGAGAGGATCGAAAAACACGACCGTTTAGGAGCAGGTAAATGTGAGAACGGAATGGATGCCAAGTAAGAAAAAAATGCTTTGCGCTTTGCCATTTAGTCGAATATACGGTGAAAACATCTCCAGCTTATCTGCTACACGGGGAACTCGTCGTTCATTCATGATTAACTACTCAAATTTGTCGGTCTGTTATAATTTACATGTGTTTGCACCAGTTTTGTCGAAGTATATTTGATGCGGCGATTGTGTTTTCTGTAATATTCTATTTAATCAACAAGATGTAAGCGTTTAGAACGAACAGGCCACCTGAGAGGGAAGGAAGCAGCACGAGGACAGGTCTTAAAACGACAGCATGACAGGTTGTTCAGGGTATGGTACCATCAACTAAACTCGCAAACGATTCTTCGCAGCAAAAAACAAACAACCAACAAAAGTTTTCTTCGAAATGGCCACTAAAGGAGCTACGCTATATGTGCTGGGTGCATGGAAAATCCATCTCATTTTCTGTTGATTTTGAGATCATAACAAAATTGAACGTTGGGAAATCTGGAATGCCACCTGAAAAGGATGATTGGTGGAGCGCTTTGTTGTATCGAACGATTCGAAGGCTCGCTAGCTGCGGAAGGCATCCTTGTCTGCGCTCCTACAAGCGGAACGGCTCATAGCTTATGTATAATCAATATAATTGGGCACAGGGCCATGATCAAGAATAGTAACAGATTAATTTTCGTTAAAATCGAGCAAAAAGTGAGATAACTTCTTAGGCATAAGTTATGAGCTGGTAATTAATTGCGGGGTAGCTTCTCGATACATCACAAGAGTGGCGTGCTTTTTGAGCCTTCCAAATTGTGATAGTACGTAAAAACGAGATGTTTTTTGCACACATATTTAAGATAATAAGAAAATAGCCTAGTGATGCTCATTCGTTCTAACACAACTATCGTTTTTAAATGCTCCATTTATTAGGACAAAAGGAAGGAAACACTAGTTTCCGGCGACAAAATTCCATTAGCCAGTTAATAAAAAACCGTAATGCACCCCATAGAGCAGTATGCTCAGATGGCGCATAGCGCATCGTTTTGAAGAATTTTGAGCATTAGTGAGTTTGCACAGCGTGCTCGAAATATCGCCAGCAGGCAAAACGCAATGAATGCAATTGAATTTCTCTGTTCAAAACAAATGTTACTGTGTAACTGGAGGCGACAAGCAGATTTGTGAAGCTTTCCAAGAATTACAGTGAGCAATAATCTCACACCATTGCAGAATACTTTTTCAACGGAAGACTGGATCCGATATGTCTGAATTTTAATATTACTTGAAATATGCTTTTCTTTGGAAATAAAATGTATAAGTAATTTCAAGCAAGTTCTGGAAGGTGAACAGTGTTGTAGTGTGATGGTAAGGTAAAATTAGTTTGACAAAAGTGATGAAAAGAGCCGAAAAGGCAGTGGAAATAAAGCCGCACAATGTACGCATCAACTTAGAGCGTTAAGAGTGAAGCAAAGGACGTGTCACAAAACGGTGCCTCGAAATAACTTTAATCGATGTGCTACAACGCAAAACGACTCTGGTCAGTTGTACGAAAGCGGTGGTGTGAAAGAGGTGGTGAATTCATCACAATATGCTATCGGACTTGACTACAGTACTCCGGCAAATATTTGCGCGATTGTATAATGCAAGGGTTTAATTTAAATGCACCTGACAGTTGACGACTTTCTGTGCCCAACTCGGTTGATTTTCCATTAGTACTCGATGGACTATCGGTGGTTGTTGTTGTCCGAGACGTTACGACCCCTTTCACTCTGCAAACCGTGTAACATTGCATTGGCTAGCGGTAGTCATAAATTAGCAAGTCTTTTGCGTGTCTGGAACACATATGTAACTGCTCACTCCACTTGTCATTTAGCTGAAGAGCGAAAATCCTCGTGTTCCAGAATTTACGAGGAGTTTTACAGGTTCCGGGAACCGCAAAATCTGACCACAAAATTTGTGAAATGCTAATCGTGGTCCGAAAGTGCTCATCAGTGTGAATTTAAGAAAAGTTTGGAAGGAGGGCGAGGGTAGGGGAGGGAGAAGAAGACAGGAGGGGAAAGTGATGGATGCTCTTGAGCGGTTTAAAAGGCAATCCGCGACCAACACCTTTAACAAATCCTAGTTTTTTGAGGAGCAATACAAGAAAAATTGACCAAGAAAGGATGGGTATGACAGCAAAAATCGTTGCTAAAATAAGTCAAAGCGGATGCAGAAGTTGGCACACGAACACGTATCTTTCGCATTTCGCCCGATCGCACGTCTTCCCAGGGAAGTTGGCAAATTTCATTTCAATCCGAATAAGCTTTGTCAGAATTGTCGCCCATCCGTCGTTCTCACTTAGTTCCCACTTCGTTGTTGGTTACAGTTTTAAAAACCGTTATTCAAAAGATTTCTAACAGCTTCATGGTCAAATTGTGCCCCTTTTCAATATCTTGCACTTTTTATGAGTTTTTTTCCAGAAGTGCGTCTATTCGCTTTGGTTCCCATGTAGTCAGCTGAAATTGAGCTAACTTCATCTCGGTTAACTACGACACCAAAACTGATTTACAAAAGAAAAGGACGAAGGGGTTTCATTTAAATTACGTGACCCAAAAAATCATAAATGGCGATAAAATTTGTTATGGAGGGCACATACCAGACAGTACTGTGAGAATTCAGAGAAATAGAACAACTGTGATAATCAAATTTTCCCCCAGAAGCCAGGCTGAACTAGTGCTGAGAGCATACACGGATGGCATATGCAATCAGAAAGCTCACACAAAGCGTTAAGAAATATGTGACATGGAAGATGACCTGGCTGGGTTCCTCGCATGATCTCCTTTGACCGACGCACTTCCCGAAACATCTACAGCTTCACGTGACTTCCTTGAAAAAGGATTGATCGCGAAACGAAGAGAATTTCAACAATTTCAGAGCAAAAGAAAATTCATATCTTTTTCGTAATCGTGGTAAATATTCAGTTTCCACTATTTTATGGAAAAAGTGCTCACAGAGATACTCCGGCAACCAGCAGTGAACCAGCCTTGATTCGCCGCTGTAGGAACAAAGGCGCGTGTGTGGAGGATCAATCTAAGACATGCTATATGTACGCTTCCAGCTTCTGTGCTTTTATTAATGAATTGTTTCACTTAAACAAAAAAAGTGTTAGACGAACGCATCACAGTAGGAAAGAATAAACTAGAAAATAATCTAAACTGTATGGATCTTCCAAACAGCTGCAGCCTTCGCAGGACAACAGGCAAGAAAATAGCATAGTAAGACATCAGACTTATTTCTCGCTGACTCCATCAACTGTTTCAAGACTTTATAAGTAAATCTTAGCGTCCTGAAGTATGAAACAAGTAGAAAAGTTGTGATTATCCGTATAAATTGCCATCTTTATAAGACTTTTTGTACTTTAGAATATCTTCCTGCGGTTTATCTATCACATATTCTGCATATCTTCGTTAGGCTCATCTATTTTTGGGAAATTCCTGAAAAGAGGTTGAACGAAGAAGAGGTAACTTCGAGCTTCTTGAATGTTTTTTTTGCTGATTTTCTTCAGTCGATAAAATTATCGAGGGAATCGTATGAAAGTTGCGTGTTTGTTCTTAGTTTTACCTCTCTGGCTGTACTTTTTTATTTTACTAATTTCTGCGCTCATTCAGGCACAGAAACTGATGCAAATAACACGAAATTCAGACCTTTAGTATCTCGCGCGGTTTACTAACTGCTCTACTGTGCACGACAAATCCACTCTACGTTTCGGCGGTTAATTTTAAACGCTGATGGTTGCAGGACTGTGCAGGTTTCTATTCCAAAGAATCAGAACTGTAGTTTTTGCCTCTCACGCAAGTGTTTTACGTAATCTAAACACCCTCATCTGATTGGTGGTCAGTGGTTCTATTACGGCTGTCAATCAGTATTTTGTCATCAAAATCCGCCGAAGTGGATCAAGTGCCTTTTTTCAAGCAAAACGCCGTTCTGCAAAAATCACACCTCATGGCCGAGTGCTTAGGAAACTAATGCCCTTCGTTTTATCGATACAAATGATGCAGTCGCTCAGGGAATTTGAAAATACGTTGTGCTGGTTTTCGAAGTTGCAAAGGGAAATAACAATCACAGATTGATTACTGAAAGGTACTGCCGTCGTTATCAGTTTGCTTTGTGCTCTTTGTAGCAGACACACTCTCGATGAGGATTTCTTTCGCTTGAGGCTGAGAATCGACAGACTGACCAATGTCAAGTTCAATACCGGCAAACGGATCCAACGGAGAAGCAAGAATACGCGAATGATCTCCTAAATGACATTTGCTATTAAATCAGTAAATTTTAAAACCTTTGGAACTAGTTCTGGAACCTTCGCTGGTAACGTAGGAGGCTATCGTAATTGACACGCTAATGAAGTGTAGGACGCAAATTCGTTAAATGGGCAACAACATTTAAAAGAATCTATTTTCCTCTTAATTTTTAGAAGCCACTGTTCGCAACGCTTAAGGGGTTGCGTGACGTGCAACTGGAATGAATAGTTGTTGCTAAATTTGAAAATACAATGAAAGCCCAGCTAGCAGCTACCAGTGTCATTCTTTGAGACATGAGGAGCGTTCAAAGGTTAGCTTTCGGGTGTCTCGCCACTTTTCATTTTGTGCGTGCGGACCACATCGTCCCAGTGGCTGCGCATTGTCTTGAAGGTGCCCTGAGCAAAGAAGGAAATTTGCTAGCCTTTCGGAACAGACCAATAAGTGATATTTATATGTGACCTTGCGGCATTTGAAGGTGATCGAATTCGACGGGCCAGCTGTTCATTGTGAAAGGATTGAACGGAGCTTGTCTTCTCGGCCTATTTTTCGGTGGCGTTGATGCTAACAGCAATTGCGAGATGGCCAAAAGAACTCCATCGTTGAGTACTGCGTCTCGATCTGTTCCTCTTTTAGGACCAACCATAATTGCTGTACCTGCAATTCGTCTTCTGTGATCAACTCCTTTCCTACGGAACATTCGATCATTAAATGAACTCACTGTTAACCCGAAGGCGGAAAAACATGGCAAAGAAGAGCAAGGTCAAGAGCAAAATGGGAACGCATTATGACCGGCAACGCCGCGAACGTTCGATAGCCCGGCCAAACCACTGATCCAGTGATTAACCCGATCAATTGCTTTAAGGAATTTAGAAAAATTTACATCCTTCTTCCTTCGGTTGATGTGTGAATCGGTGGAATATAATTGTGTATTCGTCGGCTGCATAAACTTCTGCTTGCGTTCCTTCCGCGCTGTAGTGTAGAGCACCAACCGGGACACCGTAATACGGATCGTCATCATCTTCTAAAAAAATTGCACAAATTACACATCCTGCACTGAAAATCTCATTAACCGTACGCGTAGAATGAAAAGCATAGTCGTCCGGTAGGGGACACAAGAACAGCTATTTAATGGGATGGTGAATATCAGTTCTCGCCATAATTCAAGTTCGAGCAGGATCGTTCGAAACTCTTAAAGTTTACAGTTTTCCTTTACCCAAGCTTTTCTTTTAAACTTTGCATGTTTTTAAATTGAAAGCGCACAACTTACTTTGCATTTCTTTATTTTACGAGGTCAGGTTCGCCTACTGGACTTTTCGCTACACTCTCGACAATTCTTCACGGAAAATTAGACCTGTTCTTCGTCCGCTCAGAAATACAGAAAAGGCCGTGCCGTTTATAGTAAATACGAGCACATCATCTACATAATTTATAGTAGCCATCTCGCTAAATAGTGAAAAAATTGCTCGCAAGCAGGATTTAAACCCACTACGTTCCATTTTCCGGATATATGAAGCACATTTGCCCGAGAAGTGGAAGGACGAGAATTCAAACCCGACATTCTATTAATATTTTCATTTGCGACCACGCAAAGTTATCATTGAGCCTGAGTCGACTTGAAGTGGGCTTTATAATGAAAAATCTATTTGAAATATATACATAATATTAACTAAAATAAATTCCACAAGAAGAATGATATTAAGGAAAGCAGAGCATTCGTAAAAGACGTTGTGATCTTTCTGCAGCGTGCAAAAGTTCATTGGTTCATTTGAATGCTTTTCAAATCTTAGCATACTGCTGACGAACACGATGACGTGTGTAAATCGGCTGGCCCCCAAAACCCATTAGGAGACTAGGATTTGCTGTTTTCGCCGCAGCCAATAACGCCTCTACTTTCTTCCCGAGAAGCAAGTAAACCAGAACAACACTACTTGCAGTATTAGCTTATACCTCTTCAATAAAGTAGGCAGAGTTTTGCATGCATTCATTGAGGCTGAACACGTGTACGCGAACCGATCTGACTGGTGCTTAAAGTGTTGGCGAATTTTCATTTCCCTTCAACAATAGAAACTACTGAGAATGGTTTTGCCAGCGAAAGCTAAACGGGTGAAGGCAAAACGGAACATGCGTAATCTGATCGGAGGAGCTCGGTTTGATCTTCTATAAAACACTGCGAGGTTGCTTCGAGAGAAGGCTTCGAGAATTGCTATTTCACTACACATAACGTCAAGGGAAGTGGGTCGGATATCCGAAGTGGGAAGTGCACCTTTTATTGAAGTGCAACGCAGCATGATTGTGTGCTGTTAATGAAAACTTTAAAAACAGTGTCGCCCAATACGCGTGCGTTACATATGCGCAAAAGTTCTCAATCCGGCTTTTTTTCTTTTCCGTAGAGATAGCAGCGAAGCCGTATCTTGAAACAGAGTTGTGCTATTCGTGAACTGTCGCTTGCTTAGAAGCGATCTTTCAGGGGATTGGTCATCTTGATTTAATGATAACTTCGGTGCCATACACAACTGAATAGTGATAGTCTGAACATGGAGTCACGCTCATGCTGCATTTCTGTAGGTTATATTTAACGCAATAACCACCGTGTCTGTTGCAAATACATCCACTTCATCCTCCACTGTAAATCACAATGATGCGTCCGCAACAATTTCACTCGAACAGTTTACAAAAAAGTGGTAGAAGTAATTCTTGGCAAAACGTTCTTCGCAAAAATACAGCTGTCCCTGATTGATTCATAACACGAGGTATCAACATCGCTTACGTGATTCGCTGTTGGTCGGACAGGAAAGCAGTAGAAGGAGTAGTGCAACCGCAACGGAGGCCTGAAAGTCGTATGCGTGGTCAGTACAGCAGCAGCCATGGTGA
>JPKZ01000986.1:899065-913960 GCA_000803305.1 Toxocara canis
GGGGAGGGGATGAGGGAAACGAGGCGAGCAGGTAGTTCGCCTCCCATGGTTTCTCATTGTACGGCATGCTGCATACATGGATTCCGTTAATTTCTTTGGTTTTCTTATTCATTCTATTTTTTCATAATTGCCATTCTCACCAAGTAATGAGTTTATGCTACAAATTCATTGCCTTTATCAATAAGGGAAATTCACGCATCCGCACAATTGTGTTGTCCCATTCAACAGTAATTTATATTGCGTAACACGTATTCTATTTTGCTACCTCTGCTCATCTGTGTATGCATTCAAACGAACGTGAGATTCAGGGAATTTTGGACATGCAGTATGTAAATCTTCACGCATACTACAGCTGCCGTAAAGCATGACCCGAGATATGAGAGGAATTAAAACGGAAATGCAAAGGGAATGTTACCTTTCGGTGTTCCCCCTTCTCATCCCCTCCTCCCATCCCCTCCCAACTCCCACTGCGCTGTCATGAAGTTTTTCGCTACCACTCGCCCGTTCATGTTGAAAACTGTTACAACTCGCTGAGCGAATGCCAGATTATCTGAAGTGATACTGTTGGAATAGTGGCACTTTTACGAATCTGTAATATACCTAACAATGGCAAGCTCAGCATACAGTGAGAGAGCGCTTCAGCGTGCAATATTTTCGCAAATATTTGCACTGGTTTATAACTTGTCAACTTGTCAACTGCACTGGTTATAACTTGTCTCTTGCTGCCCAATGCACAAGTCAACTACCTCAAAACCAGAAACATGTACGGTTCTGTAGATAAATAAACGAATGGTCTTAGATGTGACGTACTGCTCGTCTCGCATTTAGCACAGTGATTAATGGAGTGTCATACCAACCACGCAAATCAATGTCGCTTTAAAGCAGTGCACGAATCGTTAGTAAAAACGACGTGTCATGCTCTCCCGCTACTTTTTCCAGACGAAAGCTTATTACCGCCATTAATCCCTCGCTGGTCTAAGGCGCTAAACTAAATTTGAATATTGAGAACCTAGCGCTTTGGAAGATGCAGAAATGAGAGCTTTGAGTGTCAGAATTTTTCGTGCAGTATCTGAACGAGGGTACCGTCGAATACGCCTGGGGTTGCCTTCACCTTATATTCGAACACATAATACACTCAAAGAGCCGGACCTTTCTCGTACGAGCGTAGCTGTTATTATTCTGTTTTCTACTGGAGCATTGCTAAATTTGCCGCTTAATTTGAGAGTTGGAAAGGAAATCATATTTTCAACGCATGGCTGTGGGTGAAAGTAAGAATGTGAAACATTGAAAACTTTCACATCAACTAACCACTGACTTACCATACTGCTGCAGTGAGCGACAATAAAAATCATCGAAAAACAGTTGTTCGCTAGAGCGTACAAGTTGGATGTGCTAATGCGAATGCTTTGAGAGTAGCGGATAAAAAAGCGAGGCGAACACAGAGTGGTTATGGGCCGGTCAACTGGATCACATACGGTAGCTATGGTGCAGGACGTGGTAACAAGCGCAACGGAACGCGAAAATAAAACGGGTCAAAGAAAGCGAATCGCCGAAAAATGATCAAATTTGTTCGCGCCTCGCTGTCATTGAACCTTTAGCCCACAAATCACATCCACCTTCAAATTTTCGCCATCCAATCGTCATAGCCGCTCATTCAACGACCAAGGCAATCGTTCTCTTGAAATAGACAACCAAGAAAGCTCAGACGAAGAGCGCGCGTGGATTACGCTGATATCGCTTGTTAAATGTAGACGCTGAATTATTCAATCGGAGGTTCTTCCTTTCTCACTTTGCGACCAAAATTTGTCATTTTGATCATAACGCATATACTCTCTTAAAACATACAATTGACGCTCAATTTTATAACTGACTGTTGAAGGCTTCTGCATGGTTCTATAAATCTTTCCCACAATAGGCGTCTTTGCGGTGCGCAGCTTTCTTTTTTTTTTAGAAAAGTAACCTTCGGTAAGGTATGCTTTTGTGGAGATAAGAAAATCGACGTTTCCACGGAAATAATTATTTAGATGGATGAGACGTATCGATGGCTGCTTAAAAAAACACTACACGACCATACAGCTTTCTAGTCGAGCGCAAAACAGAACGAGCGACAAAGAACGCGCCCCGTAGGCGAAAGGGATTTTCAAAGTAAAAGCTGCAACACAGAATATTATCGCCAACAAGCAAAAACTACACAAGGTGTTCTGCTAACTGTATATGCCCATGACCATCACCGTGCGCCAAAAATAATCTCGATTTCCAATTTTGTTAAGAAAGTACTGAGAACTATCTATTATATATAATCGCTGACAACTATTATGTTTAATCACTGAGAACTGTTATATATATTCTTGCCAATATATGTACACATATATATATATATATATATATATGTTGGCAAGAAAGGCATGAAAGGGTAACAAGGCAAAGAAAAGAGTTCACTATTCAAAAAATTCACTCAAAATTAGACAGTATAACATCAGATTAGATCGGAAGATTAAAATGGAAGAATTTTTCTTCATCTATTCTAAATTCAAAAATTCTGAAGCAAGTTTTTTATTCGGTATGATAAGGATCTTGGGAAATTTCTCCTTAAAGTTTATTCGTGTGCGTTCGATTATCGCATTCTGCAGCATAACACGACCACCCGCCAAGGCCATTCTGCGGAACCGAAAGTGTGTAACAGTGCACTCATTTTTAGCAGGTATTTCGATGAGGAGAAACGCTTCCATAGAAAACCCTCTCACATTTCAATGCGTAAGTAAAAGTAAAGAACGTTCATTAAATTCGAAACTAAATTTGCTTTACTCAAAAGAATGCTCGCTTTCTTGTTGCATAATATGAGCACACAATGCAGCAACGTACCTAGTTGGTGCACAACATTCATGACAAGTGCAACCGGGAAGTGCATTAGAGCAAGCTATGGAAGGAGCAGGGCGGCATTTCTATGATTTCCAGCGTTTCAAAACAGTATACCTATGCTTTTACGAATTACTTAACAGTACTTTACTCTCTCCTGAAATGCAACGTTGACGATCTCATTGATGTCCAGTGCACTCAGCTGTTGTTATTTACGCCAGTCAAAAACCTTTTCCAACTCTTGTTTTCACGGCCTAACTCCAAGGCGTAAATCTTAGGTTAATTAAGAGAGTAGTAAAGACGCTTGCAATCTATGGCGAGGAAAACAGACGGAGAAGTTAATTTGCATTTAAGGCGGCAAGAAAACAAGATAAATGAAACACTGGACACTTTTAAAAATATAATTTTCTTTTCCATTTTAAGAATCACAGGTTATCTAACAATATTCACATCATAATACGTTACCTAGAGTGTGACAAAATTGTGGCTGTCCTCTGTCCATTTATTTCCTCTTAAAATGACGACGTGCAGCACAAGAAAAGCTGACCAGCAAAAAAAGGCGGCCGAAGGACCAAGTTCAGCTGGGACAAGATTCAGAGACTTCACCCCAAGTTTACGACTTTGGTCGGAGTCCGTTTGAAGTCTTTTCTAAACAGCTGCAATCGGAATGTGGAGTGCGAAAGAATATTCTTTGAATGCTCTGAATCAAGACTCTTTGTCGAAGTCATAAGTGTATTATTACGCTGCTTCTTTACTTGTCAGTACTTAAGGAGCTGACGAGATTTTCCAGTTGTTTTCGTTGACATCGCATAGCTTAGATGACTCAGGTTGTCACAGTTGTCTGCTAATTTCGTCGCCTCTTCAATAAATCTGTTTTACAGGTGGGTTTTTGTTAAACGTAAAATTACGGTATATCATGAATGTACTGCAGTTTTTCCTTGTACAGTACAGTAAAGCACTACTGGATTTTGCAAAACCGTCGAGCACAATGCTATAGTATAGTTCAATTATTTGAGAAAACATAACAGAATGAATATGTAGAGAAAGAGTTGCACTCATAACAGTGTTAGGTAAAACTCCTCCACATAAGCACATATATAGAACCAAACAGTGTTACTCCGTGCTTTCGAACAGCTTATGCTGCATATGATAGCTCGAAAAGCTTGCTGAGTTTCATAGCCTTTTAGAAGCTCGGAAAGCTTGCCGACTTCCATAGCCTTTTACATCTAAAGCCGTTAGGAAGCCACTGTGAATTCCGATTATGCCATCTTAACATATCTTATTCTTGAAGGTTGCTAATAAGCACCTTTGTTTTGAATGAACCATCCCTCCCCCCTCTCCCCTTCTCTACACTCAAAATTTTCGGCATAGGGTTACCACTTTCCGACCCGCTATTTGTCGATCACAAATTAGAAAGCGAAGATTTCTAATCAAAGTTATGAGGAATTGCTGAATTGATCCACAAAGATGTTTTCAATGACCTGGAAGTGCTGCCGTCTCTGAGCGTACTGAAAATTTTACGTTCCCAGGCGACTGTCATTCAAAATTTCGACATTTCGATTTTTTTTTAGTTGTTTGCGACCTGCTGGTTACGGTCACTCCTCAGAAATCCTGGCATTTGTGATTCTTCCTCCCTCTGTTGATGGGGCGGCAGGTTGGGCAGGATGGGAAAGACCCATAAGTGTAATTCGAATTAGACATTATCGAAGGGCACCTTGCAATGCACATTTCCTTGTAGTTTCTTGAACGTTATCTGTGACATGCCTTCTTGTAAAGTCATTTTTTGATCATCATATATGCAAAATTAGAACTCATGCACATCTCCAGAATACAAGTCTTCTCAATTCTATTGATTTTACATCTCGGGTTGTGCCCACATATATCTCTTCACCTGATAGCGTTTCTTCCACCCTCTTGCTCCAAAAAATCTGCCCTGAATGTTTGGTCACAAAAACATCAACATTGTACTGAATGCATCCGTATTTTCATTCTTCCAGACAGAAAGTAGCAGCTGGTTATTTTTCATTCTCTCCATTTGTACCCAAGAAACTGGGCGTCGAATTTTCCATTTGCCCTTCTTAAGGTCAAAACACTCTCTCGTAGTTCAGCCTGGGTCGTTTGCACCTTGCGAAGTACACATACTAATACATGGAATTTTTGTTGATGGCGACTGTTAACTTTGGGGTGTGAATCAAACCAATAGCAGTTTCTTCGAGCCGACCATGTTCAGGGTGTGGAAACATCTTCCAGTTTGCCGATGCTTTCTGTGTTTTATGTTGACAATATGTTGCGCACGTATATGTAAGCGTTGAGTGAAAACTATACCCACATGGTCGGCTCCAATCTGCAGCAGTCGGCTTTCGGGGAAGATGTCGCAACTAGCACGAGGCGAAAATAAATAGACACCGTTTGAATAAAATTAATTTCTTAAATAGTTTTCTTTTGCTATGCACAATAGGCTGCAGAAGTTAATTAGTTGCAGTAGCTATCAGCTAATTTAATAACGCGAGCGATAAAAAAGTATTTCATAAAAAGATTTCACGCCCACACAGATTTCGATCTACTATATTATTCCCCGACATCGTCCCCGGAATGGAGGGCACTCTCGTTTACGAGTTTATAAGCATATAGGCAACCGATAGGCCAGTTTCCTAAATTATTAGTTCTTAGTTGCGACCTCTATTTTTAGTTGCCTTCATCTGCAACCCCATTTTCTCTGTGTTTTCTTTCCACATTTTTTTCTCTTCATATAATTTTTTTATCGTTTTTTTTCCGAGCGAGCTGCGCTCTTTGGTTGAAATCGAGCGGCGATCTGCGAGTGCCACCTCCAGATTGAATAAGGAGGAGGGTAAGAGGGAGAGAAGGTGGCAATTCCATTTATGTTTTCATGAATCCCGTAAACAGTTGCTACGATGTGCACTGCATTTTGCAAAAACGAATCGAAAACTGTGATTTTTTTAACGTTTATGCATCAACCGTGTACAAAAAATTGATGGCAACATTGGCGAAAAGAGTCCTCTTTCGCCGTAGAGAACACTTCTCAGATGACAAACGTGATGCTAACCAAATACACATATGCGAAAATGTGAGTGCCGTCATTGTTCGATTAAAAAATTCCTGCTGACACAACACACCGAGGCCGTCGAATAGCACCGTCATATACATTAGTTGGTTCGTTGAAAGCGTCTTGTCTGGCTACAAACGGAGTCTGGGTTTTTCTGATAATACTTTGAGGACAGGGAACGAACACTGCAAGATACGGAAATGATAGGGCAACAAAAAGCTGGAAGGTATTGACGAGAGCAGCGATTGGAACGAAGTGTAAGATTGCAGAGCGCTTCGAATGAGCATATATAGATTAGAGAGCAAGTTGTTCGGAGGTGTGCATCTACTCTTCTTCCTCTTCCTCTTCTTCCTCACCCTCTCCTGAAAAAAACAACTTATGCTATATCCGTTTTACTCAGCCAAAACGGCCAATCACGTAGTTCACTGCGACTAAGAATATTCACAATCTGCCAGGACAGTTTTGCAGAAGAAAAGTCTGTTGTGGTCTAAGTGAGTTTCACGTTAACATCATCGCTAGCACTTGTTCACGTAAGCATTACATGAGAGAAGCTACTCTCTCAAAATGTACCCATAATTTTTGTTGTAAATCCATGGATATTTCTCGTTGTCGAACAGCTTTTAGGATAGTACCATTGTCAATAAAAGCTAACCTTCTTCCTCTTCTCCTTCCTCCTCAACCGGCTCTTCTGCACGATGTGCTGCTTCTTGCTCCTTCTTCTCCTCGGCTTCCCCAGCTGGCTTTTCGCCACCCTTCTTTGACCAATCCGGCTTGTCGGTTTTCTTTGCCATTTGCTGCAACACAGCAAACTTTTTCTTTTCGCTTTTTGTTTTTTTTTTTTTGCCAACAACTGTTCCCAAAAGCGCGCCATGCAAAGCACCGCAATAAGTGCACGCATACCAGTTATCAGTTCTGCATAAAATTCAGCTTTATGGCTGGGAAAGCAATAGACAGGGCTATCCGCCTGGCATAGGTAACGCATGAAACAGTGGGAATGTTTATAAAAAGTTTCAGTTTTGCAGACCACGTGCAAGATCAATTCCATATTTATGATTCATGGCTGTTATCGGCGCATCTCTGTGGTGATGAACCCTATAGCCCAGTTAGCGTTGGCTGATACGGCGTATGAAAAATTCAGTATATCGTTCTATCAGAAATAAAGGCTCGGATAAGTTGTGCGAAACTTATGCAATTGACGTATGTCAAATGCCTCAAAGCGATGAAGTATATCAAGCAAAGTTTTTAAAGGAAAACATTTTTTCGTTGGGACTAACTTCATTACGACTGCAAAGGCCTGCAAGTATCTCAAGGATTCTTTTTTTAAACTTAAAGCTGAAATCAGAAGCTCAGCGAGGCTTTTTGAAAACACCTTATTGACGATGTCGTCGATGACATTTTCTTTCTTGACAACCTTCAGGTTGGCTCGGAAGTCTTGTTTGTCCTCCTTCTTCTGACCGGCCATTTTCTTGAACCTGAATTTGATTGTTTTGTTCATCTATGATGAGTTCCACTTCACCTGTTGCCAGAAACTGAAACTATCAGGAAGGATCTTTCAAACTGTAGCCAGGATAGCATAGTGAAAATCAGGATTGCGTACGAAATGATATAAGTAGAAAGTGCAATTTTTTAGTGCCTCATCTTACAAGAAGAAAGCCGCATTTCTCAATGCACGACACATCACCCTAAGCTGCGCAATCAGAAGCAGTATTCGACAACAGGAAACTTAGATATCCATCCTCGTAATGTCAGAAACTTCTGAAAAAACTACTATCAACGACAAAAAAAGTTTCCCTTCGAAACCGTGCTTCTTAGACTGCGAAGGTTATTCGGCTGTGGAAAACGTTTACAACGAAAGCTTACTTACTTGTTGTCATATTTCGAAACCTTTTTAAGCGTTGGTTTCACAAACTTTCCACGCAGATCGTTCACTGCGATAGTAAGCTCGTTGATCTGCAAAAAGCCTGTGTTAGTGCACTGCTCAAGCGAACGATACGGCCGTCGACATAGAATTCCGTTTGATGCCGCTCTTTTCAACAGATTACGTTACGTATAGTGTTGATGTATCGCATTTGCGAAACGACTGAAGGTTGGGATGTAAACGTTTGCTGTAAGTATGTGGTTGAGGCGCGATGTGCATCAAGGGCATAAAATTTACAATACCTCTGCGTCCTTGGCCATCACTGCCTGGTTAATGTCGTACTTTTCTTCTTCGAGTTTAACCATGTGCTCGAACAACTGATTGTAAATCGCCTCCAATTTCCCTGTAGAATAATGCATTTTTAAGATACGACAAAGGATGTTTCAATTCTTGTAGAAGCTTCTTCTTTATTTCCTCAGCTTCTTCAGTTAGGTCATTTGAAAGAACCACCTGCCTAGTTTAGAGACGCATTTCGCTCTCTTCTGCTTTGATATATGCTTCCAATACAACTGCAAAGCACGATTTAATCGTTCAGGTTGCACTTTTTAATAACTGCTCTGTAAGAGAACCTTTGTCGCACTGTATAGACGAAATCGCGAATTTCTTTTGAAGGGTACGTATTTTCAGCTTTCGGATGTGTATTTATGACTTTAATATATGTCAGAGTGCTTTCGAAATATGGGAAATATTGCTTTTGCTTATGGAGAATAATGAAGCATAACACATAAAAAATAGAGAAGTGAAAAGCCAGCAGAGGATGTAAGTTGAATTTACGTTTTTACTGCGTTAAGCGATTGGCGCTGGATGCCTGTTGCCAGGAACCGGTCACTCAGGAAACGCAGAATGCATGCAGTGTGGGCATGGAAGGTCAGTTTGGTAGTGCGATGCCAGTGAGCAATTTGTGAAGGAACTCGCATTCGAGCAGTCTACTCCCGCATGCTCTCTAGCACTTTCGCTCTCTCTTTATAATCTGAACTTTCATTGCATACTAGAATATATTCCCGAATCAAATTTTACCTTGGAATAGCTTCATAGCTTTAATTCTACTCTCACTCAACACCTTCCTCGAAGGTATTCTGTGTGGACGCGAACGAAGACAAATGCGACAAATAAATGGATGGGCTAAGCTATTACCATGGTCATCAACCGTATCAACGTTGGGGAGTGGAATAATGCGCTGGGCGAGCACTTTCTGCCTTTCTTGCTCCTTCAACAGCTGCTGCTGTTTCAGATCTTCCGCTGCCTTCATCATCAGTAGTTTCTGCAAAACATAGCGATTATCATCTGTACTGACGTGGACAACGCTACGTAGTCAAAATTCGTGCTATATATATATGGAGCAACTTGTCATTCAAAAGGAGCAACGAAACTTGCATCGTAAGAACTAGCTAACCATATTAGTGAATGCTACTTACACGGAGTTTCTTCTTTCTCTCTGGAGTGAGGAAACCTTTCTTCGACTTCTTCTTCGAGCCAGCTTCTTCAAGACGCTTTCGCACCTCAGCCTTTTTCTTTTCTCTTTCTTCTGCCTTTCTCTTCGCCTCCTGAATACATATTCATGCAGTCGGATATGTTCTTAATATCAACAATAATTTCAACAGTAATCTATTTTCAAACCATATTATGATTTCAGTTTCTTCGATTCTTAAACCTACGCAATGCAGTGTTTCACTTTTTTCTTAACGCACACATTTTTTGGAATTCATGATGTGTGCACAGGAAATGTCTTTCCAAAACAGAGGTGCATTCATTTTCATGAAACAGTTCATTGGCATAATCTGTGCGAACAAATGGAGAAATTCACTTGAAGCCGCGGAGAAATATCCTCGAAGGCGAACAAAATTTGGCCTGCGGTCAGCTTGAAAAAAAATTAGCTCAAATAATCACTTGTAAGGAAACTATGACCTCTTCTTTTTCTCTGACGAATCTCATCTTATAAATGTGATGAACGATGTGCTTTTGCTGAGATTGCTTCAAAAACATCTATTCGCTCGTTGGAACTGTCGACGTTTGCGTTCGGAAATCCATCATGCGTCCCTTCCGAGGAAGGAATAGGGAACAAATAAATGATGCAAGTCCGAATATCTACTAAAGACCGTCAACAGTTATGCGTTCTTTTGTGAATTCATCAGTGATAATTATCCATTTCATCTTCCCATAGCAACTTTCTATTAATCTGTCGAATTCTAACGCTTAATTCTCAGTTTGCCGAATTTTGAGTAAATTGTGTTGCTCCTCGTGGACGACTGCACAATAACTGATGTAAAACTACATGCTCAAAGGTTATTTGAAGGCACCGGCCAAGCGTGAGCGAGCGCATTGGTCTCTGCATTCACACTTGACCCTACTCAAGATACTTCAAGCTGTTACTGAGAAGCAAATAAATTAAAGGATGACCACTTTTTTCGATTGGTTTATAAAGCAAAGTAGGACTATTCGGTCACGAAAAGAATTTGTTTCGGTGCGGCACGATACCAAATGCAAAAGCGTGTGAGCGTTCAGTTTTTGCCGTTTTCATATTCGGCTTCAGTAAATACAGAAAATCATAGTACGTTAGGCATTATGCGATATGATGAAGCAGAATTCCGATTGATTGGGCGATTAGTGGGTAATCTTTGGAGAGCTGAATTTGCCACATTGCATGCGAAATTTGGATAGTATTACCTCCGCTTCATACTAGCATGTATTGCCAAAAAGTAAGCAGCGCTCTACGAATAAGTTACGGTTGCAGAATTATTCGCGCCTTACTCGTTTTGCGTGACAGTTCAAACTTTCTAATTGTGCTCTCTCTCGAATTAACTTCTATGCGTTTTGGCTTAGAAGCGCTTCTCAACCAGCAATGTTTTTTTCAAGTGCAAAGAAGCGTATCTCTCATTGATGTTCTCTCACTCGTCACATGAACTTAAGAAGAAGCAATCTGAATGGCATAACCAAGTCATGTGAGATGCTTGTAGAACTGCATACTAAACAAGCAATATAGCTGATTGTGTTGTCTTCATCAACAGCTATCGAACGACTTCCTTGAGAATTCTATGCTGTAATAGTTTTCGACAATAAGTACATCGTTGGTGTTTCCAGTAGAAGAAAATTGTGCTTGTGATGATCCTAAGGGTGATTTAGTGCTGGAAATTCCTTAAATTGCGAAGAAGCACAGAGGACGTTTGTTGACTTACCGAATCATCCTCCTCTCCCTGAGGGCCGCCGTAGCGGTAGTCGACCTCGCACTCGGGCACCTCGCAGTTGAATTCGTCGCTCATCCTGGAAATGGAAAACGAAGAAACTGGGCTCTGAAACAGTTCGCTCTCTGCGTACGAATAAAACGCAAAACCATGAGGGCGTAATTACGAAATCGCACGGTGCAGAAACATTCTGAGACGACTGCTGATGATCGAATGAAGGTATCCGCCAAAATGTCTCTTAACAGCATATGAATGGCTCCAAAACTGTTGAAAAGTCACAACGCTGTATCATCTGAATGAGTAGTCACATAGCATATGCGAGATTTACGCACCAGTAGCACAAAATCAAAAGCGTGGGGAATGTGATGGAAAGGAAAAGAGCGGAGTCTCGAGTGGGAAAGGAAGCGTGAGGAATGCTAAGAGGCCAGGCAGGAATAGTTTGAGGTCGTGATAGCAACTGAAGTGCAATAGGCGCGGCAGCAGTTCGCGATATTCGTAAGCACATCGAGGAGCACAGCTGTTGCCAGAAGGGATCCTATATGAAAAGACTACTTGAGCATGCGGAACGCGAACACCTACACAGTGTCGGAGCCTTGCAAATAACACATTCGGATTGCCCTTAGTAACATCGATAAGCAATGAGAATATCTTACATTGCGGTAATCAAATTCTTTTACACCGTATATTCATCAAATGAATAAACTGTCTCCACGGTTTAAAAAAACAGGCAATCATTAGATAATTAGCAGGCGAAGTAAGGATGTTCCCGAAAGAGATGATGAGCTGCAATGAACGACGGGCAAGCAGGCTTAGACGAAACAAATTTCATAAAAGCTAGCAACCTAAACTGTAACCATATAATAGTACGAATTGTTTGCGTTCAGTTCGCAATATGCAGGGAAATCCGTTCCGTAAATATCCTAAATTCTTCCAACGAATCGCCACGAAGGTGATTCACGCTCTGCTACTCATTTTTTATATTCCGTAAAACTGACTCCAACGGCCTATAATAGGCAGCAGGAGAGAATCGAAAGCGACCTTTATGATGAGTGCTTAACTGAAACGAAACATAAAACATAGTTCCTAGATACAAGATTTTGGATAAGGAGCGCATGAAAGTAGATTGATTCTGGATCGATAGAGCTGAAGAATATCGCTCCGTTTGAGCAGCGCCAATCGCTCATAGGAGAACGATTGGTGCAAGTTAAATACAAGCAGGCAGGCAACACATAGACAGACTCTTGCGCCTCCACAGCTCGTCGATACATTGAGCAACTGCAACCCGAGGGCAGCGACCGGTGGCAATATCAATCGGTTTGTGTTGTAAAGCGCTCGCCAGCTCGCTCAGATTTTCTTTATCCGCCCGCGAAACGAGAAAGAGAACAAGCCCTCAACAACGGCCAACTCAGGACGATGCCTCTCGCCTACGCTTCACGCCACGACAGTGTGGACGTCGAGAGCGTCTTTTCGGGCCTCCGGCAGCGAAGCGCTTCTTTGTGAGAGGTGAATGCACGCTGTGAACTGCACGGGCTGTACACACGTTTGTTATGACGTCAACATGGTACTCGGGTAGCGTTTTGAGATAATCAAGCGTATCAGCAGAGACCACAACATTCAGTCGTCAGCCGATCACTGATTCGGATTGCCTACGCGAATCACTGCTACTGTCGAGAATATATTCCTTCCTCGCGAAAAGCTTTTGATGATATTTCGTCAAGCCTTGATAGGCCGTATTCGGTTGCAAAATCTCTCAGCCGTTGTTTTCCAAATTCGTTCGGACACTTCTGAGGGCTGTGCATTAGCTGAATGCTCCGAAACTGATTAAGCCAGATTCAGGGCGATGGAAATCCTTGATGCGCGTCATAGCGTGCTTTTGACGATTGGCTCACTTCGTTGGTTGTTGAGACAGAATTCTCGAAGGAAATATAGCGACGGCAACTCTTAGAAGAGTACTGAAATGAAAGGAAGGATGTAGCAGCATTCATGTATCTCGCTGATGTTGTCTGTAATAGTAATAGTAAGAGTGCGTTGACGTGCGAATGCCCTAATAGAACAGCAGTCTGCCTACTAACTCGAAGACTTAGTTGTTTTGAAAAATGCAGTTTTATTCCTAAAAATGGCTTCGTTGTTTTATGGGGTTTTTTTGTCTGCAACGGGTCGAACTTATCAACATCACGTAAAGGCTGTTATTTGTAGCATAAGGCTACTATTAATGACCATTCGAGCAAAAAAGGTGGAGGCCAATTTCCTTGCGCTTATTTTGAACGAAATACAGAGAATCAGAGTACTGATTGTAAGTGACTGTAGCACAAAAGGACTGCTGCGTTAGTCTTCAAACAACGACAAAGTTTTCCGCATTAAGATGTCCTGGTTCATTTCGGTTCGGTGATAGTTGCGTAATTGTTCTTAATAGGTGTAAAGGCGGGCCATATTAAGGCCTTGTACAAACACTGTCGCAATGTCTTTAAGTGGAGTTGCACAAGTTGGCACCGAACAAGCTTTCTCACCTAAGTCCTCCAAAGACATTACGCGAAATTCCTTTTCCTCAGCAACGCAACGTAATTCGAGCGTCCTCAGCATCACGTCACTTTCATCACTTTCACGTAGCATCTCATGTACTCTTAGCGGCATCTGAGGCCCTCGTAAATCGTAAACGTAAGGGCTACATTCCAACGCCTTTTACTTATGAGATGCACTTATATTTTCGTTTCGCTACCATTCGTAGACAAACACCAAACAGCGATTGCAAGACAGCGACATCAGCTGAGCGTCCTGCCTGTGCAATTAGGTGTGATGAAACACAAACAAATCAGCAGCGTCAAAAACTATGTGTGTGCTACTGGAATATCACATGTTGTTGATGACCGAATTTTCGGCATTAAGACACATCTAAGGGAAGTTCTGTTTTAAAGAGGGCGTCGACAAAATCACAAAACTGTTTGCGAATTGTTACCGCAAGAAACATCGTGGTTGACAAGAAACTGACAAACACATAAGTGTATATATATATATTATACACTTATGTGTTTGTCAGTTATTTCCCGTCCGGGAAGTTGAAAAGGCCGTGCTGCATCACAGTGGACGCGCCTTTAAACGATAACTTCCTATATCGTTTATGCAGTTAATCACAGCGTATTACGTTTTTATTATGTTTGAGCAACCCATCAGTGCGTAAAAACTCATTTAAGTACATTTTGCATGGCTTACTGGAGTGGCTGACCGATACGGCACGATTTTTAAGATATATAAAGAAGGGCAGCCGTTTACGCAAGTTTTCGAGCGACGAGGAATTTTTGCGCATTAAGATGCATTGGTTCACACGTTTTTCCGCTCGTTCCAACACGAACCTTGTCCGCCTTTACGTTCTCTCCGGTCGCAAATGCTTAAACACTGCACCGCCTTTTCATGGTTGAGTGAAACTGCAGTGAAATATATTTTATTTTACAGCGATCACTCGCGTAGCATTTTTTTGCACGCTTCTTCAAATGCTGCATGAGTTTTCCTGAAGTCGTTCTTCGATTAAGGTCGGATACGAAACTGGTCGTGCATTCGTCTGCTTCGATTTTCTTTCGCCCTATAGGTGGTCCATACCACTTCTGAAAGCGGAATTCATCTTCAGTTTAGCTTGCCTACTAACAATTCATGTAATGTTCTTCTCGAGCTCCATCACTGAACCAAGTGGCGATGAAAATCATTCATTTCCCCTTGGTGAGTTTACTTTGCTGCTTTGGTGAGTATACTTATTGCTGTTATATATAGCCGTTCTCTTATTCGAAGTGCTCTTTCTGAATAAAAAAGAATCGAACCAATTAGCGCATGGTTTCCGCCCCTCTTCCCCCCCCCCCCCCCAAAAAAAAAAAAAAAAAAAAAAAAAAAAA
>JPKZ01000986.1:914101-933246 GCA_000803305.1 Toxocara canis
AAAAAAAAAAAAAGACAAACAAAATGCATCTCTTATTTTTCAGGATAGAATCTCCGAAAAATTAAAACCATGAGCGACGCACGTGAAGTGGTTTCTTCTTTTAGAACTCGACTTTAATAAGAATAATTAGCCCAGTCTTCAGATTGAGTCATTTTGAGTAGAAGTTGCTATGAGAGCCGTTAGAATGCATCTACTAGAAGAGATTATTGAAAAACAACTGCTGCTGAGCGAATTTTGTCTCGTAGTCTAGGCGGGTGTACTGTGCTAAAGAATTCTATGCGGTAATCCTTATCAAATTTAAAAAAGTAGTTTCTGAGCGCAATCATTATTTTGCAGAGGAAAAGGACCAAGAGATTTTGTCGATATGAAAACTAAAAACGAATAAAATGGTTACGATCATTATGACCATGGGCAGGCATCATTGAATTGTGTCGAGATGGTATGTTGAGTTTTGACGTGAAGCACACATCTCGTTAATGTATGAATACGACGTGAGCTTGCAGTCGATCGATATTTAGGTGAGACAAGCAGCAGTCGTTAGCAGTGTTATATTGTTGGGGGGTGTAGAGCTTCCACAGTCTAAAAATATTGAAGAGAAGTGGCAACGAACGATTCAGTCCGGCGCATAGCCCGAGCTGACCAACCATCCCATTGCGAAGAACGCAGCTTTCATAAGCAGAAGTGAACGCGTGAGGACGGCATAATTCTGACATGACAGACACGGCCGTGGTAGTAGTCACTTCAAATTTTTTCGCGTGGAAAAACAGCTATTTTAACCGCTAATTGGGCGTACGGTAATCGAGCAATAGGGGGGGAGGGGACAGTAAATATTCTGCATAATTAAAAATATAGAATTTTTTGCACAACTTTTCGATATATGCTACTAAATTCTATACTATTGATGACATTTTTGATGCGTTAAGATTAACACCTTTCAAATCATCACCGCTTCAAAAATTTCGGTTGTCGTTATAGCAGTCGACTGGTACCCGACAAAATTTACTAGCAGCAGGTTAACCACTAGACGCTTTCATTAAGCTATCTAATTGAGCTTTCAAAGAGAAGAAAGTAACATCTCCTGATCAAGCCAACTAAATTTGAAAAATTTAACAATATTTTTTGCACTTTCCCGATTCGCTAGCTATTTATCACGGGCAAGGAAGGGTTTGTGAAGTAAATGCATCGGAGACTGCTGTTCGTTTGCAGTGATGAAAGCTGTCCCCGCTAACCGCGCAAAGCAGTTGAAAGTTTTAAGAGACTGATTGGAAGTGAATAAGAATGACGGATTTGAAGGGAGAGGGATCTGTCATTGCCGTAGGCCCCATTGAAATCTTATACCAATCTTTTGAGTGCGGTACGACAGTCGTTTGAATGAAAAGCGTGCACACAATTTGCGTTGAAATAATTACTTGTTCTCTTTTTATCTGAACGGAAAATTGTATGCATATTCATTGCAATCAGCTTTGATGCGGTAAGTCAGCGCGACCGGTCGCGACCGATTGACTTATTTGTAAGTTAATATGCAAATGAATGTGACTTTTGTTGAGCTGACAAAATAACTAAATAATCAAATGAATTCTGATGTAGTATGGGCCATAAACGATAATCACTTACACTGACTTTGTGGGCTTTTAGCTGACTAGGAGTCAGCGACTGAACGCCATATTCCAACCCTATTCGACCATGTTCCATGGTTACTGCTTCACTGAAAGAAAACGAGTGGTTTTTTGAAATTTTGTCACCTTTCCAGAAATGAAGATTGGAAAGGGATTCAGCAATGAAAATAGTCTTTTCTCCACGACCAGGATAAAATCCCAGATCTGTTGCTTGATTGCAACCAAGAAAATATGCACTTCCGAAATTTCTAGCAGCTCTTCAAAAACGATCTGCAATCTAAGCCCGTACATAGAAGCACAAGGTGTGCTATCCGATAAAGCTATGTTTTATGTGCTTTAAGTTTACTGCATATCCAGAGTTGTGGCTGTTCTTTAAGGTTTGCTATATTATCTTATTATTTGTTTGTACTGTTGATGTCGATAAAGTGTTTGTCGGTTTCTATAAACGTTTTATGATTTGAACAACTGAAGCTTCAGCCCTTACAAGCTCGAATCCAGGCACACAGACGAATGCGAACTTTTAGAACGCTGCAAATACTGCTCTGTGCGTCAACTTGTCCTAGAAGACAGATCTAAATTGAAACCGTGGAATAAATAGTGAAAATGCTGAAGCTTTCAGAAGCTTGAATTTTTGGAAATTGGATTCAGGGTTGACCTCCTCCCCGAAGATTCTGCCTATTTCTGTAGGGTTTCAAGTTGAATGGTGGAGGATCCGAAACCCTTAGTTTCACATTTCGCGCGAACAAACGACGGTATAATCACTTCGCAATCGGGGGCCACATACAAATTGGCAACAATTCAATTTCCGGCGCTCGTTTTAGAAGATAAAAGGGTCAGTGATGATCTCAATCGAGATCTGCTCGCGACAGAACTGATATATTGCAAGTTATTGCAACGCGATACGTTCGAAGGGTCTCCAGATTATTTCAGATAATGCTGCAGAGAAGCAAGAATAAAAACTGCACCGGACATCGCGAATTACTGAAAAACGATCAAAAAAAAATCTGCATCAAGAAATACGAAAAAGCCATCTTTTTCAGTGAATGGATACACAATTCATGCAGAAACGACCATGTCCAATCATAAGCGCTCTCTCCAATCATGCGAGTGCCTCCGAAGGAATATTTCAAAAAAAAACCTGAACCATGAGTAGTCTATAAGCTCATTTGAAATTTCAAACGCATCGCAGCAAATGTGTGTTCTGGCCATTAGAGATTGATGTCCACCCCTTCTAAGAATTTTAAGGAACGACAGAACATTAATAATGCAGGACGGATGTTGCTATTGCAAAAATGTCACATTTCTGGCCACTTGACGAGGAAGTTATGTTAGTTTAATGAGGATAAGATGAATTATGGTACCTCATGAAATCATTCTGTTGTGAAACCAAACCTGATCTTATGCACAAAATGATGCGCCACAACTGGCTGGCATAACGGTGCACTTCTTCCAATGCACACTATCTAAACGATCGAATACGCTTACAGCACAGGGTTATGCTTCCCACAATTATAAGTATACACAATTTGCACCACTTCAACAACCTGATCATCGTCTTATTCATCTTATTCACGATACAACAGATGACATACGGCTTTCACTGATCGTGGTGGTAAGAAGATAGAGTGCATAGTGATCGCGCCGCTAAAATCTCTGGTAACGAACTTTAGACTTCAGAGTCATATTCAGGTTGTCACAGCTGTGCTTCTCTCTCCAAAGAGTTTAAACATACTCAGTTTGTTCTCTCCTTGCTTTGGTTTTCTATTACCTAAGGTGAAGGAATGCGTGATGGTAATAAAAGCACTTTGATTATGAACCACCAAGTGTGAAGACCTCTTCGTTGGGAAGGAGGTCAGCAATGTTACGAATCACCAAAGGTCAAAAAAAGGAAACAAAAAAATATATATATATATAGAACTGTTACAAAAGAACCGTTCTTCTTCCTATCCGCTTTGCCTGTCTCCGCCGTCGACCGTCGTCACCTCTGTTCCTCCAATAAGAGATCCACCTCCGGTATTGCTGCTGCCTGTGCCACCGCTGCGGCCGCCACCGTTCCAAAACCACCACCGTCACAGAGACCACTACCGTCACCACAACCATCAACGTCACCGAAACCACCACCGTCACGTCTCCTGCGAGTCGTCCGGCCCAAATCCGGACAGCTGCCTCGCGTCCTCCGTAGTACGTCTGCTCCCAAATCACTCCCGACTGCTAGCACCCGCCAAGTGGGTGCACCAACGCAACGATCGATACCGTGTCACACAACTCAAACTTCGGTAATTAAACCTTCAATGAAATTAAAGCACGCACAGTACACAATAACGCACGAAACCGATACTAAACTACTTAACTTAACCAACATACGAATCAGTGATAATAAAAACCAAACACTATATGGTAACCTACAAAACATAACGATACTCCAAAACCGATACTAAACGACAGAACTCAAACTAACTAAAACCAGTAACAACCTAAAAACTAACACGATTTAATAACCTACAACGTACAATGATACACCAAAAGACGTCAATAATCAACACTACTTAACTTACGAACCCATGATAACGAAAAAAAATCAACACCATATGCCATCTGATAAAAGGCACAAATAAAGTCTCGTCCTACCAAAGCAAACACGACAAAGCCCTCCTTCGTGACTCACACCATCTCAAGTGAACCAAACACAACATTCCTTGGCGCGGATAACATATCCAGTATAAGCGCCCACCGACCCTCACGCCAAAAACGACGACGAAAACAGACAAAACATCCCTGAGGTCAAGGGGCTCGGTATTTATGGACGATTAGAGATCAAAAGCAACAAACAAACGAAGAGTGTCACGAGTGAGGCAACCGCGAAACACCTAAGAAACATACAAACGCGGAATAACCATGGTGAGGCGACATGAGATAAGCGAACCGAAAACAATCGCAACACGAAAAGATCAAAAGATTTTTGGAATTAAACTTCACCTCAAGGCAATATCGATCTGTTTTACAATCCCCTGTCGCCTTACAACACCCAATATAGCACCGCAACAGATGCACACCTGCACCCCTCTAACTTCCTTCCCAAGTAAACACTCGACTTTCCGGTGCTTACACAAGTCTCTGGGAACGAAACCGAGTCACGCCTACCCCTAACGTTTTCAATTAACATTCCAGAAAGTTCGTGTAAAAACTCAACATCTTCCTCGTCTCGCGACGGTAGTCGCGACACCAGGAGTAGTGAAGATTATGTACCTACGAAGAGCAGTGAAGGCGGTGAATGCCTTCCTCATATTCCGTGTATGGAAATTATAAATTCCGTGTATTCGTTACTGATTTCTTTACTAATTAACCTTATGCAGTGATCCCCTTTCAGTCGCGATGCTCACGGCTCCAACTGAAGCAAAATAGAAACGGTTATGTGAAGAACATAAACGAATCACAGCATTGGTGAATATTACGGGCTAATGAAGTTCGCCGTCTTTCTGTAATACTTCGGGGGAACCGCCCAATAAACATCTGCAATTGCATGTGGTTGTTTCGCCGTCTATTTCTTTGCTTCTTAAAACCTTAGCGAATTTCATAAAGACGTGCTCTTGAAATGCGCGTTTTGGAAGTTACGATGATATAACAGTTATAGGAGAACGCCGTACAACACTGAAAGGTACAGCCGCGGTCAGATGACGGTATCCTCCACCGTGCGATCTTCTCACCAAGTGGTCTGCAAAACCATGAGGCATCCCTAAACCCTTTCGTTTTGATATGCATGTTAGTCTACTCGGAAGATAACCTCATGTGAAGTCTTAGAAGGCGATTATATGGCGGCTGATAATGCTTTTGCTTTGTTCTCTTCTACTGCAAATTTTCTGAGAGGATTAAAAAGTTCTTCAGAAATGTGTGATTCACAAAGAGACTGGTAATGAGCAGTATTCATCGGAGCAACACATTTCATGGAATACATGTAATGTCATTTGCAAGTAAAATATTTCGTGTACGAGACGATGACTGGATATGTGGGCGTTTAATTGCATTTTTAGTTATGTTCCAGTCAACTCCCTCTTCCTTTCTCTATGCATTAGAACCCCTGCTCACGAACGCTTCTGACAACGACCAAATCGAGTTCCGCCCAAATAATTCACAAAATTTTTGAGTCTTGTCATGAACACATACTCGGATGGCGATCAAACACAGCCACGGTCGATTTTCCTTTCCGCGGCATTTTAAGCGCCAAATTTTTTTGTAAAAATTGTCTACTTTTTATTAATTTTCTTTTAATAGAAACATACGAGTGCTCTCTTTCTCTCAGAGTCGATCGACCGATGTTGCAAACGAAATGATGATTTATTGTTTAAAATATAAACACATCTACGTTATTGTTTTTATGTGCTGTGTGTGTGTATCATTAAAGAAACTAAAACACCATTTCATTGAAATAGTTTGTTAACGAAATGCTTTAATCATCTCGTTGAACGGTTCTAAACGTTAAGGGGGCAAAGTTAGTTTTCTTTATTCTTCAAGGTTTTCTCAGCGTTATTTAAGGATTTTACATTTAGTTTACTGTTACACTGTGAATTATATGCCATAATTAACTATTTTCGCATTCAAAAAATCTTTAAAAAGCAGTATTCATTTACAGTTCGTAGGGGTCTGGAACGGATTAATCTTATTTATAGACAATCCAACAGGGAATTACTCACATATAACAGGGGAATTAAATTCGGTCTTGGCCAAGTCGGGTTGCGACCAAAGTTATGAGACGAATTATGGTCGTGACCAGATGCTACACTGTATTATACCTTCTTTTGCAACAGAAGAGATAAACTGTCATGAGCTTTAAACGCTGGCTGAAACAGAGTTTGTCGGAGCTCTTGTACCACGTCCCTAACATCACAATGCTAGGCCCCCGACACAGCATCACGCTTCGCCAGAAATGGAGAAAGCAAAAGAGCAAAAGTAATGTTCAGGTGGGCACATCACTTGGAGGTCATGCGCCGCTAGGTCCAAAGCGAAAGTCATGTTTTTTGGTTGGATATACTCGATTTGCTTTGAAGAAATTCTGAAATTTTTTCGCTCGCTACGCATTCTCAAGATGATCTATGAAAGCGGTCTAATCGAAAACCATGGATGTGACAGCTTAAGCCATATACGACCATCCGCATACCTATAATCATCTTTGTCGTTAGTGTACCCAAGGCTTCTAAATGAATGACAGAGAATGGGAGACGATTATTCGTGTTATTAGCGCTGTTGGCTAGGTGTGTGTATGAAGCAGGGTTGGCGGGGAGCGGAGAGTGGAAGGGGCGGTGGGAATGACGATTTTGAAGTTTTTTGGGAAAAAAGAGTGGAAACTTCTATACTAGTGGTCAAAAACCTTTAAACTTTTCTTACGATTCATTACGAGCGTGAACAGATGATAAAACTCAAGAAAAACCCCTCCTTCGTTCGGTCACTATCGTGTTATCTATTATTTTTTTGCTAACTTTGTAAAGTAGGCATGGTGGATCTCTATATGCGTATCGCATAAGCGGCACGGGAAACGATGTTGCAACATTTGATGAGATAGTGTTCAAAAAAATATTAGAATTGCGAAAGACGAGATGTCGGATTCTAAATGAGCATTTTATGAAACGGCAAATAAATGCGAACACATCACTGAGCGGAGAAAAGTGGAAAAGAGCACGCTGAAACCACTGCGATCTCTCTCGCATTCAGTCGAAAAAGCAAATAGTTTCATCATTTTCCAGCCAATTTCCCAATAATATGTTCTTATTTATCCGAATTTATCATCTGCCGCACAGATTTTCTGCTGAATATTCATTTTTTTCTGTCACTTTTGCGTGAAACAGTCGATGGTGAAGCGCTTTCGAATATGTAATCCTCCTGGCATTTTCAGGTTAAGATCGATCTTCTCAAAGTACATTCAAAATGCCATCGACTGACTCTATGGCACAGTTTTGCTTTAAGCAACAAGTTGCAGTGCAGTGACTGGGCAAGGTCACCGCATATAATCAATCGCTCTCACTTTATGCAGCAATGTTTTAATTGTTGAATAACGGTCTGAAGTAGTCGATGTCCGAATAAACATATCCTTGAGTTACAAGAAAGGTATTACGCGGTTTACAAGAATCATAATAGGTGGCCTACTCTAAAGCACTTGATGTGGCAATCGGTTGCGTGCTGTTTAGCACAAATGTTGCATTAGACACAACAGTTAATTTGATCGACCGTTATCTCAGGTGTCCATTATGTAGTGACTCACTTCCGAAGTTGTGTCTAGATCAAAGGCGTTTTGAAAGAATTCAGAAATATCAGAGAAATGTGGAATTAACCATTCAATGCCGACGAGCAGTAGAAACAAGAGAGCCATAATTCTGCTCACGCCTTCCGCTCGTTACGCTCATTCTGTCCGACCACAAAAGGCATCAAATGAGCCGTCATGCAGTCACATGGGACTGACATGGATTTCTATCTCAATAAAGCAACTCTCGTCAAGAAAATACTATTCACTTGCACAGTAATGTAGTTCTGTTTACTAGCACATCGCCCCGTCACGAAGAAATCTTATACCAGTTGATCATCGCATTCTTAGACTGTAATGTGATAGTAACTAGTAGCTTTCTCCTCATAACATGAAAGTACTGTGTTCACAGCCGAATAGCTATAAAGATGACCTTGTCCGTCAAACGGCATTTTTTAAAATCGTGTGCTTTGGGGAATTGCATTTGCAAAATTTGTGCATGTGTCTGCATGTTTACCCCTTCGTCTGCCCAGTATTTTGAATGGCAGATCCAGTGCAGCAACGGTTATGAAAATTGGTAGGAATAAACTGCCCCAAAGGGAGCTGCACTGAATGCCTCACTTCAGCTCGATTCATCGACGAAAGCCAATATCATATGCGGTTAATGTTTCGTAAAATCTCACATACATGATGTGGCAGCCGGTTGTGTGGCAGACCACGTGATAAGACACGGTCAGGGAAAACATATTTTCGAGGAAGATTTGGTGAGCGTGTCAATTGGTAGAAAGATTGAGTGCGTAAGTAGTTGTTGGTAGTTTATGAACACTGCTGATCTAATCGACGAAATCACCAAAGCACAAATCGCGACATTTCAAGTGTCTTATTTCACTTGCCGAAGCACTTCGTTTCATTCATTTTGTCCCCGTTCGAAAGACGTTAGGTCTTTTTTTCAGGACTGGAAGAAAAAGGTGGTACTACCCGCATGCTATTTTGCAGAAATACGGTCAACGTTTTGCGTCTCTGTCAACTGGAATGCAACACCGCCATTACAGTGGCACTCAAATTACCGTTTTGCTGGGTGGTCTGAGATAGATTTCGCAAGCACAGCACTGACTTCTAAAGTGGCCGTTGATTGGTGTCAATAAATGATGAAGAATAAATATTTGCGGTAATGAGAAAGCCCAAAGTGTCGTCTGAGTCGTAGCAGGTCCAAGACGTAAGGCGCGAGTCGTATTTTAATAAATACGGTGCGCATCTTACGTTTTCGGCTCATCATGACACCAAAGTCCAACATTTCGAGTGTTGGGATACACATCGACTTGATGAGTAGGCGAAATAGTCGATACTCACCACAAATCACTTCTTTCATAAAATACTGAGTACTATAGGCAGTAATACCGTAATTTCAGTAGGCCGCTAAACTATTACTCGTAAAATCCTGATTAGAAAAATTTGCTGCTTCGAGCTACAGCGCAATCCTATAGCCCAATTTGGTTGCCTTTTGTTGTTATTAGCTATCGTTTGAAAATGCTATCATCTTTCGCTTTATCCTAGTCTATGTCCGACTTTCATAGCATCTTCGGCTCAAAGTTCACGGATAATGCCACGATTACGTTATTGTTTTCAAAAATTTCTCTCTGACATCCTGCGGGCAGCGTTATTTATGGGGAAGGGAAGGGGGTGGATGAGAACGTAAAGCTGGCTTTAAGGTGCTACGCTGCTCGGAGAAATATGAGCGAAACGAACGATTCGAGGGAGTTCGAAAACGAGTTGCGTAAAGTGAGTATGCCGAAGAAATGACATTCGAACAAGCAAGCAGCAATAATGCACGAGGAACATAACAAAATTTCCAACCGACCCGCAGCAGTACTTCTAAATAGAGCGCATAATGTGGGCCAAATGACGCATTCTTTAAATTCAATACTGCGTTCTCTCTTTGGACACGCAGCAAATGTATTCACTTTGTTACGAATAGCAGCGATGGGAGAAACTCGATGTTGCACTGCAGGCAATTGGTAGCTTCATGAACGCACATTTATATTCGTATCTACTTCATACCGTTACGCCTGCAACGATCATAGCAAATCGAAAGCGTAAGACTCTCACTGTGCTTTTATGTATGTGACTTGAGTCCTACCCAAAAGCTAAAGCTCGTGTGCATAAGACGCACTCCTCATGCAAAGACATACGATTTGCGCCTTTTATTCGCTAGTTGCGATGGCTTCATATTTTGATTAATCACAAGCGCCGTAGGTTCAGATAAGTTAGACTGCAATTTTCATCGAACGCAGTCTTCGGCAGGAATTGAACCACAAGTTGCGGGATGTGAAATTTTACCGCATTTAAAATTTGTGTTAACTGCGTTCGTATGTCATAACACTTTGCCTAGTATGATTAGGCGTCGAACTGACTTCCTTATAAACAGCCAGATTTATGAAATGGTTAGTTTTTATAAGTGCATTGATGGATTAATGTGAATGGTGCACTAAATAATGCATAATTTATCCCCTCAGATAGTTTTGCTTAAGTTCCGCAAAAATGGGGAAAACCGATCAAAAACAAACAATTTTCATCGAAAACTTCTGCATTTGTTCAGCTTTAGATACATTCAGCTAGTTTGTAAAGTTTTCTCTGCAAATATTTCCTCTTTGCTCCTATGTTCTCAGGGTGGTCAGAAAAGACGAAGCTGAAAGCTGTTTGAAAGTGAAAGTACCACACGATTTTCCCAATATAGGTCGTTCAAAGTGCCACTTCTTGTACAAGCATTTTTTTCCTAAAATACGTCGCAAAAGATGTTTGTGCTTAATACGAAATTGGCAACTTTCCCATTGAATAGAACAAAAAAATAGTATGAATTTTATGAGGGTATTGGGCTGTTTTATAATTAATCATAAAAAATGCGAATTGCAGAGTTACCATAATCGCCATTAGGTTTCAGAAAGCTCATGTCGTAAATGATAGGGAAGAATTCTTGCGCTAAACAAGTAGCCTTTTTTTTTCACCTCTGTTATGAAAAAATGAAGCAAGAAAAACGGTACTTTAAACAACCACTGCTGACAAAAGTGTTACATTATTTTTATTTTGAGAGCTCCTCAGTTAATGCTATATCGCCTGTTTCTGTATGGGAAAAGTTGGAAAGCGCATCGTCTTAAGTGGTACAATATACGGTTTTCACCATCCTGGCGGAAACACCGTAACCTGATCTACAAGTGCTTAGAAATCGATTTGAGAACATTTAACTCGGCGGGAAAATTTGTGCTTTTCTAATGATCAAACTGTGACTCTGAACGTGAAGTGGTCGTCAAGAGATTTTTATCGTGAGATCAGACCTGCTGCTCACATCCCATCGTTTTGGCGCTCATTTCCCAGGAACATCTAATTACTCATCATGAGATTCATGCAGCGAGTAACCAGTACGGTGGGCAATGCATGAGCTCAAATGCCGTGATGATATATGAAAATGAGCGCATTTACTATTCTGGCCCACCATTTTGCAGCTCTATAACTCATTCAGAATTTTATGAATCACACTGAAGTTGACTTTGAGCGTTGGAAGGCAACAGATTATAAACGATAGCCACTGGATTCCAGGTGGTCACTTTTACGGCTATTCAGTTGAAAGTATCGTATGGATAAACAAATAAACATGCATTCATACATGCGTACATACATAGGTTGGCAAGCACAGATACGACTTCGTCGTAGTGCGCTTTCACAAACGCCAGAGGGCAATGAAGAAAGGACTATGCAGAGGATCTATGTTAGGAAGTATTTGATCCGGAATTGGATGGGCATTCTTTTGCATTTGAGATATCAGAGTGTTCAAAAGATGACATGCTTATAAAGGTGATCGTTCTCAACATTCGCCGTATATGCAGCGGGCTTACTCGTTCGAGGTTGCACCGTCTCTGCATTCCGCTTTGCGATCCCTTCCCCTCAGTTATATATACCAGATATGCAATGGAAAACGTCCTTATTGTTTCACCAGTGCAAAAAAAAGAGATAGTTCTAATACATTGACTGTGGAATCACATTCAGAACAATATTGACAGCACACTCTAAAGACACGTTGAACATTTGAATTCATGAAGTCGAAATAATTACGGCCATCTTTAAATGATCTTCGTACGCTGCGATGATTATGCGTGTCAAAACGGTAGTGAATCAAGTCTTTCAATCCATTATTCGAGTTTCGCATTATCAATGATTTCAAAATTGTTCCACTTCATCAGCAATCACGGCACGCCTCATAGACCAGAGCCCTGTCAACCCCTTGATTTCAATAAACGATTTAAAGATCCATCTTGTAGACGGGGAATGATGACAATCCCGGACACAATTGCGGACATTTGTGAAAGAAGGATAACAAATTCTGCAGCTGTATCCCTCATGAATATCGTGTTCTGCATCTTTCGGATGATGACCTAAGATGCCTAAAGATTGATGCAGACGTTCTATTGCGTATTGCGCATCGTCGACAAAGGTATTAGCAACTGGATTAAAGTTTTAGTAGTTCAGCTCATGAGCAATACATTGCATCAGTATTAAAGCCGTGGTGATTAAGTGGTTAGTGCAAAATGATGGAGGAGCACGCATTCGTATGTGAGGAGATTGCGTGGTTGTTATGACGCTCCCGAGCAAAACAGTGCATGTTTCGTTGCGCTTTACATATTCATTTTTATAATTTGCCTGTGCTAAGTTGTGCCCCTGAGTTGATTAAGGAAGTGAAACGATGAGCGAAAA
Organism: Toxocara canis; assembly: GCA_000803305.1. NCBI lineage: Eukaryota > Metazoa > Nematoda > Chromadorea > Rhabditida > Toxocaridae > Toxocara > Toxocara canis. The sequence goes on from JPKZ01000986.1 coordinate 926,690, forward strand.
TTTGCTAAGTTTTATATACGTTATTCGCCATTAGTGTGCTTGTTTTTTTTTTCTTTTATAATATTCCTTAAGAGCTTTCATCGATCTTCACAATACTCAGTTTATCTCGAAACATAACGTAACCTTTTCACAAAAACTGATCTCGAGCAGAACAAGACGTTGCATAGCGGCTGACCCGATTGTTCACGATGATAATGAATTTGTTTTAGCACTGTTCCTTCTCTCTTCTTAATTGACCCAGACGTTGACCCTGTTTTGCCATCCGATGGTTTCTTTTTGTCGCTCTACCAATTTTGATGAAGTTCGCGGCGTGCGATTTCCGACATGCGCACGTCACTTGACGAACCATCATGTATGGCCATAACGCATGTGTTTTATCAATAATAATACAGAATTTTTTTTTGCAAACGGAATTCCTCATCCAGAAGTAGAATATTCAAAGTGCATGGCAGCGCTTATGTTCTAATAAGTGATCGTCATGCTCCTTAACCGTTTTGTCCCCTTCCGACATTTATCAATCATTTGATAAACTTAGGCGCAGCTTAAACGTTGAAAAATGCCCAAAATACGATAATTTTTTAAATGGTTATGAAAAGAGTTGATGGACAAGAACGTCAATGATGCAAACGTTTCCAACGAATGAGCATATCAACCAGCTCTTTCGGATTTGTCTGAAAGTTTCGCTTAGCGTAAGTTTACGTGCGATGTATCATTGTTACCGGTAAGATGGCCGGATTTCGTCGGTGAGTTTCTGGATGGGTGATGCACTGCAGTGCTTTTGAATTTAGCGCGAAGAGGCGTCAAATCATGCGCTGGAAAGGATGCCAGCAGACAAGCATTGTTCGTGCTTTTAGATTGCTTACTAGATTTTAGCACGAAGTTTTTAAAGCACGGCAGCTTTCACTATACCGCTATCGCAAACAGCAAAAGTACACACCATTGGAAAAATCTTTTTTTTAAGCATTTAATTCGTTGGAAATTCTCGAAGCTGATCCCATGGGCAGCTTATATAGACATGTTTCGTGAATTCGACAAGACATTTACTAGGCTTTGCGCGTAAAATGATTTGATACATTTTGTACAAATCATATGAACCTTACAATAAGTTAATGCGAGATAACATATGGCTGAAGAAGGCGAGAGGGGAAAGGTGGCGTCATAGTCTGTAATGAATTAACGTAGTCTATTTTCCCAGAAGGATAAGGTAGTTAAGCAACGTGCGCTTTCTATATATGGGGCCGGTACGTGCCTGACGCCGTCGCGCCGCTTACAAATGCGTCCCTCACAACGAGGCTGGCACACACACCTCAGTGCACGCGCATCGTTAGAGCTGGGCGGCTTTATTCGTGCAATTTGGTGGTTGGGTTTGTGTACGGCGTTACGGTAATGACATAATTCAGAAGTTCTTTTCAATGTGTAGCACATATCTCATCGTATACGTCACCGCTTTGTACGTCGCTCACTAGCTTTCTTTCTGTGATTTATATTCTCATGCGAATTTTGCACACTTTATATAAAATGCGTATTTGTTTACTTTTCTGCTCAGTAATCTTCATCCGATCACCGAGGATGACTGTTTGTTTGAAAACTGACAAACATTACCTCTAACCCTGATTGGATGAACCAAACTTTGGTTTTTATCATCGTTGTCTAAATGGCTTGTGGAATAAAAATGAGCACCTCCCGCTTTAGGTATTCCTGATTCGGCCCGTTGACGATTCATGGTTGAGAGAGCGAAAGTTTTCGTAAAAAGGCGTGCCGAATTTGATTGATCTCTTGAGCCAACATTAAAATGTGAGCCATAGCCTGGTTCGATAACCACCTCGTAACTATTTATGCAACCTATCCGTACGTCTTTCATTGGCAAATTTTCATAGCAGCACCCATACGCTGAGCTCCGATGCATTGCACCAATGCTTTGAAAGGGATTTTTGCCTACAAAGTGATTCGACACATTTACAGCTGATTCAACGTAGAGAGTAGCAAAAAGAACGCGTGAAATGAGAGCGGCAGGGAATGCGCTGATGTTTTTTTTTAATGCTGCAGAAACATTGCAGCGAAGTCATTATAAAAGTTTCCGGAAAATTCGCCAAGGATTCGTCCGAACGATATTCTGTACATGTGAGAGAGGCGGGCTTTGAAGTGCTCTAGCGGTTCCAGATTTGATCCCAAAAAAATTCAATATTGGAAAGGACATTTCCTCGCATGAGCGAATCTATGAGTTTTCATCTGTTATGACAGATGAAGAAACAGAATGAAAAGACCCAAAAGGACAGTGGTAAACGAAGGCAAGAAACTCTCCAGCCGAGGAAGCAACAGGGGCATTACATATCTGAATGTTTAAATTTCGGCTTCAGGAATTTCATGTGGCATTCGGTAAGTTCCCGAAACGTCGATGCCATAAAACCAAAATTCTGACATCACTCCTTTTTATGCGCTTGTCACACATCGGAAGCGCATTGAGGGCTCCTCAGAGCTGTGCATGTATAGGTACGCGCATGAATTTGATGTGGCTTTCGGAAGGTGAGGGAACTCCCTGAACTAAGTTCCCCGCTATACTATTTTTGTCCTTTGGTTCGGTTATTGGTACTAAATTTGGGCAGTTACGATCTAGAAGGTTGAGTCTTACGGCGCATGTTAAACGTGGGTCAGTAAGTGAACTCTTAGATGAGGAATGGGAAATTTTGAGATAAAAAGAGCAAATATTTTGATTGCTGTGGTCTGTAGTGCAAGTCCCTTAACCATCCCTTCTTCACAATATGCGTCAGTAGGGAGGCTCCGATTTCAGCTGAACTGATACGCTTGTAATTGGCCAAAGCTTTTTGTTTGGTATTCGAAAATGTATAGGAAGACCTCTACGATTCTAGCTAGGATCACGCAAGACCACGTTAACAATGATCGCATATCGTGCCAGTAATCTGGGACGTTTTCCAGTTTGTTTCAATACAGCTTTAAAGAAAACTGAGATGTGTTACGAAAATTACGTGCCTGGTTGTATTGTCGGAGAGCTTATATCGGCGGCTGCTAGTAGTGTCGGGCCTCTATGCTGATTCCACGATTACGACTGATCAGAACGGTTACGACATTACCGTATTAATGAGTCAATCGCGTATCTGTATCTCCTCTTTGAAATGTTTTTTTTTCATTGTTCTTTTGCTACATTCTGTTCCATCTAATGACTCGCAATCATTTCGAATTCAAAACTAGTAGTCAAAGCAATGGTACAGTTTAGGCAGGTGGATAAACAATCTCGAGAATTTCGATTTGTTGGTGCAACAACTTAGGCGAGAGTGGAACGGCGTTCGTTAACGGGTCGGCATACACCGTTGGCGAAGTGGCAATGCGGATTTTGTTGTGTGTGCCATTATAGATAGATAGCACTGTGCAATGTGCATTTATGGACACATGCTGCACGCAGCGTTTGCTTGCTGTGAACACGCAACAACGCACAACACCATCGCATTATCGCGACTGCGTACGCTCGGTGCACATTTGCCCGTCGTTTCATTTGTAACAACTCGACGACGTTCTTTTCCTCCAGTTGTTTTAGCCTCTAAAGTCCATCGAATATCGTCGTTTTTGTGTTGTATCGACTAGAAGCTCTGCTGGCGACTGGCAACTAAATCCCATAATGTTTCACTTCGAGTTTTTAGTAAAATGGCAACGCAGTCACCCATTTCCACGAATAGCTCTTTCAGCTTCCTCTATCCAAAACTTCATTAGCTTTTCCTGCTTTTTTTTTAAGCAAGGCTCATAAATATTTGTTAGGAATTTGGTGGTAGCTTTGTACTGTTATCTTGGGGGAGCAATCGCTTTGCTTTTTCTTGCCACCGAAACGTTTTGTTTTATAAAATATGATTGTTTGGTTATTTTATGACGCCAGATTGGTGCAAGAGGAGGGGTTTAAGGGGGGGGAGGGGGAGGAGTTGAGGAGGGGGAAGGGAAAGGCGAAGAAAGGGCTCAATGAAAGGAGTCCCTACTTTGAAAACGAAAAATTTAGAGCCAGTAGCCGCTAGTCGTCATAAAGTTTTGTTGATGTGGTGAGGAACGAGAGAGTGCGATTCAAATCACCAGAATCGCACTCAGATTGACAACGGTATCCGGGAGGCGAAAAATTTATGGAAATTTAATACTCTTATTAGGTTTTGAAGTCTTTGTGATATTATTTGCTTAAATCTATGTTACTTTTTCATGCTTAAAAATTTGATTTTTAAAGAGTCACTTTTGTTCGATCAAAGCATTGCATGTGATGGCATCACTTCGCTTTTTTTTCTTCGGTTCTGTGTAGAGTCCATGAATAAGCATTTGTGCTTATGCGTGATCACACTCGCTATAACATTAAGAAAGAGATGAGATATTCCAGTCTGGACCATTATGAGCTATTTCGTTGGCATTCTCGACAGCAAGTCAGACCTTGCTTAGAGATTTTAGGTATGCAGTACACAGAAAATGTTTTTACCGTGTCCATGGAATCTCCTCCCAAGTGGTGCTTTTGTTAAACTGTTGTCTGCGGGATATGATGGTCATCGCTTTTCGTCGTACGAGGTGTGCTTTTCTGGTGCAATTTTTGCTTCCATTTCATTTTTTTGAACGATTATTTCTTTCTTAGCCGTTGCGCTCTCTTTCAGTTTTTTTTCTTTTTGCCTTTCAATTGCTGCATATAACACAGAGAAGGCTTTATTTGTCTCACATCGACAATGTGTACCGCTTTTACTGCATGCGGATTGCATCGCAGAATTCATAGATGGAATTATACTTCATTCTATCGATAAGCATACGTAGAATTTTGTGACCATAGGGAATGGGAACTGATGAACATGTGGTATTTGACTTTTACGCAAGCAAAGATTGAAATGATTAGGCGCTAAAAGAGATAAATCGTATTGAACTAATGCAAAAACTACATGGATATTTCTGCATTCTACAGTTTCGAAATTGTTGCTCCGACCAGAAATATATAAACTGGAAGTTTAGCTAAGAGAAGCAATGGCATAACAAAAAGAAAAATAAAGCAACAACGTACCACATTAGGCTAACTTCATCGCTGCTTATTTGCGTGTACTGGAAAAGCGACGGAAGCAGGAGAACGCTAGAAAAGTTTTCGAATGAGGTCGACCAATATTTTTAAGTAAAAGAGGTAATTTAAATCGTAGGAACCGTTGATCACTTCCGTTCTGCGAACATTTCATCATTTTTGTTCGCATGTTTCCGCTCATGGCGAGTCGGTAAAAGCTAGAACTGGGCCGCACTTTTCTTAGCGATCAGGGCTCAGGCATGTAAAGCGGCCTTTGCTTGCGAGCAGCATCCGTCCATTCGGTTATCAGTTCATGTGCAGCAAATTCATATATAAATGCATTACCTAAGACTTTCTGTCGTCCATTACCAACCTTTTTCGTCTTTTTCAGTAGCGAAGACTTTCACCGTTTCTGGGTCCGCATGGTTAATTCCATGCGTACGAACATTAATAGAAATGCGCAGACCGTGTCGACCTGTTGTCTTACTTTCCTGGAGATCTTCAATGCTTTCTTAACATTGTTTTTTGGCGAATGCTTGACAGCTGCTTTTCGATAAGTGCATTTTTTTGTTAAACTTCAGTTATGTTTCGCTTCAGTGCCCTGACTCACTCGCTACTCTCCGCTGTTTCTTGGCACTATTATTTGAACCTCTAGCTTGTACACTTACTTATTTTTTTTGAAGAACGTTCAGGATGTACATTTGTTTTGTGGTTTTTTCCATTTTGGAAGAGGTGCCGTGCAAGAAAGCAGGCTTCATGTGGTATAAGGATGTGGTTATTCGTAGTTGAAATGAACCGTAAAGGAAGTGTCTGTAAAAAAACGTAAGTAGAGATAGTATTCGAGTAGTTTATGTTGTTTAAAGGGAAGGGAGGACAAGAAGTACGAAATTTTCGAATGGGATTGTGGTAAGTAGGTAAGCAGTAAAAACCGACATTGGAGCGAGCGCTTCGAAACAGCTGTCTTATGGGACCGTACACCATCTGAAGCCACCACAGCGTCTGAATCTTTTTTCTGGACAGAGAGCTTCAGTAATTCAAAAAGCCTGCGGCAAGAATCTTAATTAACGATGTGATATACTTGCAACCAGAAGAGGGTTTAGGACGTCTATATGCGATGATGAGGTCATTTCGCGTTTTGAAGCGGAGATACGGTGGCGTTAATAGAGCTGTGCACGCGAACTGTATTTTACGACCGTTGCCATGCGTTAAGCCAGATAATAAGCCATTGAGAGTGATGCATTTTTGTTGTTTTTGTGATCCGTACTGTTCCCACTAGTATTTTGTGGAGACCCCAGCGGAAAACTGCAAACTTTGCCCTCATTTTTTGTCGACGTCCCTTCCTCCTTTCGATCAGCCTGGCACCACCCTTATCTTTTTCCAGTTAATCGCTGCCCGACTTCTTGACCAGAGTCCTGGCACCTTCGCAGAGTCGTTCCGTGTTATTCAAACTTCACAAACTAGCAGAAACAAGTTCTTTTTGGGCGATTACCTAGCTTTCTGTCACATCTCGGGCAAATTTCTTCGAACCATTCTTCTTCCCTCC
>JPKZ01000986.1:933385-965429 GCA_000803305.1 Toxocara canis
CATCAAATCGGTCTTCGCGTGACGCTAGTTCCCACTGATCCTAGTTTTTCTTCTGGTCACTTTAATCCACTGACCGTTGGTAGTCGAGGGAGTGCAGCAGGTCGAGCTTCAACCTCTTTCTTTTGCCGTTGTCTTGCATCCCATTTCAATTGGTTCTGTGAGTTGCTCTTAAGAGTTACTCCTTATTTTAGCGTTGTGGTATCGCTCAGAAAGATTCACATTTGTGGTTCATGTATCTTAATTCTATTTCGTTTACTTCCATGCCCATCCTTTGTCACAAATTTGCCGAAGCTGCAAATAACAGGCTACATTAAATGCAGAGATTTCTTTTATTTTATACATTAAATGTAACTCAGAGGGTTCTTAAAGGGCGGGCTTACTGATTAATAGTGACGTTCATTCCTTTCATTAGCTGTGCTGATCTGTTGACGTGGCGGATGTGCCTTCTCACTGAATGCTAAATATGAACTAGAAGTGGGGTGTATTTAAAAACACTGTAATCCTCCAGATGATAACGCTTCGTCGTTCCTAACACGATGGCCGTTGTAACACTTCGTAAAAATCCTCGTAGAAGTAGTTTGTACGCTTGATTTGAGTAAGTCATGTCCTCGTGGCTACCAAATTTTGCAAAACCAGATGCCAGACAGACCTCATCAACATGGAAAAGTTGTTGTGCCGAGTTGAATAATTCTTCATCGTCGCAAAAGCGCATTATGGTGCCTTTTTATCTATCGATCGAGAGTTTCAGTTCACCAATCAGAGTATATACGGTGATATTCTTGGAGGAATGTGCACAACATTGAAAACGAAAAAAGTCCCAATCCCGATGAACAATTCGATTGACTATCAGTTTATAATGCACACAAAGAAAGAAAGTTGTGATCGCAGTTCGAGTAGAAAAGCTATGCTTATTGAGGGGTTCTCGTAGTGCTCTTCGAGAATCGAAGAAACATGAGGCTTTTTCGGGCGGAATTGCAAACCACTCATATTTGACAGCTTTGCTGTCACCCTTTTCAGTTGTAATCGTGATAGAGGATGTATTTCGATGTTAGATTATTGTAAGTTCAAAAAAGTGGACGATGCGAAAGGGCATCAGAAATGCATTTCACTTACATAATTTGGAGAGGAAAATTACGAGAAATAGGAAAGGCGCTCTGAAGCTTACTTCTCATAGCTTGAGAGAAGTCGATAGGTTCGTCCGATATTCAACTTTATTAGAAATACTTTTGTATTTGTTAATCTTAAATGCAGACTTTCATCCTTCCAAGCGGTTCATCATTAATCCTTTCAACAATAAGGAGTGGTTTTTTTGGGGAAAGTGAATGCTTCACGACTGGCTTCTCTAAATTCAAAACATTTTGCTGTCCATTTAATGTTTGATGTTGAAAATGCCCTTGCTCATCACCGTTGTGGGCAATGTGTCATTAAGTTTGAATAAGCGAAACAATGTGAACACGTCTCATGTATTAATGTTTCTGTACGTAAGCATATCGCGTCGATCGTGGAATAGTTGACGAAGAATCGGATATTGCACAATGGCACATGCTGAACAGTTTTTCGATAGTGGTGGAAAAGCAATGTGCGCAATATTCGAGTGCACACAAATGCGACAAGTCCCTGAACTCGTTTTGCAGCGCTCCTCGATGATCTTGTTGTTGGCCCTTTATGGTGCAGTTTTTTGTTGTAAGTGGTAATAATTTGGTTTATCTCTTACCATTTCGTTGCTTCATCACCATGCAGAATATCGGAGTTCGAAAGCAGTTTTGAGCGGCCGATGAAAAATCACGACTAGTAAGTAGTATGTGGAATGGGGCACTAGCGTCATAAATACTGAAAAACAAGTTTGTGCGGTTGACTGCACAGTTTTTGCCAATACTGATATGAGCAAAAAGTAGAATTAATAACATAGTTGGATCGTTTTGCTCTTTTCATTCATCAGCCGCAAACGAATTCACTTTTCAAAATGTCCGTTTATTTCTTCTCAACACAAGCGTACGGTCAGTGAAGCGGATCCGATAGAGAAACCCTCTTGTCTGCATCATCCCGTTTACTTAATTTAAAATACGTAGGTATGTGGACCGGTCTGTCCGGTACGCTCAAACAACGAAGTAGCGAAGCCATTGCGATGAAAGTTAGCGATAATCTGACATTTTGAAAGATTTCAAATAATTTGGTGATGCTGCGTGAATTTCTGCAGCGGTTATACGTAAGGAAAATAATGTGGTGGGAAAGGTAGAATAGAGAAATAACTACCATTAGTTTCACAGAATGGCACCAAATTTGGAGTTCCTGCTGTGCAAAACGTTGCAGACTATGGCTGGATTGAACGCAGTTGGAATTGTAAGTCTCTGGATCAAAAACAAAGAATTCTATGCAAACGAGCGCGAGAATTCCTCAAAAATTGGTGCACATAACGCAAGCGGTTGCGACCTCGTGCTCATGTATGAATAGCAACTGTTTAAACGTCAGTGAAATACAAATTTTTATGCTACTGCCACCTCTAGTTGACCAGAAAAGCCGTTATCCGGCGAGGCGATGTGAACGAAATCAAGAGTCTTTAAGTCCGTCTCCGAGCGGGCATCGGGCTGCTAAAAATCTGACAAAGAGTCATGTGGGGGTCAAGTCATGAAGCTGTAATATGTAGCAAAATAAGGAGGATATGAAGGTAAGCCATACACTTGTGTTGCTGGTCCATGCCATATTATTTTCTCTAAGGCATAGCTGCATTACGACGTTTTCATGTGTTATATGGGAGAGGTGATCTATCGTTATTCCTTCTTATTTTCAGCACAAAATGATTGCATTTAAGTTAGAATATGATTAATCGTTCGAAGAACATTTGCAGTAACTTCGCAGTGGGACCAGGTTTGGAGAAGACAAGATATACATGAAGAACAGCGCATGCAAGCCATAAGATATGATGTGATCCTTTGCTGCTGAACAGTTCGCTTCGTGAAGTTACTTTTCTCGGTTGCCGTATAACTTCCTTATCAGGTGAAAAAAATTGTTTATTAGTGAGGTAAAATGCGCACTGAGTAGATCAAAGCAGTGATATGGTTATGAAAAGGCGATCACTTTGCAGTTCAATTCTCTCTCTCAGCGGAACTGTGTGCATTCGATAGCTCACATGAAGGCCTACACATGCGGTGCCGTTGCGATCGTTGGCAGTACACTTCATAAGCATAGAGAAAGTTCAACACTGCTCGACGGAGGTCAAAAATCATGCTTTCGAGGGTAACACAGATAGTGTTAGCGAGAGTTTCAGGAAGCGTATGAAGGGATCTAACCGCTTGTTGGAATGCCTGTACGCTTCTCAACTTGCTGTTTACGGGTTTCAAAGCACCTTTCACATTTGTAACTGACTGACCCGTCGTGTTTTTGCGAAAAGCGCGTATCATGCAAACTGTGGCGAACCTTGACACATTCTGGCAGCTTCACTGTTGCGCTTTTCATTGAGTGGGGCAATAAAGATTTTGCTCTTCATATTCTTGCTGTATAGTGTTTTTCGAAACAGCATGTATTTGGAGAAATTCTAAAATTGAGCGCTTCGTTTGCTTAGAGCGTTCAGAGCTCCTGCTCCGAAAAGACCGACTCATAGGGGCCTTTGTCTTATTTGATCTTTCGCCACAGTTATCCTTATTCACGTATACACCCTCCAGCTATCGTGGAAAATAGCACTCCTCACCCTCCTTCATATAGTATCACTTCGTTTTGAATAATAGAGCACCCAGGAGCTGTATTGGAGGCGATACGTTCAATACGAAATGTCGCTTTCAGTAAAAAATAGTCCTAATAATATTTTATGATGCTTTGTTTAAAGATGTGGGGGTTTCATGAGACGCCCATAGCCGACTGGACAGCGTTTCGAAAGTGGCAGTTCTCTTCCCCGAAGATAAAACGGGACGAGTTGAATTGCAAAGATGGGAAAATGGGAAAGAATGGCGGAGGGGAGAGGAAGGCAGCATCAGTTGTCAGGTCAAAAACCCTCCGCATCCCATGTTTGCGATCACTGCTCGGCGGTGGCGTTGCTAACAGTCCAAGGCAGTATAAGCTTGGGTTTTTTTCGGCCCGTTGAAGTGCGGTGTCCTCACTTGAATACAATGCCCGTGAAAAAAAGAAATATATATGCTTTCCCCGAGGTGCACAAGTTGACATCGGTGTTTGCTCTGAAGCGCCTTTTGAAAGTCGTTGCGTGATAATCGAAGTGGTGCATTGGCCCTTCGAGAAGTAATTGGATGTGCGAACGCCTCGCAAAGCAGAGGAACGCACTCGTTGAGGTGCCGTTTCCACTTTCTTCATGCCGATTGCCTTTTTGTGTCATCGTTTGCATAATTTGGTCGAAAATTAGAGTCGACTTTCGCGTCGCTGTACTTCACGTTTCACAGCTGCGATGATATTTCTGAACGAAATGGGCATTGTTGCGCTTACCGTAAAAGTTGTCCGATTCGCAATGACTAACGCCGTTGTGTGAACGGCGTTAGTCATTGCGAAATAATCCCATATCACTTTTTATGCGAATCTTACGAACTATGGATAGTATGCATGTTCAGGCTCATTTTGAACGAATTACAATCAGGTTGTTTCGCAGTTTTTTTCGTACTGATTGAACGATATACTCGGCCGGTTAATTGTACAATATGTTCTGGTTGTGAGCAGGATGTGAGAGGTGATTTTAGCTGCGTAATAATTTTAAGTCGTCGATACCATCAAAACAACAAGGGACGGGATCAGAGATTAGTTGGAGAAGGGCTGTGAATCTGGAATATTAAGTATTTCGTGCAGATCGCTGTTAATAAATGTGATATTTACATATGATTGATTATTGTGATCACTTACATTACGGAGTTCCTATAACACTCAAACTTACTCGCTATTTTGCAGAAGGCCTATTTGCATCTGTTTTGTTTGATGTTTATTTTAGGTATGATGCGCTTGTTGAAGCGCATTATACCTAAAATTTTATTGTGCGTTAACGACGAGCCAATTCAGAAGTGCTGTCGTTTCCACGTTCAACAGCCACCGTGGAAATGATGGTAAGTTTGACGATAACACGACGAAAACGCTATTTTTGAAAGCCTAAACATGTTGACACTTTTGCGCAGGAAAGGTTTTTGCAGTTGTTGAATTTCATTGTGCGTTAACGACCGGCCGATTCAGAAGCGCTAATTTTTAGTTCGTTTCTACGTTCAACAGCCATATGTATATTAGAAGGTGCTTGCCAAATCGTCTGTCGGTGTTGTTAGTGCGCTTAGCTTTCCACCTTCTAGACATTTATAATTGCAAATGGCAGCAGGAAAGGTGCTCATTTTTAGCTTTAAGCAAATGCGCACCTCGTTCCGACCGCAGCTTGTACTTAAAGAGTGCTTCGAAATCGATTGGTAGCGATTGTTTGCTCATCCTGATCGAATGCTGCGACGATTCCGTTTTGCTGGACGAGACCGCATCAAATGCGTACGCATAAAGCCTTTGAAAAGCGTGTGCTTATAGCGTTATACGTCATAACGCTTCTCTTCCCACATATAGCTGCCCTCGCGCGGTTTTTCATGCAGTGATAAAAATGTGAGACGCGAAACGAAAAGTTTATACGGCTCATAAATTACGGAGAGGTATGTTCATTTATCGGTCTGTCTGATTATTTGCCGTTGAGGTGTTTGCGCCGGTGATTTCCGTGACCACCGTATGGTTATTGCCGTAATATTTTTTTTACTAACAACAACAACAACCCAATTTTACAGGATCGTCACGTCCAATATAACAATGCATATGCACTTACTTGGAATGCGGTTCGACACAGGCGGTGTACTCACCATCGACTGTTTGTTGAAGCAAGTTTCGGGCAACATCACACAGCATTGATGTTGTCGTTGAGTTCATCTTATCAGAGCGGCATCTGCTGAGTTCATAGTTAATGTTGTCGTCTCCGAAATAGTGGTCTTTGCTCAGGAATTTTAAAATAACAGTATTCGGTACTACTCGTTTCGCGAAATCCTCGCAATATTTGTAAGCAGCTCACATCATCGGAGAGATGCGAAACCTTGTCGAATATTAGATGAGCCAACGGTAAAGGCATGCACAAACAAATTCTATTAAGCCAGAAAAAAACAGTTTCTTCTGATAGTGATCAACGACTCGGAAATTCTCTGTTTCACCGCCTCCTTTGAAAGTATGGCGGACAACTCTCAGCGACGCACTAAGCGAATGGCGGGATGTGAAAGCAGAGTGTAGCTTGAACGCAGTATTTGGACTCATCATGTAATATCACCATACTTTCAAACTGTGGTCGTCGGCTTTTTTGGCTGTTCGTAGAATTTTTTGCATTCACAAAACTTCACAAGGGCAATCATAGGATGGAAATGCATGCCACCATCGTTAATGTTCCCTGATCCGTTTAAGTGTCGTATGATCTGTTTCTCAATGGTATCATATGATATGGATATAAAATATTTTCGTGTTTTTTTCGGTTTTTTTTTCAGATCATTCTGAAATCCCTTTTATGAGCTTGTAGGGGTTGCAGTCTTGATGGAAAAACGGCGACAAAGCAAAGGAAGCTTTTTTTTTCTTCCTATCAATTCCGCACTTGGCATTTGTGCAGTAAACGCGCTGCACAAAGAGAGGTTCCAGGTTAGAATGATTGAAAATACCAGGTATTTGAATGAAGGAAGAACTGAATCGAACATCAAACGCCTTTCTTATCCGTCAAGAGCATCGGAAGTCTTAGATTCAGCCTTCATCGAAGGATGAGATGACTTTTTCGCTCATCGCCAATCACACTGGTTGATGTTTCTTTCGTGATGCAAAAAAGGAATGCACGGCGCACATGACGCTCCAGTCGTTCACTAAAATGAGTTTGTAAATGATGCACATTTTGATGCGGAATTCCAATGGTAATCTAATGGAAGAAGAAAAAAAGTCGCTACTAACTTGACTGTATTCTCGTCCACTAGCGTGCGCTCGCTGATCTCATCTTCGGATTCTATAAAGGGTGATGGGTGGAAATTAAGCATGGGACATTTATCCCATCTAGTTGCCATTCTGCTAGTTGTGCTTTGACGAAGTGCCAATTTTGTATTATATGTTTATTGATGAGAACCTGTTCTGCTTTCAAGTGAGCAAAAAAACTGAAGTCTGGTTTGCGTGCACGACGAACACCTAACGTTTCGCTCTAAAATCTGCTTGCTATTCGTTGTGCCATTGCTAGTGATGATTGTTGAACAATCTGGCATCAGAGAGTTATCTGTTCGACCGAATGTGATTGTATTGCTGGCTTTGCAATTTTAATCGAAATCACCTGTATCGTTTAATGATGGTTTCTGCGCATCGATGCCATGACGACATCAATGGCCTTGCGTGTCTTAGCTTAAAATAATGCGTCTGTTGAATGACGGCTGCGAATTATGCACACTATTGAATGGATTTGAGTGGAGACGCGAGCACCTCTCTAAACCATTGTTTGTGCGCGTTTTGCTGATTCTGTAATAATTTGCAAGTCGCTACGTGCGCATTCGTAATTAAACGTTTTTTTTTTTTCAGATTTTATGGCGATTCTGTTACTCGTCTAGTTTTGATTTGTTTGGCAGAGGTAGTCGCGCTTCCTTCCATCCAGTTTTCCATATTGAAAACGCTGTTATTTTGCTAGAACCGAAATGAGGAGTGCTTAGGGGGATGAAAGAACGATAACGATAGCATACCTCGAATAAAGCCATTGGGGACATGTAGTTCACAAACTTCTGAAGGGGAAAGAGGGTTAATGTGCTATGTCAATGGTATCCGGCATCGTTCCTGAGTGACTGGGAGGTCGAGGGGCGGGAGAAATACAAAAATCACGACTCATGGGAGGGGGTTGCGTTAATGGATAAGTGCAGCTTTATCCGAAGCAACACCTTAATGAGAACAGTATGTAAGGTTTCATGAAAATATTTCCTTCATACTCATCAGGCCCATGCTGCTTCGCGATGGGCACGTTCGTTCAAATGTCGACTTTGAATTCAAAATTCCTGTACAGAAGTCAGTATCTCACAGTGAGTATTTCTTGGAAGAGTGCGAACGGGACAGTATTTTTATATGTGTAGCCATCATTCACACCTGGCGTACCTTTTAAATTTATCCATAAGATGATATACCTTCTAAAACAACTTTTCAGCCACTGCTGAAATTGAATGACCAAGCACGTTTCCGAACAACGGCGCTCGGGCAGAGTGGGATGATCCCTTAGAAACTATGAGATTTGTTTGTCAAGGCACTGGAGTTTCCTTAGAAGCTTTTACTAACTGCTCACATTCTCGAGCGTTAAACATAATCGATTGAACTCGGTAGCTAACAGAGATAAAGGGTCAGCATGAGGTATTTATTACTTTCTTTGATGAGATCTAATTAGTGAGGCACTCGTACGCTGTACTTCTGGCTGCGTCTTTACAATGCAAACGCAAAAGTAACCGTTATTGGCCTCGCTATGCGTTAATGATGGAAAGATTGGACAGCAGAACTTTTCACTACTTCTCATGGCTACCGAATCGGGTAATGAACCTTTTTTGAACCTTCACGAAGCGAACCTTTTATCCTAGCTTCCATCGATACGAAACCTAATCCTTACGCATAGATGCTAAGGAATCCAGGTCGTCGGAGCCATCTGAGCAAGGCCACATGATCCATTCATTCCCCCCAGCCCTGGTACGCCTCTAGTACACTGTAGCATGATGCGGAAGCGAAAAAACTTTGGAGATAGAAAAAGGCAAATATTTAAGGGGGAAGGGGAAGGTGGGGGAGGGAGGCGAATGAGGCGTCAAGGGTCCAAAAAAAAATCGGGGACGAGGGCGGAAAATTCGACGATAGAGCTCCGGAATTCCAGAGACCGTGAACCACTGCAGTATGCCGCTTTACTGGCTACATGTGAAGGAGAACGCTGAAATATGTTGCACGAGCTCGTAGGCATTCCGTGTTTCCGATTTGTCAAAAACTAAGGATTTCTTTCTTTTAAGTCTTCTTCGCAAATTACATTGCGCTTGTTCGCCATAGTCGAAGAATCGCCACTTTTGGGTCCTCGATCTTAAAACTGGTCGGGAGGCCATTTGGGAGATCTTACTGGGATGTCAATGCAGCAACGCTGTACGGGATCGAGGCAGAGGTTTATGAGAGCGGTAGAAACCGAGATTTAAAAAAATCCGAGAGGTAGAGTCATCACCAAGCCGATCGAGGAGGTCAAGGTGTCATTCGAAAGCTCTCGTCTTGTTGGATCAACTCGTTCACCAAACCTACCTCCCTCTGCAGAACCTGCCAAATTATTGAAGTTTATTTTGCAATAAGCGGCAGCCTAAATGATTGATAAGAAGAAACATCAGCACCCGAATTCGGTAATCCCAGAGAGGATTAGAAAGTTTCATCATTCTATCCTTTCATCACAAACGAATAATGAGATATACAGTTTCAATGCTTTCGTTTTTATGCTACAAATATAAATGAAGGTAGGGTGTAAGGGTGCAGTTGATTTCTGTTTTGAGCCAACCAAAAACTGTTACAAGTAAAGCGGTATAAAGCTGACTTATCAGAATAGGTAGTCCTCCCTGTAAACTTCCAAAAGCTAAAATAATAGCACTCCTCTATCTGAATTTAAAGATGACCTGTTTGCTTCTGCAAATAAACAGTTGTGTGCGGCTTTTTAAAGTCCTTATTTTGAACACTACAACTTAACTGGGTCCTACTGAGCCCATTTTACGAACTGATCTGAGTACTGGGTCCTACTGAGCCCATTTTACGAACTGATCTGAGTTGCCTAAACAGAGTAGTCAAAGGTTAGAGTCTCCGCAAGTTTCCAGAACCTTACGATGTAGAACCTGAACGTAATTTCCAGAACGCTGCGAGATTTCAAATCTGCTGAAAGAAGCGATTCTAGCGCCATATTGAACGTGACAACCATGCTGCCTACTTCAGCAAGAAACTGCAAACGTTTTTACGAGTTCTCGCCTAACGTTTTCTTGATTTATTTTTGCCTTTTTGCCTCGTACTTCTGCAAAATTTCGGAATAAATGATATCTATCAAAACGAACGAAACGCGTCCGTATTTTTACACTGAAGACGCCTTCTTTGATAAGTAGCGGGATGTTCGCGTTGTAGCAGCGATCCTTTGAACAAATGATTTGCGTGAGTACACCTGCTGTGCTGTGGAAGTTGATTGTTCACGATATTTATCCACCCGGTGCCATTCATATCAGAATTTACGAGCACCTGTGACAATGTGAGAGGACTATGTACCGATATACGATTTTGAAAAATGAGGTTTTACTACTTCAGAAAGTGAGTGAAATATAAGAGAGTTTTTGCGTCGTATCGTCAAACACCGGTTCTAACTGCACCCAGCGAACGCAAATTGCGAGTTAATATACGCGGTCCTGTGGCTCAAATTGTGTCGCTGAATTCATCATTACTTAACTTTGTTATTTGTTGTCTCAACAATGTGCGTTCAGAAGTGGTGAGGTTGTTCATGAGGTCAGAATTAAATCACCTAGTCCGGTGGCGGACGCAGAAAAAAAAACGTTGGAGTCACCGAACCGCGTTAAATGAAACTTGGGAGGATCCTTTGAACACCCCATATAGCGATAACAGTTCTTTAAACATTTTCTTCTTGATTTCGGCAAATTCATTTTATTAACCAAGAGATGTTAAATGGGACTCACTTATATCGTGATGTAGATTTCTTGGTTTCATGGCAAAAGTCGACAGTTGACGGGGCTAAGCCGCTTTCCCCACCGAACAGTCATGAGCATCATTGATCGCATGGCGTGACGAGAGTCTCTACGCATATGCGGTTCGTAGACGGGGTTTGTGGCTTTAAGCTGCGGTAATAAGATAAGTATGTGTGGGTAAACGATGACTGCGTGAAGAAATGAATAACGATTAGATGCGGTGAGCGGGTTGGGCGTAGCGCTTCGACATGACTAATGTGCAGTGGTGAACAACGGAACATGGTGCGCATGCACACAGATGACTGTGATTTGCGTTGCCCAGCACCAGCCAGCCGGCTTCCTTTGCTTGCCGCTACTCTTTTTTTTGTGAACACTCACTCTATTTGTGCATATGTGTTGCCCTTGTTTCTCATCTCACCGGGTGAATCTCCCCTTTGATCAAAGTGAACGCCTCTTTCAGTTCATTCTTTTCAATTCAGGTGCCTATATCGTGCTTGACTTGTCCCTATGAAGTGGCATCATTAAATTTTCGCTTTAGCTCACCTTGAATACCTTGAACAGCTGTGATTTCATCGATTTCATCGTTCTCTCCATCGATGCAGCTCGCAGTTTTTCCGTTTATCGTCATCCTGAGCTCGCCACACCCAGGCAACGCCATATACACGTCGCAGCGGATCTTCCCATCTTGTTGGTGGTCTGCTGCGCGGTTGCTTAACTTCTCTTGGGTACCATTCTACGGTTCGCCAGTTGTTTTTCATCCTGGCTATGTGACCAGCCCATCTTTGTTTTCTTTTGTACATCTCTTCGACGACGTCTTTCACACCAGATCTAGAGCACAAATCTTTGTTCGCGATGTGTTGTAGTCTACTAACACCCACCATGCGTCTTTCCATGGCTTGCTGAATGGTTGTTAATTTATTTTCTTCAACAAGCGTGGTGTTCCACGTTTCACTCCCATACAGTAGAACAGGAAGAACGGTGGAATTGAAAAGTTCTGCTTTTACGGACGGTGTTGTCTTTGTATCGCAGAAGATATCCTTAAGCTTGGTGAAGGCTATCCACGGCACTCTTCTTCTCCTGCTCACCTCCAGACCCAAATCGTTGTTCATTTGCACAATTTGTCCCAAATATGAATATTGTTTCACGAAGTCGATGTTCTTATTACCGAGTTTCATGGGAAGCAGAGGACAAAATGCATCCTTCATCCACTTCGTTTAACTGTCATGAATGCTGAGCCGAATTTTCTTGGTTTTATTGTTGAGCTCATTTATCAACTTCTGCAGCTTTTCTAGGTCATCTGCAACGAGTACTGTATCATCTGCAAAGAGAAGCATTTGAGGTTCTTCACCTTCAACACTGAAGCCACCCGCAGTCTCCATTTTTCTCAAAACGCCTTCGAGAGCTGATGAAAAGGCTTTTGGGGAGCAGATATCTCCTTGTTTTACACCTCTTCCGATTTTAGTACTTATTGATGTTTCGAATAGCGTGATCTCCGTGTTGGATTCGGATAGCGATTCCTCGATGAGACGAGTTTACACGGGATCCACTCCCTGATCGGAGAGGCTTTGGAGTGCTGCGTTGTGCTCCACCGACTCAAAAGCTTCCTTGAAGTCTACGAAGAGTAGGCAGAGCGGCACCTTGTACTCTCTGCATCTTTCTATTAGCTGTAATAGGGCGAAAATATGGTCGATTGTAGAAAACCGCTTTCGGAAACCTGCAAACGTCTTTACACCTCTTCCGATTTTTATACTTACTGATGTTTCGAATAGCGTGATCTTAATGTTGGATTAGGATAGCGAATCCTCGATGATTCGAATGTACACAAGATCCACTTCCTGATAGGAGTACTGCATTGTGCTCCACCGAGTCAAAGGCTTTCTCGAAGTCTGCGAAGAATGGGCAGAACGGCACCTTGTACTCTCTGCATCTTCCTGTTAGCTGTGTTAGGACGAAAATGTGGTCGACTGTAGAAAACCGCTTTAACGTCTTGTGTTTTCATCGAGGATTGATTCAAACCTGTTATAGATTACTCATGAATACTTTGTAGACATGTGATAGCAGACATATCGGACGATAGTTGCGAATGGCCTCATGGTTTCCATTTTGGGTATTAGCACTGTTCGTGATCGTTTCCATTCTGCCGGAATTTTTCCCAGATTTAAATACCATGAAAACCTAGCGCTCAACGCTTTTGCAAGTATTTCGCCGCCGGCTCGGATTTCTTCCGCGTGTATTCGGTCAATTCTTGCGGCTTTCTTTTGCTTCATGGCACGTATCGCTTTTTCGACCTCGTTGGGTGTTACTTCCGGGACGGACGACGGCATAGTTGGATCTGGGGCTTTTACTGGAACAGTCGACGAAAACAGTTGTTCGTAGAATGTTTTGCATACTTCTTCCATCCTTTTTCGATCGGTTTTTCTTTCTCTTGCTCCGTCGACGAATGCCGTAGGGATTTTCTGATGAACTTGTACCTCTCTCCAAGCTTTCTTTTCTTCAAGCTTATCTTCTGCTGCTCTCCATAGTTCCTCTTGCCTGTAAGCATCATAATCTTCTGTCATCTTCCTTCGTAATAGTTTGCTTTGCATTTTATATTCTAATCCCGTATTACCCTTCGCGCCATTTGTCCCCTTTTACAAAGAAGGCCGATCGTGGCAGTGCAAAGACGATTCCGGGGTTGTTTTACGACGTTCAACGCGGGAGCAGCTTTACATTTCTCATGTTTCTTGAGGGGGTAACCATAATCCGTGTTTATATCACTATCAGAAATGTCCCATCTCTCATCTTTAACTTCCTGGAAGAAGCGGTCGGGAGCAAACTGCTTCGGCTTTTAGCGATAAAATGCTTTTCCTTGAATTCTTTGTTCTGCCTGAAAATCGATTGCAACTTTCGCTCTTAGAGACGGTGATCTGAGTGGACGAATACGGCCAATTCCGATATTACGGCCACGTCTGTCACTAGTCTTCGTTTGTCTGTAAGAACGTAATCGATTTCATTTCTCGTTGTATCGTTCGGAGAGCGCCACGTCCAGCATCTGCCAAGCCTTTTAATGAAGAAAGAATGCATAACATAGAGCTTGGCAGATTCAGCGAAATCAGCAAGTCTTCTGCCCTTTCATTCCTTTTCCATGTCCGAAATTGCCAATGTACTGTTCCGATCCCTCCCTTACTTCCAGCTTTGCTTTGAATTCACCGAGGATAATCGCGAGGGTCGATTTTCTCGGATCGATTTCCTCCAATCTGTCATAAAACCGTTCAACTTCCTCGTCGTCTGATACAGATGTGGGAGCGCAGACTGCGATTATTTTCATTGTGGTCTTCCTGGCGATATTCGTAACGAGCACGCCCAGAGGTGAAGAAATGATCTCACACGATGCTATTTTGCTCGTTATTTGAGGCCGCACGATAAATCCAACGCCCCCAAGTCCTCCTTCAGAAGCTCCCAGCATTACTTGTGTGCCGTCTTTCCACTTTCCGCTCAGTTCTGTCTTCCTTTTGGTTTCGTTCATTGCCAGGATATCGTTACGGACTTTTCTGATTTCTTGCACTAATAGATCAACTGAGTGGTCGCTGCTGAGTGGGTACTCAAGAAATTGAGGGTACTCAAGAACATCGGAACATTGAGGGTACTCAAGAATATATTGCATATGGACGCAGTACCGTCCATATGCAATATATTCTTGAGTACCCTCAATGTTCCGATGTTCTTGAGTACCCTCAATTTCTTGAGTACCCACTCAGCAGCGACCACTCAGTTGATCTATTAGTGCAAGAAATCAGAAAAGTCCGTAACGATATCCTGGCAATGAACGAAACCAAAAGGAAGACAGAACTGAGCGGAAAGTGGAAAGACGGCACACAAGTAATGCTGGGAGCTTCTGAAGGAGGACTTGGGGGCGTTGGATTTATCGTGCGGCCTCAAATAACGAGCAAAATAGCATCGTGTGAGATCATTTCTTCACCTCTGGGCGTGCTCGTTACGAATATCGCCAGGAAGACCACAATGAAAATAATCGCAGTCTGCGCTCCCACATCTGTATCAGACGACGAGGAAGTTGAACGGTTTTATGACAGATTGGAGGAAATCGATCCGAGAAAATCGACCCTCGCGATTATCCTCGGTGAATTCAAAGCAAAGCTGGAAGTAAGGGAGGGATCGGAACAGTACATTGGCAATTTCGGACATGGAAAAGGAATGAAAGGGCAGAAGACTTGCTGATTTCGCTGAATCTGCCAAGCTCTATGTTATGCATTCTTTCTTCATTAAAAGGCTTGGCAGATGCTGGACGTGGCGCTCTCCGAACGATACAACGAGAAATGAAATCGATTACGTTCTTACAGACAAACGAAGACTAGTGACAGACGTGGCCGTAATATCGGAATTGGCCGTATTCGTCCACTCAGATCACCGTCTCTAAGAGCGAAAGTTGCAATCGATTTTCAGGCAGAACAAAGAATTCAAGGAAAAGCATTTTATCGCTAAAAGCCGAAGCAGTTTGCTCCCGACCGCTTCTTCCAGGAAGTTAAAGATGAGAGATGGGACATTTCTGATAGTGATATAAACACGGATTATGGTTACCCCCTCAAGAAACATGAGAAATGTAAAGCTGCTCCCGCGTTGAACGTCGTAAAACAACCCCGGAATCGTCTTTGCACTGCCACGATCGGCCTTCTTTGTAAAAGGGGACAAATGGCGCGAAGGGTAATACGGGATTAGAATATAAAATTCTGTGCAAACTATTACGAAGGAAGATGACAGAAGATTATGATGCTTACAAGATTTAAATCCATGAAAACCTAGCGCTCAACGCTTTTGCAAGTATTTCGCCGCCGGCTCGGATTTCTTCCGCGTGTATTCGGTCAATTCTTGCGGCTTTCTTTTGCTTCATGGCACGTATCGCTTTTTCGACCTCGTTGGGTGTTACTTCCGGGACGGACGACGGCATAGTTGGATCTGGGGCTTTTACTGGAACAGTCGACGAAAACAGTTGTTCGTAGAATGCTTTGCATATTTCTTCCATCCTTTTTCGATCGGTTGTTCTTTCTCTTACTCCGTCGACGAATGCCGTAGGGATTTTCTGATGAACTTGTACCTCTCTCCAAGCTTTCTTCAAGCTGGTCTTATCTTCTGCTGCTCTCCATAGTTCCTCTTGCCTGTAAGCATCATAATCTTCTGTCATCTTCCTTCGTAATAGTTTGCACAGAATTTTATATTCTAATCCCGTATTACCCTTCGCGCCATTTGTCCCCTTTTACAAAGAAGGCCGATCGTGGCAGTGCAAAGACGATTCCGGGGTTGTTTTACGACGTTCAACGCGGGAGCAGCTTTACATTTCTCATGTTTCTTGAGGGGGTAACCATAATCCGTGTTTATATCACTATCAGAAATGTCCCATCTCTCATCTTTAACTTCCTGGAAGAAGCGGTCGGGAGCAAACTGCTTCGGCTTTTAGCGATAAAATGCTTTTCCTTGAATTCTTTGTTCTGCCTGAAAATCGATTGCAACTTTCGCTCTTAGAGACGGTGATCTGAGTGGACGAATACGGCCAATTCCGATATTACGGCCACGTCTGTCACTAGTCTTCGTTTGTCTGTAAGAACGTAATCGATTTCATTTCTCGTTGTATCGTTCGGAGAGCGCCACGTCCAGCATCTGCCAAGCCTTTTAATGAAGAAAGAATGCATAACATAGAGCTTGGCAGATTCAGCGAAATCAGCAAGTCTTCTGCCCTTTCATTCCTTTTCCATGTCCGAAATTGCCAATGTACTGTTCCGATCCCTCCCTTACTTCCAGCTTTGCTTTGAATTCACCGAGGATAATCGCGAGGGTCGATTTTCTCGGATCGATTTCCTCCAATCTGTCATAAAACCGTTCAACTTCCTCGTCGTCTGATACAGATGTGGGAGCGCAGACTGCGATTATTTTCATTGTGGTCTTCCTGGCGATATTCGTAACGAGCACGCCCAGAGGTGAAGAAATGATCTCACACGATGCTATTTTGCTCGTTATTTGAGGCCGCACGATAAATCCAACGCCCCCAAGTCCTCCTTCAGAAGCTCCCAGCATTACTTGTGTGCCGTCTTTCCACTTTCCGCTCAGTTCTGTCTTCCTTTTGGTTTCGTTCATTGCCAGGATATCGTTACGGACTTTTCTGATTTCTTGCACTAATAGATCAACTGAGTGGTCGCTGCTGAGTGGGTACTCAAGAAATTGAGGGTACTCAAGAACATCGGAACATTGAGGGTACTCAAGAATATATTGCATATGGACGGTACTGCGTCCATATGCAATATATTCTTGAGTACTGCGAGATTCTTAGCACTCTCTGCCGCCGTGTCAGATCCTTCGCCACCGTCATTGGGAAGGCGACAGGGGACTATGCAGGACTGAGGGCCATCCTTTTTCGTCTTTTTTTCCATATTGCTGTGGCCGGTAGTACATCCCTTGGTGGCCGACCTGCTGACGACGTAGGCTTTGGTTATTCCGGAGTCTCCTTCTCCTACCCTTTCTTCTTCCAAGAAGTACCTACGAGGCAGCAGGGGCTGCGGTCTTTATCGGCGGACCGTACTCGCCGTGGCACGAAACCATCATAGGGCGTTGTGACCATTTTTTTTTTAAAGTGCTGGCGTGCCACCACCAGCCCCAGCCACACTCTGATGGATTTCGCCGTTGACTGATTCGCGCCTGCTTATTCAACATATTGGCAGGTAGCCGTCATATCTGACGGCAGTTCCACAATCCATCGCCGCTACGAGCCCAGCAAAAGTAGACACGACCGCTCGGCAACCCGCCCATGCCGCAAACCCAAATTTTCGCTTTATTGTTCATTTAATGAACACTTCTTTTTTCTTCTCATATTAGTTTGATTCGTTTCAGGAAAGGGGCCACTTCAAATAGTGAGTAACTCTTTTCATATTTGAAAACGAAGATCGTGGCTCGTTGGACCTTTTCTCCACTCATGAGCATTTATTTCCTCCAAGCGCATGACCGGTTCTTGTAAGCTTAAATTTCTATGTAAGCAAGAAAACTCCAGAAGTAAACTTTTACAAAGAGCTTCCAAATTAATTGCTCAGCCTAAGCGGAAGTCACAAAGGCGTTGACTGCGTACAGAAAACTGGTGGATTGCATGGGCAAGTCAAAATGTCTGTCGCCTTGCATGCCTTTTGTATTTTGGCATGCCGACGCAAGAAAACTTTAATGATCACTGATTTGCAACCCACACTGTTCTTATGCACTGACAGACCTTGTCTCCATTTGCCGTTGCTCTTCGGTAGGCGTTTTTTAGTTCATTTTGGGTCCAGTATTCCGCAGCTAAGCTGTTACAACGCGTTGGAAGCACTGAGCAATGCGCTTGAAAGCCCGAGAAGTCGAAGTGGTGAACATAAAATGTTCATTTTCAGCATGCATCTATCCTACGGTGTTTTTATTGCTGTTCAGTGCAGTTCAGAAGTCAAGCTCATTTTGGGTGCAGTACATTCGAAATACCTGATGCCTGCTGAATGTAGAGCAGTACTGCTGTTCATAGCACACTCTCAATTCTTCCCAGAAAACAGTGAGAGCATCAGTTGTTTTCAACTGTTCCAAACTGTAGTTCACAATGTTTAGTGTTTGCAACTAGCTTGCCGTCTATGATGCATCGCTTAACGTTGTGCTGTTGCGTCAAAGCGGTTTTATTCGTTAAACCAACCGGTCGAATTTTCGATTATGGGCGTGTTTTTGGAGTGATGTAAATGGACCTTTTCGATCCCGTCCAGTCAAGTTCCGGTCGCAAGGTGAGTTGGGTAACGTTGTTGGTAACAACGAAGACGTAATGAAACTATAAGAGTTCATGAATTATCGTTGGCTGTCAATTAAATGGCAGGACTTTTTCGAGCATTGATGAATGGTTCGCCAGAAAGGCCATACTCGTGAGGGGAAATATCACTCGAAAACCGTGGTCTTCCTTTGCCACTGCTTTTCGTTGTGTACAAATGCTGATTTCGTTTTAAAGTTTGCCTTTGATTAATCTTCGAAACAACCAAAGCAAATTATAGTGGATTAATCTTTGACTAATCCACTGGAATTTAAAAGCCTGTTCCCCCCTGTGCGGCTATCACGACCACTGCCATTACTGTAGGTTGTAGAAGTGGAAGGCAAATAGGAATCGTTTAGTTCCCCAAATTGATTTTTACTGTAGTCAGGTAACCACCAAATTGGCTAAACAGTGTAACACTGACTTGATATCGCAATGGGAGCAGTACAAGACGATTAATTTTATGAATCATTAGTGCCAACAGTAAAAATTTTGACCTATAGGGCTCAATAGAGGCGAGTGAAGCGAGTCGGAAAAGTTTTAAGGGGACATGAGGAAAACTGAGGCAACCAAGATATATTGATTTCCTGGAGCCGTCTTGTTCGAGCATCAATCCTATGTGCGATCGCGCGAGCTTGTCTCGACTCTTTGTGACCTTCTATGTGAATTTATGGCCTCCATTGGCCAACCATTCACAGATTCCTCACAAAAATGTACTACCGCTGAGATCACCAAGATTAGTACCATTGCAGTTGACTGCACGCATTTTTACCTACTTCCTTGTGTAAAGTATGTGCAATCATAGGACTCAATATACTTCACTGCCATCATAGGACTCAACTGCAGTGCCATCATAGGACTTAGTCAGCTGTAGTGCCATCATAGGATTCCATAGTGCCATCGTAGGACTCAGCCAACTGCATTGCCATCATAGGACCCAATCAGCTATACCGCCATCGTGGAACTCAATCAGCTGCAGCACCATCATAGGACTCAATCAGCTTCAGTGCAATCGTGGAACTCAATCAGCTATAGTGCCAACATAGGACTCAGTCAGCTATAGTGCCATCGTAGGACTCAGTCAACTGCAGTGCCATCATAGGACTCAATCAGCTATAGTGCCATTATAGGACTCAGTCAAGAGCAGTGCCATCTTAGGACTCAGTCAGCTATAGTGCCATCGTAGGACTCAGTCAACTGCAGTGCCATCATAGGACTCAATCAGCTATAGTGCCATTATAGGACTCAGTCAAGAGCAGTGCCATCTTAGGACTCAGTCAGCTATAGTGCCATCGTAGGACTCAGTCAACTGCAGTGCCATCATAGGACTCAATCAGCTATAGTGCCATTATAGGACTCAGTCAAGAGCAGTGCCATCTTAGGACTCAGTCAGCTATAGTGCCATCGTAGGACTCAGTCAACTGCAGTGCCATCATAGGACTCAATCAGCTATAGTGCCATTATAGGACTCAGTCAAGAGCAGTGCCATCTTAGGACTCAGTCAGCTATAGTGCCATCGTAGGACTCAGTCAACTGCAGTGCCATCATAGGACTCAATCAGCTATAGTGCCATTATAGGACTCAGTCAAGAGCAGTGCCATCTTAGGACTCAGTCAGCTATAGTGCCATCGTAGGACTCAGTCAACTGCAGTGCCATCATAGGACTCAATCAGCTATAGTGCCATTATAGGACTCAGTCAAGAGCAGTGCCATCTTAGGACTCAGTCAGCTATAGTGCCATCGTAGGACTCAGTCAACTGCAGTGCCATCATAGGACTCAATCAGCTATAGTGCCATTATAGGACTCAGTCAAGAGCAGTGCCATCTTAGGACTCAGTCAGCTATAGTGCCATCGTAGGACTCAGTCAACTGCAGTGCCATCATAGGACTCAATCAGCTATAGTGCCATTATAGGACTCAGTCAAGAGCAGTGCCATCTTAGGACTCAGTCAGCTATAGTGCCATCGTAGGACTCAGTCAACTGCAGTGCCATCATAGGACTCAATCAGCTATAGTGCCATTATAGGACTCAGTCAAGAGCAGTGCCATCTTAGGACTCAGTCAGCTATAGTGCCATCGTAGGACTCAGTCAACTGCAGTGCCATCATAGGACTCAATCAGCTATAGTGCCATTATAGGACTCAGTCAAGAGCAGTGCCATCTTAGGACTCAGTCAGCTATAGTGCCATCGTAGGACTCAGTCAACTGCAGTGCCATCATAGGACTCAATCAGCTATAGTGCCATTATAGGACTCAGTCAAGAGCAGTGCCATCTTAGGACTCAGTCAGCTATAGTGCCATCGTAGGACTCAGTCAACTGCAGTGCCATCATAGGACTCAATCAGCTATAGTGCCATTATAGGACTCAGTCAAGAGCAGTGCCATCTTAGGACTCAGTCAGCTATAGTGCCATCGTAGGACTCAGTCAACTGCAGTGCCATCATAGGACTCAATCAGCTATAGTGCCATTATAGGACTCAGTCAAGAGCAGTGCCATCTTAGGACTCAGTCAGCTATAGTGCCATCGTAGGACTCAGTCAACTGCAGTGCCATCATAGGACTCAATCAGCTATAGTGCCATTATAGGACTCAGTCAAGAGCAGTGCCATCTTAGGACTCAGTCAGCTATAGTGCCATCGTAGGACTCAGTCAACAGCAGTGTCATCTTAGGACTCAGTCAACTGCAGTGCGATCATAGGACTATAGGCTATGGGGCTGCCTTTTTTCACGGTGTGTTGCAGAGGTTGATCGGTTCGCTAAAGAATCTTTTGCTCAAGCAATAGACTACTTAATGCAAAACATGTTCTCAACCAACTAACAGCAACATGATCAGCGTTCATTTTTGCCTGTCTGTTCTTGTCACATTTGCCCCTGTTGTATTGCTTCTTATCAGTCGTGCGAATCTGTGTCCAGGTTATTGGCCGTCCATTCGAGAGGGGGAGGGGATGGCGCGCGCATGGGGGCTGTAAAGTCGGGTGGAAGAATCGGCGACCGCTTTTCCTTGCTATCCATCGTGCATTCTCCCTTCTCCCATCCTCGCATCTTTTTCCCTCTTCACCTACTCCCTTTTCTTTGCACCCATGTCTCTCTGCAAATATGGGGCTTTTTTCAGGTCCCCACAAGGGATTTCTGGTAGAGAACAGTTAACTTTGTTAAACTGTTCGGGTCTTGGGATCTGGGCATAAGAAGAGAATAAATGAAAGCATATTTGAACGTTTCAGTGTAGTTTGCAAGAATTAATTCATTTTAATTCGAGCGTCATGATCATGTTTTTATCGAACTCACGATAAGCCAACTATGATTTGCACATTGTTTTCGCAGTGTAGATTGCGCATAGGAGATTCGAGTGCAAACGCTTTGTGCCGCCAACGTGTTTTGCTGTCTGCGAGAAAGTGCATACGAGCATGTCCTGTTCTTCTAAGTGACAGAAGAAATGAAACGGTCTGATCGTTTTGATCATCGCTAGTGGCTGCCGCTGTGTCAATTGCGCTCGTCGAGCGCCACATAATGAGAGTGCGCTTTGCGTTCGAAGAGATCTGTTAGGCTGTACAGTTGGTTTAGGTTTTAATCACGTGCTGTGTGCAGTGTTGTATTCTTCAGTAGTTTTTTTAGCGCTTTTTGCATTGCTTCGTTAGCTTTCATTTCTGTTGTAGCGCACTTTGTTACTCAAATTTGTTGCCTGTTTTTGTTATACGCTTCTACTTCTCGCCAAATTTGTACCACGGACTTTCTGAAATGTAGTTGTGTAGAGGGCTTGGATAGACTTGCGTTGGTTGAAGCATGAAATATTTGTGGCTTTTGTTTTTCGCTCTGAATTGTTATAGGCGTTAAGTCAACAAATACCCGTTTTTAAATGCCCTCATTGGGAAGCATACATGCGAGATGTGTTCCAAATTTTATAACTAATTATTAAATTTATGTATTTCAAATATCTTCCACGTTTACATGATCCTAAAGCTCAAGAATGCAGACGAAGTTGATAGCCGTTAGATACACTGACTAGGTTAATAATTAGCGGTTAGATAGGATAGATGAGCGTATTCGCTTGAACTCAAAGATCTGTAATGATCATTTGGAGAGAACAGTCTTCGACGAGCTGAGGTTGTTGGCTGGGTTGAACAAGGCGCAGGCAGTAATCGCCGAAATGTAGATGTGCTTGTCTGGCTTTGCCTGCAAACGAGTTCGACTGGCATTTGAGCAGCTGCTTCAGCCGACATCGTCTTTCTTTGTTTATTTTAAAACGTTTCCTTTGTTCCCGCCTCCATACCAACTTCACCATAAGCTGACTCTCATGCGTGATGTTAACTCTTTTTCCCTATTTTTCATAACTTTTTTCCTTTTGGTGTCATTTATATGCACTATAAGGACGGAAAAGATGACAAAGTATTGAGAGTGTATATATTTTTCGTATGGATGGACTCATGTTTACTGTATTAATCCTGTGCAAACACTATAAGAATGCTAGTTTGTAGGTGAATTGCTTAAAAATACAAGAGTACAATATTCTTTCTTCGATTTTCATAAGCGCACACAATGACAGGCTGTTATGGCATCCGCAAAGTATCACCAATGAATTTCCTTCTTTGATTGAACTGTTCCGAAAGTTTGATATACCCTAGAGTGTTTCAAGGTCATTTGATGTTCGTCCTTTTTTTTTGTCGTCACAGTGAGTTTGATCCGCTGATAGAAAGTTCTTCTCTATTCTCCTTAGAACAATATGAAGATCGGGCGTGCGTTTCTAGGACCTTAATCCCAAAACGCTTCTTTAGCTTTTTTTTGTTTGCTTTCGCTTGTGAGTCATCAACGACAGGTCGCTTTAGTGCCGTGCATATTCCCTTCCACCACGTTCTTGAGCTTATTTCGTTCCACTCACCAGTGATGTTCTTCTGGAAAATAAGTTTCAGAGAGAAAATTCAGCTTAGTTTTTGTGCGCAGCTGCTGAGGACTACTTTTTTTTTCGGGTTCTTTTCAAACTTCCAATGCTTAATTATCACTTTTGTCGCATTGCATTCAGCAAGGTTCTCGAATAGGTTGTTACGGGAGACAGGTTTCGGTGAAGAGCTGCTGATGCTCTGAGCACATATAATGTGATGTTCCGAGGTCAGTATTTGGAGTTTTTTAGCGGAGAGGAAATGGTTTTCATTGTAATGGCCAAATGTTGGGTAGCAAGAGCAGCGAGAGTCGAACGAGGGAAGTGGTGTATATGAATGCTGACCGCATGAACGTATTACTTTACAAAATTTCTCATATAAATTATTTGCTGATTACGTTCGCGAAGAAATTTGGAGGAAAGCAATGATTGAATGATTGTTTAAAAAATTTTGGTGTTTTTTAGGCGAAAATAGCCGCGTTCGTTTCGAATGATTCTTTTTTCGCCACTCTACATTCATTTCCTCCTCCTGACGCCTAATACTCAAAATATGGTCAAATCAGTGGAGGTCATTCGTTCTGCGAAGGACTTCCTAGACACTTGCTTCGATGTGCTATTTCTAGTGCAAATACTTTTGAACTAATCATGTGTTTTTCTACTGTGTTTGCTTCGTTATCCGCTGAGTTAATTTTTTTCGTTGTTTTATTTGTTTCATTTTCGTTTTTTGCAAGATTTTCGTAGAACGAAGCGCCAAGCGTAGCGCAGAGGTTTTGCCGAGCAATGGGTTTTCTGTCCAGATCCTAATTTGCTCGACTGAAGTCCTGTGGCTTTCATTCTCTGTTGCGTTTTTCGCTGCGTTATAACTTCTTTAATGTACACTGCTCGGGATGGAATTTCAACCACTAAGATCATTTTGGCAAGTTTAGCATTTATTCGATGCTTAGAGGTTTCTCCACGAACCACACCTTTACGAATAAGTAGAGCTGAAACGTTTTATTCGAACTGTGGATGCTTTCGCACAAGCATGCGGATTTGCGAGACACATAAAGCGAAGTACACATATGCTGCATTCAGTTGTCGTTGAAAAGTTCTTATTACCGCCGGTTTTCAGCTCTTGACTTCCCCAATTTTGTCACTTTGCGGGCACATATCTATCTGCATAGCGATGAGATACTTTGCATGTAATATTCATTTTACACTCCCAACTGAGAACGCCACATGCGTCGTCGATATGTGCAAGCAGTTATTATTAAACAGTATCGCATAATAATTGCTGCGGATTCGTTTTCAACCGGGAAACGAGAAACGTTTTTGCGAACCACAACAAGCTCATGGTTGCACCACAAACTGCCGTTTGTACGTATGCAAAC
Organism: Toxocara canis; assembly: GCA_000803305.1. Lineage (NCBI taxonomy): Eukaryota > Metazoa > Nematoda > Chromadorea > Rhabditida > Toxocaridae > Toxocara > Toxocara canis. Next base: position 958,091 of record JPKZ01000986.1, read on the forward strand.
AAATAACGCATCGCATTACTTTAATGCAATTTCTCGTTACGGTATATGATGTGAAAATTATTTTCGCTGCAATAATGAACAATAAATTATTTACTAATGCTATGTTTAAAAAATAATATGAAAATTACGACATAAATGTGTTTAAAAATGAAACTATTCGCAGAAACGAAACAATTTTTTTAGCAGTGCATTTGCCCCTGAATTATGATACGATATTCGCGCATGGAATAGATGGCTTTGGGTTTGTGCAACATGAGCGCCGTCGTCCGTTTCTAACGAAGTGTCATCGCAGTGTCTCTTATCAACTCATCGATATTAATATAAGCATATAATCAACGGTTGCAATCATTAAGTGTTCGTTATCGATCACTTACTTGTTCCCACTTCTTCAACGACTGCCAATTTCTTATCTGATTAGAGGGTGCGAGGAATGTTATTCTGCTTGTTATTTCAATATTAGTGAATTGACGCTATGATACGGCCAATGCTGGGAACAGTTAGCGTGCGGCGTAGTCGATTATATCAACGAAAAGACCGACGTTAACGTAGCTAATTTAAGATGACGCAGACATGACGGTGCGTATGAACCGCAAGCGCCTTTCACTCCTTGAGCAACAGCGAAGCGCTAAAATGCAAGTGAATATTTTCTGATGGGGCGGGAAATAGTATTTAACTGAGGAAAAGATGTGTAATAGAGAGAGGAGACTGTAAATTTCGGTATAGCCGAAAGACACAAATTTCCCAAGGCCTGTGTCTTCAGAAAGGAGAGTGTATTCGAAGGTAACACATAAAAGAAGCTTACTTCGAACTTTCTGAACCCACTGAATTTTCTGCGTTAGATTTTGAGTAGCCTTGTTTAGTTATTAAGAAAGACACACTTTGGACTTCTTGGAAATTTCTTGCGGTTCATTCTAGGCATCCTCCTTGAAATTCACAAAACAGTTTGCATTTTAGACTTCAAAATGTTCAAAATGTTTTTCCCGTCACTGCGTAATAAGGACGACTTTGTTTTACCACATCATTGCTTTGAAATATTGGTGCACAGTAGCGGTACATGAAAACTGCATCTTGAAGATCGCAGCAGGCTTGTGGCGCGGGAAGGGTCGAGGTAGCACGTGAGGGTCGAGGTGAGGTCGTCGAAATTCCAGTAAGCGCGGTAGCTCCTGGAACACATGGAAAAAAGAAAACCGGAAATTCTCGAAAAACTGCACGTCGAAATTTGGACAAACAGGAGGAACAACCGGAAAAAATTTTGGGCGTTCTTTGTTTTGCCTTTAATGAAAGTCCAAATCTTTTGGGCAGCTTTAACCATTCAGAAAATTGCTCGCGTGGGTCTGCTTTAATTTCGGTATCAAACAGGCACCAAAAATTTTTTATTGGAGATTTCCGAACAACGGTGGGATAGCCAAAGTGTGCACACGGAAATGCGACTTTTCCCCACTCCCCCCTTCGAAAGAAGTTGCTTCAAAAAATTTCTTAGAAAATGACCTTCTTATGGCTTTCCGAAGAATCGGATACATATTTAACATCAGTGTGATGCAAACTAATATGTGAGCACTGCGTAGTAAGGTCATTGCAGAAATAATTTCGTATAATTCATGATTGGAAAACTGTGGCTTGCATGATCATCTTGCCAACTCATTCAATTCAGGAGAATCTTGATTATTTTATTTTTCCCTCGAAGTTTTGAGCATATGAAATGAACCGTGTGCGTCCCCTCGCGGTAGCGTTAGTGAGTTTTCATGATCGAGAGATTTAAAAATAGAATTGTATCAAAATTTGGTGCCCTGAAATACACGCGGAGTGCGAAAGTTCATCCGATATTAGAGGAGAACCTTGTAAAATAAATGCAAATGAAGCTGTTCTAGAAAAAGCACTGGTTAAATGACAAGGCTGTCAGTGCGATCATAAGGATATCATAGTTGGGTGTTGTTGCATGTGATACAATTTTCGAATTCCTGAATAGGCTAGCAGCCCAGCGGTAAGAAGACTCGGCAAGGAACTGATAAGTTTATAAGCTCTCATCGTCTCGTTTTTACTAAAATTGTTCGCTGAATAACTCGCTCGTTAATTTAGGGAAATGTGTTTGCTGCGCGAATATAACGAAAACATTAGTTTTTAGCCAACGTCAGCAAAGTATCATAGTTGTAGATGTTTTTGTGCGAGACAATGTTTCTTCTTTGTTGTTAAAACATTTTCGGCAAATGTGTATCTTCCGTATATGAACATTTCTCTAATCTTTGCACCCGTTACGTTAATGTATCAGCTAATCGTTCATGGTTGCAGATATTTCTTCTGTGGTTATCATTCGTTAAGGGAGCACAAAGGAGTGAGTAGCATGTAGAAAAAGCCTCAACGTGTCGCCCAATATGCGCATTTATTTAAAGCGCATCGCCGTTTTCTTTTTGGCCGCCTTCTGTACCACTCTTGTATTGTTGTCGATTCCCAAAAACGCACGGCGCACAGGTTGTTCACATTTGTCGTGCATTTCATATGGAAGTTTTACAGCGGGTGATCATCAAAGTAATTATTTTAATCGAAATTTATATGCTGAATGTATGAAGTTAAATATGCTGAAGCAAATTTAGGTGAGTTTAAGTTGCTGGGTATGGGAATATGGCTTTCACATATTTACTTCGAATAACGTTAATTGTTGATGCAGCAAAATTAGCATTAGCACTCTTCACCGTCTAACACCTTCCCACTGAGGTTGTCATTCTTGATCATTTAGTGTGCTGCGGTGGTGATAGTTGATGAGCCATATTTACATTTGCTTAGGGATTTTTGGCTTTTATTTGAGTCGATTTTCAACCGCAATACATGTTGCTTTTACTCTTCGAAATTGGTTATGCGTCGTGGATAGTTGATAATATGGAGCATCGAAATTAACACTGACAGTGTCGAGATACACACGTTTGTACTTTTAGCGCTGATGGATCCCATCTGTGGTTGTGGTAGGAGTGTAGAATTGTGCTTACGCAAACCGCAAGTTAGTTAACAGTTTACAGGTTTGAGAAAATCATGGAAAGCGTGTAAAATTTAAACGACTAAATTTTTTCATTTCATGGACAGAGATCGATTTATTTTTCTTCACATAACATACAATCATGCCACTTCTGTAATGACATTGAAGAGATACCAGAATAGAAATGTGTAAGAAAGGCGGTTTTTATTTCAATGCGATATGCATGAATCAAGAAGGAAAGTCAATAACTTTATCAAAAAGAAGAGAAGAACGGGTATCAGGGACGGAAAAATTAAGTTGCTGTGTGCTGGTTAGTAAACGAATTTTTACGATATGACTTGAATCGTTGAACGCTTAAGAGAACGTCATTCTTTTGAGGATGCGACTGAACAAGTTCTGACACTTCACTTTTTCGTTTCAACTACATTGCACACTACTGCATTGAACAGTCATTTGGAATCAAAAGACTAGAGGGAAACGAAAAAGATTCTTTCTCAGAATCTACAAGTTAGCCATTCTTTAGGTGAGCATACAGATTGTTCTTTGCTATTTAGTGCGTTATGCAGTTTGCTGGAGTAGGTTTTCATTGATGCAGCTTATCAATAACAAAAACTTTTGTTGGCTGTCAGCTGTGGATAGCGTTTTCCTAAGTGATTCATGTTTTCACAACGAAGACAATTCATTATAGAAAAGAGGAAAGGTTGGATAGAAAGACATTATGCTTGTTGCTGTGCTAAAGGAAGGTTCAACAGTTTTCTAAGATGAGCACTCGTTATGCATTTTCTTCTCGTCTTCGAGAACTATCCGGAAACAACAGAACTGTAAGGATAAGATAACTACGGTTGGTTATAATTTCTTCACAACTGCCTCCATACGGCTGACGGTTTAAGAATGGGCACGAGGAGGCAAATTTGGGCGATTGCCACGGCCGAATGTACATATCAACAGAGGCGAGCACTTCGAGCCTCAGCCTGCACCTCCGAGTGCACATATTTTTGGTTATCAACAACCGGTTATTGAATATGCGGGTTTTTCAGGTAATATTTTTGCGACAACATTATAATTTTGCTTTCACGATGGTTACAATCGTTAGATGCGATATGTTATTTTCTTTCAGCACTATAGGCACATGCAATATTAGACTGTTGTGCTTATCGCGTCAAGATTGCGTGCCTCATTTCGATAGGATGGTCGACAGGTCGTTTGTCCCATAGGTTCTTTCGCTTTTCTGTACTATTTTCCGCCCTGACAGAGGAAATGCGTACTTTTTTTCGCATTATTTCCTTGTCGCGATGAAACGGACTAAGTGGTTCACTCGTTTCGTTAGAACGCTTCTGAAATCTTCCCGTCATTAGTAAACACAGAGGAACGAAATCGTTGTTCCTGAAAGAGCCATGGAAAGTTCAGTAGGTTATTTCATTTCCTGTTCGATTTTTATGTCTGCACTATAAAATGTATGCAAGAACGCATCTTATATGCTGAGGTATCCAGTTGCCCGGCGAACAGATTCAGCTACTGCTATCTATATATGCGACTGTCTTCACAAGTACTAGAAATTGCTTTTCCAAGGACGTTTAGTTTCGCAAGTTCCAAATATTTTGAAGGTTCTATCGGGGATGACTTCGTTGTGGTCTGTAGATAGCAAAGAGGTAGTGAACACGGATAAGCACTAGTAGTTTTTCTTTTGTAGATCGAGAGATTGATTATTCACTTGCGCAGAGACTTGAAGGTTATATGGGTGAGCTAGATATCGATTCGATGATTGCTTCCGAATGCTCGAACAACGAAACATTAAGGGCGTATTGGTTGAGGACGAGAGGGTGAGTATACTGTTATTCTATAGCGCAGGCTAAAAAAACTCGCTTTGGCTACTTCGTGCATATTTATTTTTATTCGCTTCGGCAAATTTGCATCTAAAGGACGCGTTATGGTAACGTCGTCTCCGTGCATATGCGCGATGGAACGTCCTTATATGCCTGCCCGGTAGTATCTTTACGAAGCCCACCGAAATGAGGGTCATGAAATTTGGTAGGTGTGATACATGTGATGGTTTGGCCTCTTGCATCAGTTTCAGACACACTCATCAGATGTTGGAGGCAATCAAAAATGCAAGAAATTCACATGCATTTTGCAGCCCGTCGGTTTGCATGTTTGGATGGTTGAGCCGTCGGCTTAGTTGAAACATGAAGTTTCGTAATTTGAGGGCGCTTTATGAAACCAGCTGGTCTGGTGACTGAAGTCATTAAGACGTATATCGTGCCAGCCTCATTTTACGCATTCCCGTTTGTTTTATGTAGGATATCAGTGAATGGCGTTTTGTTATGGTATGCCCTTTCCTTTCTCCTGCCTCCATTTTTTACTGACCTACTGCTTCTTCACTTCATACGATATCCATCACAGAGAGTTGGCGAGGGGGAGGGGGGTTGGGAAGGTATTTACAACTGTGTTTCTTCCAACAGAATATTCTGCAAGGCTGATTTGTAGTAGATGGGAATTACTGACGTCGAACATGCATTGGACCAGTCGCTAGTGGTGGGAGCTAGATTTACCGCTCATTTACATTTTAGAGTTCTTAAAATGTAAATGAGCGGTACCGTGGAGATTGATGGGCAGGTTGTTGAATTCGTTTATTTACCCATTTCATGCGGTACTTTAGAATTCGCTAACTTTTTGTCCTGTCCCAAATTTTTTCATGAAGAATTTGGGTGCTTAGTTCCATGAAGTTCAATGTGCTTGCTAGTCCGGAATAAGTTTACGGAATTTGCTTTCGTGTGCCGTTCACACTAATAACTCTGTTGTTCGTATGAGCAGGTTCATCAATTTTCGAAGAGACCGTAAAAGCGAGCGAGTAATCGTCCGGATTTTCGTTCATATTATGCAACTTTTTCAACAATTCCTGTTTTCACTTTTTTCCGGTAAGGATCCAGTTGGCCCCCTTGCTACCAGTCTTAGCATAAATCTTTCACTCTCTTAACTCTTTTAATCATTTTGCGGCCTCTGAATCTACTCGAAATTGGCGTCCCTGTCTTCTTTTTGTTTGGAACTCGTTATCTTGTCATTGTTCCCATTAATTTTGCCTTCTTTTTGCTGTTTCATCGGAAGCAGTTCTTATTATCACTGATAAGTTTCAAAAATGAATATGCAGATGCTCATGAAGCCATGGGCATCGAAAGAGAATAGAATGTGTGAACTTACTATTTGCTATTTGCAGTGCTGACGTGCCTCAAAGAGACTCGTGGGAAAGGTTTTATGCGGATATTGGAAGTTGCGACTTGTATAGAAAAGAAGAGGTTTGTCCTTAAACTACGGATTAATGTCTCAGAAATCGATTTTTCGGGAAAAGTTCGACTGATTAGTAAGTAGGGTAAGTTTGGATGTTGAAAGCAAGAGAGGCGATAAAAAGGACGGTTGGAGGAAACAGTAGTTTTTAAAAGATGTTTGAAGTAGCTGCTTGCTCCTGCGCTGGAAAAGGGACTATTTTTCGGAGGAGAAATGTACGATGTAGGAGTACGTGAGTTAGATAAAGATTTTTGGTGAGCTGGAGGGGAGGGGAGTGGGGAGGAAGATTGTTTCCAGAGGGCATTTGGCCGGGGGGAAACAGGTAACCTCGGACGGAAGTAGGGAAAGTCGCGGAGCCTAAAGTCGGGAAATGGTTTTCCGTCTGAGTTACCCAAGAGATTCCCACGAGACACTGTTTATAAGCGTGAAGGAGTGAATAAAACACTGGATAAAGTGCTCACAGATGTTTAACAGGAAGTAAAGTAAATTCGATGTTTGCAGTTGTTGAACGATTTGCTGCATGATTTGAATACACTGCCAGTGAAGAATGTGGCCATAATGGAAGGCGGCACTCAAGTGAAACTCATTATAACATTTGCCAATGAAGAGCAGGCAGTGTTTAAACCAATGAGGTTACCGAGTTACATATAATTAATTATTCGTTGATCATTCAACGCTTACGGAGAACCTACGAACGAGAGTAGTTTTTTATGTTGAGCTAACTGATGGATCCTGAGTGTTTTCGAAATAACACTTCAACAGCCCATACCTAAAAGGGAGTCATGAAAGAATAGCCAACGGTTTGAGCAGTGTATCCGCCTTGTTCCTAGTACATTTTTGGCCGGAATGCTTCAGAGTGGCTCAGTGCAATTCGCAAAATATCTTTCAATAGTCCACATGCTTCGGCGTTAGGGCGGATAAACCCAGCACTCTTTCGTTAATTTCGTTAGCGAAGATGAATGTGGAGGTGAATATTACGATTTACATTTTCGGTGCTGGGATTTGTAGTAATAAACGTAACGACAGTTGCAGGTTAAAATAGGCCTATGGGTGAACCAAAATGGGGGGGGGGGGGGGGGGGGGGGGGGGGGGTGG
>JPKZ01000986.1:965587-987563 GCA_000803305.1 Toxocara canis
GGGGGGGGGAAGGGGATGGTAGATGTGGAGGAGTGAAGTTGACTTCCGGTAACGGTTGTTCATTGATTGCTGCAGCGAGTGAATCGCGTAATGCTGCGTATGTTAGTACCGAGCCCGTATCTTGCAGCCGCGTTTGACTCAGCTGCTCAGTTGATGCAGCAGTCTACTGTTGAGCCGTATAGCATTGAGTCGCATGGTTGTAAGCCGTACGTTATGCGATTTGGTTGCACCAGAATTGATGACGGTGAGCTGAGCATTTACGACTTCAGTAGTGGGCTGCCCACATGCATGTCGCCTTAAAGCACCACTCATTTTGAACGTTTATAGTGCCTTCTGATGAATTTGAACATGCATCACTGCGATGGCTTTGTAAGCAGCACATTTGAATTATCATTCAGTTCCATCGTCATACTACATAGTCAGGTTATAGGTTTGGGCGTGATTACGAGTCGGATCCAAACCATTTCTACTTTAGCGACTTCGAGAGACATCATGCTGAAATCGCCACTTTCCATTTAGATAAGTATGCTCTGTTTTGTTTTCAAAGCACGCTTTGAACGTCTTTGCAGTTCTAGGGGTTGATTATAACTCCGATTATAATTAATAACTCCGATTGGCAGGTTTTTGTTTAATTGGGTCAGATACAGAATTTAATGGGTACCCGTTAAAAATTAAGTATAAATAATTAAATAAATATGTCGCACTTTGTTGGTGCGATATGTTTAAACTTCCGACCAGGTCGTTCATTATTAGTGCGTTTGATTACTAGTTATTGTCGCCTTTTAAAGTTTTACATGACAGTAGTAGCAGTTGATTATCTGAGAGCCACGAAAGCAGGTATCGCTAGCTGCCAAGATATTCTGTTACAGTTTGCCCCTACATCTCATGATTTTGTTTTCTGTGTTTTTCGTTTTTCGAAGTTGAAGGAATTTTGCCTGTTTTAACACATTGCAGTTCCGTTGTTCTGTAAAGAATTCTGATTCGACTTTGGTATATGAACTAGACGGAGATTTTTTGATGTTCTGTTATAGTTACGAAAAAGCGGTTGCCACGTTTTATTCTTGTGTAATCACGTGAACTTCTCTACTTTAGGATTCTGAACTTTCGTCGGGCTGTTCCCACTGTTGGTCGTATTTTCAACATGACAGCCGAGCTACGGGATAAAGCAGAGAAACGTTTGAAGAAGACTTTCTTTATATCTCCAGGTTGGCCCTTACGAACGCATCCAAATGATCGCTGATAATGCATATGTGAGTAAGATGGAACAATTACGAGTACGCTTCATGCATCAAACAATCTTTCACTCATTGATGAATTTGAAGCTTAAGTTAGCATAGACTTCGACTGTCACTGCTTGAAAAAGCGCGTTCAGAAATGGCGTAAAAAGAGCGCAATATATTTTGATGCTTAAGGAATTGTTTTCAGTGCACAAGATGCAGGGTGCCAAGCACCTGTTCGTAGCTTTCAAATGTTCCGGCTGTTTGAAAGCATTCAATGTGGCAGAATAGAGTGGAGGTATGCTCCGTCCGTTTTTGAGCATCCAAATTCTAGAAAGCAGACTTAATAAGGCGTTCCTTGGAAATGATCTATATGTGAGTACGTAGCCAATCATGATTTATCTACGCGTAGCTCTCAGCAAGACGGTAGACATCTAGACGAGACGAACTGAGAATATTGTGAACTGCGTGTTCGATTATTCTAGACAATATTTTTTCCATGAGTGATATCCAGTTATCGAAATCACTGTAGTGCTTGACAAACAGCTTTCAGTTTCACAGAACATTGGTTGCATCACTTTTACTGATGCTCGCCGTTGCACTCAGCAGCAGTGTAAAGCGTTACTTATGTACGTTTTCACTAATGCTTTACAATTTAGCAAAGAATCACTGCTTCGTAAGTAAATGTGATTATTACTGCGACACGACTCACGCAATATGCGGTAAACCGGATATGAAGGAAGGTTCCGTGCAGGTCTTTCTGCCAGACGAGAACAACGTGCCCAGGAAGCATAACAAATCGCCATACAGAAGGCAGGCGTTGTCTTCATAGCCTTTTCACATAGTTGCAATGAGTTTAAATTACTTTTTGAGTGCAGAATTGGTCTGAGAAGGCTTTCACAAATAGAACTGTACCCTTTTTGCCTCTTGAGAAGGGTACTGTAGATGGCGTGTTATTCAATCTGTCACAGATGTTAACACTGATTAATAATGCTTTCACCACAGTCACAGCCCCACCTCACTCTTTTTAATGGATCGATGGAGGTTAAAGATTAACTGCATCTTTTAAATTTTTGAAGTCTCGAAAAAATTAATTCCTGCTTCTAATATCTATAAGACCGGGGAAGCTCAACGAACTCGTTAATTTCTTTCCTCATTTTCCGGAAAACAGTTCAGTCGGTTACTTTTCCTAGTAAGAAATCACCGCAAGCAACATTTCTGCGCAGTACTTCGAGTGCTCTTTCAATGTTTGAATATTTGAGGTGGTCCGTCTAATTTCACATCGAAATTAACCGCGTTTAAGGACATATTCAAAGCGAAACCAAATGGCTGCATGGCAACAAGACATGCAGTTTTGCACTTCAATGGTGAAAACGAGGAAGCAGTATGCGCATGGCAGACGATTGCTCGACTTGGTCGATTTACATATTATGGATTATTTAATAGGTAAAATCGCCGTTTTTCATAAAGTCCCCATTCTGTTTTCTTTCGTAGTTTCTGTCAGGCCATATTGAATGAAGAATTGTTGGAGTGAATCGGTCGGCACGGAGAGATTCAAATTCCGCAGCGGTACTGGGACGGCTATGCGTACTTTCTGGCAAACAACTCACTGACATCCAATGTGCTAGTGAAATGAGTACAGTTTTCGCTGCTTCAGATCCTGTTTATTTATAGCGCGGCAGGTGACTTTCAGGGTGAATTGGCACAGAGATTGCGATTTTGTCTGTTAGTCGTTTTCCAACCATGAATTAGGACAATTGTCATTTGAGTGCTCAAAAACATGTTCGGAACACACTTGGCATACCAAAGTTTGGATAAAATGCACGCACGTCTGAGACCTCAAATTTTTGCGCAGGTATCTGAAGTTGCAGTTGTTCGTTGGCCTATATTTCGGGCACAAAATTTCTGACGCGAGAGGATTTGAGATTAATCCCACTTCCATGTCACTTTAAACTAACACTTTTTCTGGCGCTACGTGCAAGGTTGAGAAGTCCATTCTTAATCTTCATTTTCTTTTCTAATTTTCACCCCGTTTTCGTCGAACTGCTGTAGGGATCTCTCTGAGGCCTGCGCAGATCTCCCTTCCAGTTGGGCATCTGTGATTTAGGTGATGTGCGCCCAGTATGGTTTAGTTATGTTTATCAATTTTTGCTTGCTTAAGAAATAGTTAGAGGCATGCTTCATTTCAATGAATTTTTCCGCAGAATTTAATGCGAGTAGCAAATTTCAGCTTACCAAAATTTCTTCTGCCTGGCCTGCTGACCTCTTGGTATGCGACTAGCTTGAGGATATCAAGTGTCAGAAGCATTATAAAGATTTTTTAGAGTTTAACGAAACACACAAATAGGTAAAAAATGTTACACATTTTTGCCAGTGATTTTGAAGGCTGACGATGGTTCAGGATCATGCAAAGAATGCGTTTCATGTTCCGCGTGCAGTTATATATGTTTTGAAAAGGCGAACGCTTGGTTTTAGGCAATCAGGACAGGCACCATTACGAATCATTCTCAGTTTTCGGTGACGCACCGTCTTATGCGATTCACCTCGACAATGGTCGCGCGTAAGCTCATTTTTTGAAATCGTTAGACAGTTGGCGCCTTGCTGACCACCAACCTTCGTCGGCAGGTGGCGCGTTATGTTGCTGCTGCCACAGTTGATTCTGTTATTACCGTTTTTTTCATCCGCCTGAGATTTGATCTCTCGCATGGTGCAATGCCATGGAGGCACATAGTGTTGAAAACACTGAGCCACCTATCGTCCCTGGCTTGTCGGCTTAGAAAGCGCGGTCATTCAGGTAGTTTTTTCTTTAATAAGAAGGATGCATTGAATAAAAGCCAGTGAAATACTTTGTGCTTAGCTCTTAAGCCATTCTCAAAAACGCGAACCAAGTGCTCATAGGCGCTAGGTGTTTTGTTCTAAAATTTGAGGTGTAGGTAAGGCGCACATCAGCAGATGAAACTTCGGAGCCCAAACACGCTAATTTCGGGTGAACGCTAACATCATCCGGGAATATGCGTACAGTGTTTTACGAGTCACTATATGGAAAGCCTCAAAAAATGATAAGAAAGTCCAGTACTATCCTCAGCTTTTGCAATCGCTGTCACATTTCCAAGTTTTTCAAAATTTCAAAAATGCGCAGTTTTAACGTAGTCTTACATGTTTTGACAGCTTTGCATTTGCAAAGTTTCGACTCGCTAGATGCTAAAGGTTCAGTTGTAAATCTGGTATGTAAAATCTGCAGCTCAGACAACCTCCCATGTCCATTTTCAAAGCGATTCCTCTAGCGTCTGAAAGATTATGGGCAATTAAAGGTGCCGAAAGATTGCGTAGAGTTTGCAGTCGGTTGCGTTTCCCATTGGTCAGTTGACAGAAAAATGTGTATTTCGTGCAAGAATGAATGCTTGGTGCATCCCCACTTGTTTTGGAGATGAACTTCAAATGTGCAATTAGCGCAGGTGTGAATATGGTAATGTGAAGATTAAAACGCGCAGTCAGAAGTCTAGATCAGGGAAATGTGACGGATGTGTCGCAGTTGGAACTCTTGAACGTTTGAGGCGTTTTCAAACAGAATCATTCCTGTTCGACGATAAAGATTGGACGGGTTGGAGCAACAACGGAAAATAAATTAGCAAGCTTATCAACGCACATTCAAGAGACTGACACAATAAAGCCACTTTTGAGCACATGAGTGACACAGTGTGAAAAGGGCCACAATGCGGCTTTAGCAAGTCGAAGGAAATTTTAAAAATTGTTACATCTGATAGTATAAGGTTTTGATTTTCCTTCACTTTTGTATTCGTTTTAACCAGCTGAAATTGTTGTTGTCACTGCGCATTGTTCATTGGCGTAGATCAAGTTCAAATGAAATTTTATTCTAGGTTTGGTAGGACAGATATTGATGACGATGACATAATTCTTCCTTTGCGACAGTGCTGCGTTCTGAGGCCATCCACTTTGCGCACGCTTTTGAATTTCTATAAGGGGCCCATCTCGCTAACGGAGGCGCTACACCGGTACGTTCAACTCATCTCTTATCAGTAATTACCATTACTACTGCTTTGATGTAGTAATATCATTCTGCCAAAATATCAGCATTAAATTACCATAGTCACCACTGTACTGCGCTTATTGCTGTGTCGCACATCTTCTCGGTCAACTTTCTTCTGCGCTGAAGAGACGAGCAAATGAAACGCTCTCCTTGCCCCCCGCGGGGATGAGATGGGGTGGCTGTCCTCGCTTGTTCGGAAGGAAAGGTCTGGGATTAGTCCTTCTCGTCCTCGCAGGACATGAAAGGGCTTCCGCTGTCACTACTGAGGCAGAGAGCGATTTCTCTTTCCTTTGCCAACCTTAGCTAAAGTCCTTTAGATATTTTTCCCGATTAGAGATTAAACCATGCCAGCATTCTCATACTTATGGACTTTTTGACATTTTCGCTATTGCAGTTTTTATAAGAAGGTACGATCCCCATCAAGCAAGGAGTGGTACATGTGGCATACGGAACAAATGCAAGGTCACAGAAAAGGTGGCGCTTTAATGATCGAACATTCTTTTGGCGAAGATATGGTAAACAGAAGAACCTTTGAGCGGTTTGCAGTTAAAAGTGTGCCAGAGCCGATCAGACCCTAAGCGAGGGATCTCTTAGCCCGAATTGTTTTTTAATTTGTAAAATTACTGCCTAACCTATCTCAATATTCCTCTCAGTTTGATCCGGTCAAAACTATTTTTTGGAGAACGTGAACAATGCTAGTTGCACTGAAATCTGCCTACTTAGCCGCGCACTTGCAGGTCGATGTCCAATGATCCTGTGGCACCGATATTGGCCACCAAACACTATCCGGCTATGGAACGTCGATTACATAAAATAATGAGCTTCGTCGACAGATGCATCTCTGAGCATCCAGACGGCGTCAAAGGTGTTGTCATGGCCAAGTACCATAATAGCGTAAGTTGGTCCACAATTCATATTTCTTGGCTGGTTCAGCCTGAAGCGTCGACTAATATTTTTTTGTAGCGAGCAACTGCGTTCTGAGGAAATTACTTCCAAGTCTGAGCCATTCGCATTCTCACTTTCAGTTTCAACAATGTTTTCAACAATGGGCTGGCTCTGTATTGCAATTGCTATGTTTGATCAGAAGCAGAAAAGTTTTAAGGGAATTGTTCTTTGTTATGAATTAGCTTTTCAGTTTCAGCTTTGGTATGTGAACGAAATCCAGCTACAGAAATTTAACACTGCGTTAACCCGTGCTTTTTCCATACATCATTTAATCTTTGAAGGGGTCAACATATCTTTTCATCTAAAGAGCATTCATGTTTTTTTAAATGTTCTCTTTTGCTTTTGAGTGGTTACTTCTGCATTCCTTCGAGGTGTATTGGTCACTTGAAATAGAGTTCATAAATAATCGCTGACGATTTCCCCTCTTAAACGACAGGGTAGTGGATTTTCCTTGGCCGCTTAGTGTCGTCTTGCGGTCTCAACTCCAGCTTTAGAAAAGTATGAAACGGGCATTCCAAACTTCTTTTCTTCCACAGCGCTAATGCAGTTCATGTATTTGATGCATATGCACTTCAGACGAATCATATCGGGCAGATTTTTTGCTAATATAATTGTCCGTCTCAGGCTGTAACTGTTTTTTACTTTTCATGAAATCCAACGATGAACTTCACAAAACAAAAAATACGTTTGAAATGAGGAACACGTCTCTTAGCAGTCCTCACCTTTTCTCAGTGTATGCTTCAACAGCAAGCAGAAGGAGCATTTGAGACCATCAGCGTGATTAATGCCAAATAGTACGGCAGTCGATCAAACCTCACAGAGAATCATGGCGGAGGAAATATGTTTCTAAGGGCGGCTATTATGGTTTTCGGGGAAACAACGTTTTCAGCCGATGAAGAGTCTGTTCGAACGAAGATCACGTATAAAGCACTGTTCGGAAGAGTTCAGTAGTCATCGCTTCACCCTTTCGTTTTCCTACTTTGCAGTCACTCAGCTGTAGAAGATACTTTTTTTAGATGGTATCAGATGATACGGCATTGGCGGATGAGGCAACGGAAGAAGATGAGGAGGACGAGAAGAACGGACAGGCAAATAAAGAAAAACATGCCTGAGCTTGACTTCGGCGGTATTCTAGTTTTGCTGTCGCATGTTAAACGGTTATGGTCGTCGCTACTGGTCGGTCCACTTGACGCAATTTTCGATCTCTATGTGTTCATCCCTTATAGGCTGCCAACGAAAATTCCTCGAGCATAATGTTGCATTACAACTCCCTAGTAATGCTGTTATGCTTTGCGTTTCACTTTGGCAATTTTCGATCTCTATGTGTTCATCCCTTATAGGCTGCCAACGAAAATTCCTCGAGCATAATGTTGCATTACAACTCCCTAGTAATGCTGTTATGCTTTGCGTTTCACTTTGGCAATTTTCGATCTCTATGTGTTCATCCCTTATAGGCTGCCAACGAAAATTCCTCGAGCATAATGTTGCATTACAACTCCCTAGTAATGCTGTTATGCTTTGCGTTTCACTTTGGCAATTTTCGATCTCTATGTGTTCATCCCTTATAGGCTGCCAACGAAAATTCCTCGAGCATAATGTTGCATTACAACTCCCTAGTAATGCTGTTATGCTTTGCGTTTCACTTTGGCAATTTTCGATCTCTATGTGTTCATCCCTTATAGGCTGCCAACGAAAATTCCTCGAGCATAATGTTGCATTACAACTCCCTAGTAATGCTGTTATGCTTTGCGTTTCACTTTGCAATGACCCGTCGAACTTGTACTATACTTTTCGTTTAGTTATGTGCTCTGTTTATCAAACGTACTTCTAAAGCGCAAAGCGAGTAGGTTGGGGAGAGATGCGTTCGCGACACTGTACTGCATGCGATAGTCCTTCGCAGTTGGAGTCTTACTACGGCAATTACCACTGGGGTGACGCGAATATGGACTGCGTGAACGTCACAACACTAAGCAATCGCTTCTTTTAGAGGCTTCGCAAATTTATCGACAGTTTGTGCGTGGCGCAATTCCAGCGTCGCAACTATTACCATATGGGATTTGGGCACAAAGATGTACATTTTTAAAGAACCGCTGAAACGCATAACATCGTCCCATACACTGATTGATGACGCTGAGCTTGTATTCCAGATGATCGCTTCTTAAGACGTTAATTTTTTGCACTCACTTGTTGCAGCTTTCAAGCATAGTATTTGTTTAATTACGTCGTTTGCTCCGAGACACTGTGTATTCGCATAGAATTGATGTAACCTTAAAGTTGCGATGCTTGCCGCCTATGCATTATTACTTCTCCATTGTAAGGATTCTCCTGAATTGGACTGAATGCATGTGTTAGTTGTTTATAAGTTTGGAACTTATTTCCGAAGTTGGTTTTATTAATTGCGTTGATCACGCCGTTTATGCGCCTTGAACGCCTCCGCCACCATTATGCAGTGGGAGATGCTTTCTACCGTTGAAGCTTATAACAAGTTCATAATGACGTTGTTGTTTGCCTTCTTCCGAGTTAACAGTGCCTTCTCTTCTGTTTTATAGCTGTTTCTTACTGTGCTTTTAAGTGATCTTACCCAGCCCAATGCGGTCTCTTCTAATGCTGAAGCCAATGAACGCTGCGTCTCAGCCCGTCCATTACTGGAAAAATGGCAAACAAAAACATTTTGTAACATTTACTTTGTCAGCCTTGTGGAATAATTGCTAATGACATTCAGTATTGAGAATATCAGTGAGGAGTTTTTCACCTACACAAGTTTTCAGGTTTCGTGCCGAAAAATGTGGAAAGAAGTGCAGAAAACTTTTAAATTTTAATGTCATCCGATGTTGAGGCAGTAACAGATCATCGACCTATAGAGGAGTATGTAGATCCTACTGATGTAGAGCTGCTGCGTACTTTGGTGCACTTCAGCTTCTATAAAGACGCTGTTTCGGTTCAGTGTAATAATTATTAGTCGTACTCTGCAGCCATAATTCTATGCTCGTCTTCCATTCATGCTTGTGATATTGTTTTCATCCTTTGTTGTTCTTGCTCAAAAATATTTTTAAATGTTGTTGAATGATTTGAATTACTAATGTTTCGGGTTGGGAAATTCGATTCTGCAGCGTATGGACATCTTAATTGCATCCCCCACCCCTTCTTTCGCCGTTCTCCTCTCTATCTGCTATTCCGATCGGACAGGAAATATTCGCAAATTTGCGGATTTCTGGAGATAGATCCACAGTAGGCAGGCGGATAAGTATTGAAACAAATGGAAAACTTTGGGAAAGTTTCATGAAAAATCGCTTGGAATCCTGCTATTTTCTCGGCATACGGTGCCTTTAGCATTAACGAGCGACCAAAAGCGTCTTTATTATTAATAATTTTTTTTTTTTTGGAGGGGGGGGGGGGGGAGAAGATGTGGTTGATTGTCGGAGGGGGTGGTTAGCGGAGAGGGGTTCGACCATGTGTGACTGGAGTGAAGACCACCAGCTGATGCTTTTTTCATATGAAACAGGGGATCTAGAGTTGCTTATATATGTTTCATAGTTGCCTGACACGAATTAGTGTATTTATCGTTTTGAAGCGAGGCCGGAAATCGAAAATTCTTGCCGCGAAAGAAGACAATTAGTTGTTTCCCTTGCTGATTACAACCATCTTTCGAGAGAACTCCAATCAGATGGTGGGTTAGATCTGACTGCTACGATAATAAAATCAATTTGCGAAAGAAATTAATGTCTGGTTCGAAGCGCATGAAAACAAGAAATGTTTTGTTCAGTATCTTTGCTGCATTTGCTCATAGTCAGATGGTGATTTAGATCTGACTCATGCTTATTTTTAAGAGATTATCTTCTTCACGCTTTCTTTAGTTCACTACCAAAATACTGCAATAGGCCATTATCCATTTGTATAGACTATAGAAGGTACTTGGTCAGGAAATTCATAACTTTTAGCTTCATGTCCAGATATCCGGAAATGTGCTAGTGCATCTACAAATATGTAATATTCCACCGAACAGTCACTGTATGAACTCCCAAAGAGACGTCATTTGTTCGCCGTTCAGGAGAGCTGTTCTGTTCATTTGAGTCCTTCCTAAGTATGACGTCTGAAATTTCCCTCGTTTGCTTCCAGAACGAGCGCAATTTGCGAATAAATAGAAGGAATGAGTTGGACTTTATAAGTGAGTGAACAAGTTGGAAAAATCACAGTGCTGTGAAAACAATGAAATAGTTCATCAGCATTGTATCGAACAGCAGGTGTTCCATATGTACAATCATGATAAAAACATCGTTTGAAAGAGCCATTTCCGTTCACCAGTTTTTTTCGAGTTTTCTTGGTTATAATGGCGTAAAACATTTGCATATTGCAAAGTGTGCAGTCGTGCTTAATTTACGATATCAAGGTCGATCCAGAAAATACGCGCAGAAGAAGGTAGATTAGTTACACACTTGGATATCGAAAATTAGTGAGATGTGATGGCAGCAGCGAGGTAAACAACGACTTTATGATTGTTCGATGCGTCACAGTGCACATGTTTAAGTGAAAGGTGACAAGGATTCGTATGATGCGCGTCCAATAGATTCACAATGAGAGCTGTGAACGCATTTCTGGCACAGTTTGAAACATTGAGAAGACTGCAAAGGAACGTTTGCTGCAAAGCACGCTGCTCTTTGGTACACGGCATGGCAGTGTCATCTTTGAGCGACAACCAAGAGGAAAGGAAACGTGCTCTTGCAGGCGGCTAACGAATTATGGTATGTTGCCAGCATTGGCTAGGCGAGCCACAATCCAAATGGCGATGGGGAGAAGTTCACCTTTACGAACGACTTCATGCGAAGCTTCCAGTGTTAACTTCTCATCGTCCTGGTACTCCTGAAAGTTTTATATGTATTCGATCTGCTGTTGTTCACTCGTTTGGAGAAGTTTCTCTTTATACTTCGATCTATGCAACAGCAGAAATCCTTCTGAATCCCTGCCCTTTCAAAACCATCGGTAGTCACGGTCATCAGTAACCGAAAAATGCTGTCTCGAGGCGGAAAAATAATAATACAAGGTGAGCAGTGTATTATGGAGCCAACTTGACATGCGCTGTGTAAAAAGTGCCTGAAAACTAAATGAATGGTGCGTGGATACAATCAGACATTTCTGGCCGATAGATGATCAAACATGCCCCTAGAAGTACAGTCTGAAACGATGACAGCGGAGTGACTTTTTCATGAGATAAGTGTTGTCGGTGCCCGTCTTCCCGGAAATACCGGGCTTGTTTCCCGAAAACGTTGCGTTTTCCATTCAGAAATTCACATTCAGACGCCGTAGATCCGAGCGTTCTAGGTCAGATGAACCCAAACTGGAGAAAGATCGAACTTAACAGATATTATTGTTCTGGCTTTCCACGAAATTGTTTTCAGCGTGCAATAACCCATCAAGAAATTCATGAGTCGCACTCAGACTATGTTTTTGTAGCTCTAGCTGTGACAAAGATTATGCTTGCTAAGTTTCATCGTAATAGTTGTTGCGGTTCGTAAGCGGAATGTCGCAAACTGGAGAAGACAGACTCATAAACAAACAGACACGCTTATCACGCATACTAATCTTAATGCTTACTAATTTGTTTGCGGAGATTTCACACTTCTAATTCACAAAACACACCCTGTAGTAAACTCGCGTAGTTTTCTGCTACTTCAGGAATTAACCATCAATCATGTCTTGAATATTTCACAGAGCATGTCAGCGGAAATGTATGTGAACGTTCCCAGCTGTTTGGTGGATCCATGCGAGCATGGAGTGAAAAATATGTTAAAGCAGGTATTGCGAGGGGCTTCTGAATAAGCATCGGTTATTGGGGACAGGAAATGCTGGTAATCTTTTAAAAGAGCCAAAATGAGGTCTGACTGAATAAATATCCATTTTTGTTTGAAAATTCGCCACAGCAATGACCAACCACATAGGGACCCACCGTACGCCAAGACTTCGTATTCAAGTGCAAACTATTATTTTGAAATTTGAAAAGCAAGCATTTACTGTTGAAGCTCATTGATATTAGTAAAAGAGTCAGTTTTAGCGCTAGTTTTACAAAGTACCAAGCAAGCAAGCATGAACAGAGCAAACTTCATAACAATGAATAAATTATCTCATAAATAGGATATCTCCATCATCACATACAAAATGATATTTCCCTAAGCGCAATGAAACATATTACACACAATAATAGTAGAAAAATTGTCGAAATACAGTTACATTCAGAGGTCTGGTTTGTGCGATTTTATTGGTGTCTGTCTGCTTTTTTGTCGCATTAAAGATTGCATATTTTGGAAAAATGAGAAAATCAAATTCGCATTCATTTCGTGATTTGTTTAGCCGTTTCGATTACGAAATATTCCGAGGAGAACGAAAGCTTTCTTTTTGCGAATGTTTAATGGTCACTTTCAAATATTCCCGTAGAGACTGCTATAAAATGACGCTTGGCAACTGCATCGTGTAACTCCAATACATATGCTGTAATGTGCGGTTGATCGGCACCTATCATTATGCAGTTATACGAGAGTATAGCAAATTTCGCTTCTCCATCAGCATCTCAAAAATGGAGATGAACTTTCCACTGGCTGCTTAAGGGAGACGTTTCAAAAAGCAAATGGATAACAAGTTTAAATAAAGAAGTCCACATGTGGATTCTTAAGATCAATTTTAAGAAGGTAACAGTAGAAACCTTTTTCCTAGCTACCCCCTTTCTAGCGCAAAGAAATACATTCCGAGAACGCCATGAAACCTTTCACACACAACAACTGCCCGAAGAAATGTGGAGATGAGGCTGCGTACAATTTTTTGCTAAGAAGCTCTTCACTGGTTTACTCTCTTAATGTACGATTGACGCGTAAACGATTTGAAAAATTTCTTACGCTGACATTTTGCCAATCGATATATTTCCGTGTTGATTCGGCTGGTATTTGTATTCAGATGAAAGCCGCATGCTTCCCTGCGGTAAACCCTTGGGATTTGCTTAACTATCATGTGAGGGGTACTTGCTTCGCGAATTGCTCTTTACTTTCCTTGTTCGCAGCACAATCATACTTCTTGCTGCCAAGGTCATTTGTCAGTATGAAACGTACGATAGATTCGAAGCAACAAAAACAAGGTCTAACGTTATTTCTTGAATCAAACCGCAACCAATGGTGGCAGTTCAGAAGTTCCACGCTATAATAAAGATCGAACACAGAAATGAGAACATTACATTTTGAACGTGTTCGAGATATTTCAAGGTGTTCATCAGCTTTCCAAATCTAACGTACTTTGCGCCAAACTAAGCAGGACATGCGAAATGTGCGTGACGCGTTTCCGTTACACTGATGCAGTGCTCCATTCTCCCCCCACCCCCCCCCCCCCCCCCCCCCCTCCCTCCGGCGCGCGACCTTTTATTTTTGCATGCGTGCTGGAAGGTCAAGTGGGTTCTACGCGAGCTACCGCAAGGATCCTTCAAAAGGTGTAATGCCTGTAGAAAAAGCTAGCGACGAAGCCGCGAGCCCCTCAACACGATGAGAACGTTGTAGCGGGGTGGGCGTGGCCGGAGTGGACGGGGCAAGTAAGCGTAACCGTGCTCAACTCAGCCCAAACAAACTTTTCTGTTATTTTAAACATTTTTATCCGATGCGAAACTTTGTATAATATACATTTCCCGCAAAAAATGCCAGCCGAATTAATAAAAAAACAATGATAATACCATAACATAAACAAAAAATAACCTCGACCATCTCTCTTACTCATCGCCCTCACTTAAAACACCCAGAAATAATACCGAAATAGAGATTCCATTCAATATGTGTAGTTTGAAACTAGAAATTTCATGCGCGGATCAAGTCAGAAAAAAAAGCATTGACTTTGAAACTTACTCTTTTGCATTTCAAAATATGAAATAAAATTCACCTAAAAGTTGAACAACCCATACTTGTGTAATGATGAGGACCAGCCAGAAGCGTACAAAGGATTCGTTCTTTGCAAAGACCCTGTCAACTGAAAACGCCGAATTATTTGATGAGAATGTAAAAACTGCCTCACTAAGCCATCATCATTTTTAGTCCACGTTTTTCCAGTTTTAAGAACTCTATCGCGCAATCTGTCCCTCGCATTTCTGAAACATAAGAGTGCAAAGAATCGGAACGAAAAATAAGGAAACAGCAACAGAAAAGCTTACAAGCGAGCAGCTGAGTAATCCTTCACACCGCGCACCACTGCGTTATAACGATGAAGATCGCCTATTGATACTGCCAAGCGCTGAGCCGATAGTACGGCCACCTGCAACACTCACACAATCGTAGTTTATAATTAAGGCTAAGCACTACTGTCTTGAGCTTAACCACATCGGCATAAATTGGCTGATTAGCTGAACTAACTTATAAATCCAATTCAGCGCTCCCTTTCTTGCTCTCCTCACTCCCTCTCTAGTTCGTTCCTTCAGCCGCCGCCATACCGGATGAATGTCTACTAGCATGCTCACTCTATTTATAATCATTTCCATCTCAATTTAGGCCTCTTAATAAAAGCATTCGTTTAACTGTTCAGGCTATTTCTACCAGTTCGCGCCACCTAACAACGCATTTCAGGCTATAAACTCTACGGCTTCCTAGAGAAAGGTAAGAAAACGGTGTCACAGTGGGGCTACGCCCCTCTCCGATGATGATATTTTTGTTGCGCTGACGAGAGATGACATTTTGCTGCTGTGCTCAGCAGGAGTCTTTCGAGGAGCAGGTTGATTCGAAAAAGGTAAGAAACGAAAGGACTTCATTCGAGATGATATGGCATAGAAAGGTAAATGATTTGTATGGAGCCTTAGTAAACTTAGTTTTCTGAAGGAACTGGAGCATAATTAGGCACAAAACATTTTGTAGTAACTACAGCAAATAGTAAGTGGCAAAAATGCCTTCAACAGCCAATTTGGAAGTTACGAAGGGTTAACTTAATAGCGCCCTTCTCTAAGCCATTTCAGCTTTTTTACCTCTAAAAAAGTGAGAGCCATACGGAATAGAAAAAACAATTTCAACTGAGAACACGATGAGTAAAATCAATCGAAATTGGCAAAATCTGTTTTAAAACGAGTATTTTTCTAATTACTGGCAACAGCAACTTTTGTATATTGCGCCATTAACATTCTATTGTCAGAATGAACAACTAACTTAACAAGTGTACTTTTTTTTTGCGAAATTTTTGAGCCCATACTTTGTTGACCCATCAGTTTTGAATAAACTTATCCGTTATTACAGTCAGTTACCTTAAGTGAGCGGTCGTCGGCTTCATGAGCACCGCACCCAACACGCGCGCATGCCATAAAGTCATCTCCAGGCAACGCTGCTGGCCAATATAAAAACTCATCGATAAGGAAACCGAATGTCACCTCATATTTATTATTCAACAATCCAATGTAGAAATCCAAACCCTAAACAGGATCATGCATTTAGCACGCAGAAAACAAACGCAGACTAAAGTCAAGGCACGTTGAACTGGAAAACAAAACAAAAAATTTAAGGGTCTAATTAATATGGGCAGGCCACATCAAATAATAACGCCAACAGCTATCATACAAACACCTAAAATGAATACCTGAGAGAACCTCACGTATACGATTTAAAATGTTATTAAATATCAAACATAAACCGCCTTAACAATGAAAACATTGCATAAGCTGAAATTAATAATATAAGCCGCCTTAACAATAAAAGGATTGAATAAGTTGGAATTAATAATCTTTTTCATAATGATAATATTTGCTGCGCATGCACACTTCATTTCACATGATTCAACCCAACTCTGTGCCATCAAACTTGAAAGCTCTCTCACGGGACCTAAGACATTCTCACATAAGCGTTTCAAAGGTGCATTTGCTGGAACGATTATATCACAGTACACTTCATCGAAATTGTCAGCACTGCCGCATTGAGATGCCCGTGACAAAAACTTTACTATTACTTTATTCAGCTGATCATTTTACACTCAAACGCAGCAGATAAATTCTACTCCCGCGCAGCAACACATTTCTCTTCTCTCCTTCGCGTATTTCGTTTCTTTTCTCTATATACCTGTTCCTTCGCTGATCTCTAATGCTCATCGCGCACCACATCGAGTCATCCAATTGTCTCTAGGAGACATCACTTGAAGTTTACTCTGCGATTATTCCTTTCACACCGTTAAATATTTCTCCAAAAATCGTCATTGCAGCAAGCTAGATGCAATATAAAGCAAATTTTGGAAAGTGCAAGCAAAGCAACAGGAGTTAGTTACACACGAACTCCCAATATTACAAGGAGATACTTAAACGTTTGATTCGCTAAATTTACGATCATATACCAGAAATGACACGGCTATCGCGATTAAAAAAAAATTTAATTCAAGAATTCGGAAAATTACTGCTCTTGTATACCTGCTGAATGAATTGAGTTAGCAACGAGCGGAATAGGTGTGCGTTCTGTTGTAAAGAGTTGCTAACGGAACGAAGTGCCTCGATCGGCTTATAGAAGCACTGTTTCCACATATGCTGTTCCAAATTCATCGCATATGTGTAGTCAATATCTCGTGTCACTATTGACAAGAACACCTCCGCTAGGGATGCACTGCAACATACACCTCATCATGGCTATAATCAACTGCTACGAATGGTCGCATTCGACCGCGTGAGGTAACTCCCAAAACGATCCAAACTCTGATGAGGGAGTATGGAACCACAATGCGGATCAGTTGATTACCAAAACAACCAGTTATTTAAAAATTGAACTATACTAAAACCATACAGTCTTCCTGAAATGTAGTACAAGTGAAATCAGACAGTGAGGATATTTGCAGCTATAGCTATTCAAATGCACCTAAATGTTATCTGTACATCAATTTAGAAGAAGGACTGCTTTCAAATATAAAAAACGCACCTGACAGTCAACAGTTCCTCGCCAGCAGCTAAGTCACCGCTTTCGGCGATTTTCTGGATGACTACTGCCATGGCATCGTTTAAATTCTGAATTAAAGGGCCCTCATGCTTCGAAATCTCCATATGGATGGGCCACTCTGTTGGTGGTACATCCATTCCACTGGCTGCTTAAGGGAGACGTTTCAAAAAGCAAATGGATAACAAGTTTAAATAAAGAAGTCCACATGTGGATTCTTAAGATCAATTTTAAGAAGGTAACAGTAGAAACCTTTTTCCTAGCTACCCCCTTTCTAGCGCAAAGAAATACATTCCGAGAACGCCATGAAACCTTTCACACACAACAACTGCCCGAAGAAATGTGGAGATGAGGCTGCGTACAATTTTTTGCTAAGAAGCTCTTCACTGGTTTACTCTCTTAATGTACGATTGACGCGTAAACGATTTGAAAAATTTCTTACGCTGACATTTTGCCAATCGATATATTTCCGTGTTGATTCGGCTGGTATTTGTATTCAGATGAAAGCCGCATGCTTCCCTGCGGTAAACCCTTGGGATTTGCTTAACTATCATGTGAGGGGTACTTGCTTCGCGAATTGCTCTTTACTTTCCTTGTTCGCAGCACAATCATACTTCTTGCTGCCAAGGTCATTTGTCAGTATGAAACGTACGATAGATTCGAAGCAACAAAAACAAGGTCTAACGTTATTTCTTGAATCAAACCGCAACCAATGGTGGCAGTTCAGAAGTTCCACGCTATAATAAAGATCGAACACAGAAATGAGAACATTACATTTTGAACGTGTTCGAGATATTTCAAGGTGTTCATCAGCTTTCCAAATCTAACGTACTTTGCGCCAAACTAAGCAGGACATGCGAAATGTGCGTGACGCGTTTCCGTTACACTGATGCAGTGCTCCATTCTCCCCCCACCCCCCCCCCCCCCCCCCCCCCACCCCCCTCCCCCCCTCCCCCATCTTCCCTCAAGAATAAACCTTCGGACAGAAGCCTGTTGAATTTAAAAATTGCGAATAACTCATGATTAGCTTATCGCTCGTTCCGCTCTCAGTTTCAAGACACCGGCTGGTATCGTTGTATAGCACCAACCGACGTAAATAGCCATCGAAAATCTAAGGCGCATGTCGTATTTGTAGCGAGCTGCAACGCGGAGAAGTATAAGATGTATAAAAGAGATGAAATTACGTGTATTTTAACATGTCGTATGTCCCCGTTTTGCTAGCACCCCAATGAATTTTCATTCAATATACATCATACCTCCGCCATGCTCCGCGTCCCAGAATTGAGTCGGCGAGCGATCCACATTGTTAAAATCCTGTAATCATGCGTCCATTTATTCAAATAGTGCGTCACATTTATATCTCGCCTGCAGTGTTTTTTCATCATATGAGACGTATCAGCGCCAACTACTTGTAGCTTGCTTGGAGTTTTTGCAGAAAACTAGACTGTCCGCCCCGATAACAATGACTGCACATAAGCAAGACCTATCGACCATTCATTCAATCAGCCATTCGATTCATTCACCAGAGGAAAAAAATGACGAAATCGAGGATCTTCTTAAAAATAGATACAACTGGAGTAATACCACTGATCCATCCGTCACCGAGTTTCGAAAACTGATGAAACAGATACGAGAGGAAAACAAGCTCGTTCATCTAAAGTAAAATTACTGCAGCTATGACCGTGCCTAGGAGAACGAGCTATAAATATACAGCTTATAAAAGTAATATGGGATAAAAATCGATAAGCAACCGTGCGACATCGGTGCTCAAATTACAATAACAGTACCACCTAATTGGTAATGAAAATTGAAAAACATTATAAAGGCGATGTTTTGCGAAACGTCCTTTTTTGATTAAATGATAGAATTTTCATAATTGTTGTTTCAAATTCTAAATATGGAGAATAACGGTAGAGTACAGTACAAGCATAACAAAGGTACAGAAGACGATTACACTGAAGACATTTGAGGACGCCAAGCAGGCAAGTGAAACTTTAGCTATGTTTTCTGACCCATCTACTGAGGATGTGAATGAAACTAACGCTTCATAAATAGGGCATCACAGACTTTATATCACTAACTTGTCGCAAAGGAGGCATCATATTGTATTCAATCGCAATAAAAAAATAACCCGAAATCAGACCAGAATCAGACCAGTCCCTAGTAGTCCCTCTTCCATAATCAGCCTTCCAGAAAGTTTACCTTATTCAAAAACATCTAGAGGCTTCCATACTTGCTAAGCACTGATTTAAAAGGCCGGGTAAGAAGATCGAAATTCGCTCACACAATCGCAGCCTAGAGATGTTTATGTTGCATATTGTATGCCCGTAACGGACATACTGAATGTACATTCCATGTGATTCATAGTAGGTGGCGAGGGAACATGATTACATGACAATGCGCATTCGCTGATCTGGTCAACTCTGCTATTTTTGAAGTTTTCACTCGCTTATTATGCTCATGACATCCTGGCCGAACGCTCAAAACCGACGCTGCATGTTAGATGAGAAATAGGCAGGTAAGGAAAAGTGTTTGGATCAAAAATGCGAATATATCTCGGGCTCTAAATTTCGGCGTTTTTTTTTTTGACGTCAGCTTGCTGTTTGGAACAAGTAACTGCCGCAGCGCGCTCAGTTCAATATATTAATGAATTTGTATGACAGTTCGTATAGAATGGTCGGTGTAGTGCACACAGGCAGAACCACGACGCAGTTGCCTCGCTAGCTGGTCAACAAAGTCAGCAATGGACCTGTCGCATTCTGACTAACAACAGAAACGAATTTGCACAAGAATTTGCGGTGACCAGACGGTCTGCGGACTAAAGGCAAAGATCGGCGCACACTGCCAATTTTGAAAAGAAACCAGTAAGCTGCTGTCGAAATACAGCTAATGAATGGTGATCACTTACGAAACGCGACTTTTAAACCGGATGAGGTTCCGTAGAAGAACAGTTCAGAGGCTCTGTTTTTGACTCTACGGGGTGAAATCGGCAAATGATCGCTTATCTAATGTAAAGCCACATCAGGTTTGGCAAACTGTCCACTGGTACGCATCGACAAAACACCTTCCCGCCTGCAACTCAGTCAGACCCGGGGAAATGCAAAACGGAAGAAGAACCAGGGTCCTTTACAACTCCTTTCTATGGTTTCCGGATTTTTCCTGAAAGTTCTCGGCGAAGATTTGGCAAATCTCGCAGCATTTTTGCTTTTGTCACTCCCGGTTTTTCCTCTACCAGAAGTTCGGCATTCTCCCCATCCGGAAGGCTTAAGAGGGAGTGCTTTATTGCTCCCCATCCCCTTCCCCTTCCACTCGCTATCACCTGGAAGGATAAAGGAATGAAAACTTGGACGTATGTCGTCAGCAAACACTGCTGCGATGTTAAATTTTCGATTCTAGAGAAATTGATATGCATCAGTAGTTGAAATGAATTTCAAGCAGAGCTCGAGTTCCTAACTGTTTTTGCCAAACGATCATATCTGTCAAACTGCGACATTTTGCAGCTACTGAGAATAATGCATATGCAAACCGAGAAACAGATAAAATTCCTAATGCGTTACGCACTGCATAACTAAAACGAGGACAGGCGAAACTGTATGCTGCAGCAAAGAATAAGAAAATGATCATTTGAGCAGTCTTTCCGGAGTTGGTGGGATGCATTTGCAAGAGGGACATACCTGCCAAAGTGCAAGGATAAGCTCACTGCTCATAAGCTCGCCAGCATGTGTCGATATCATACGGAGCATGAAAACACCATCTTTACGAAGGAACTGATTCGTGAACTTCCGTAAAGAAACGTCGTCGGTCACCGGCTTCGACGGATGCTCACTTAGCACACGCAAATATTTTCGAATGAAAGACATTCCCTAAATTAAGCCAACCATTACTTTCCAAATCTTCGTTAAATAAGGAATAAACGTACACATAAGGCGACAATTTTCTTTCTGAAACTGCACAGTTACACGATTATCCATGTTGGAGGGATTCGTAAAACTCGTTACCTTACGTTAATAGCGAAGATGAAAGAGGGGTACGTTTGTATGAAAGGAAAAAGGAAATATTTCCACAACGGCAAAGCTCGCACTCATCTGCTGCAGTACCTCGTTTTTTTTTCTCGACGTTTACGCAAATTCTAAAAGAAAAAACCTATTTTTTGGCTAAAAACTGATTGTCTGGACGTGTTTTTGAAAGAGTTCACACTTATTTTTTGCGTTCTACTTGTCCAGTTTCTTCCTATTAATAGCATTCAGGACGTTATAACCAAAGAAGTCTGAAATACCGCGTTTTTCGAGACAGCAATTAGCAACTGATGAGACAGTGAGCATTCACATTCATAGACCACTCATAAAAGAGAATCACTGTTGCGATTAAAAACGTCGCATGATGAGGAAAACACATACGAACATCACAAAGACTGTCGATGCGTAATGTTGTGACACGAACTTTGATTATGCGACATTTCATCAGTTTTTGATGCTCGAAGCGTGTTAACCAGTTTCAGAAAATTTTTGAAGGCCCCTTCTAGTGAGTTCGAGTAGGAAGTGGTTCTCATAAGTTCGCAATGCCTTTATGTTACTCTGACATCGCAACCCCCAACTATTTAAAACGACCATAACTTCACTAACCGCAAAAACCAAGGCACTGGACTGTTCGGAAGAAATGACGCACGGAACCAGCCTACGATGGGTTCAAAGCTTAGCGCACATGGACAAATCCTAGCAACAGATTATGCTTTGCGCTTAGATAGGTTTGCTGTTCACTCCCCCTCTCTCTCTTTTCCCTCCCTCAACCAGCGTATCATTTGTGTCCTTCAGAATTCCACTGCATTATTTGCCATAAAAACACTCCTGAACATCCCTCCTCTA
>JPKZ01000986.1:998302-1077294 GCA_000803305.1 Toxocara canis
TTTCCCTTCGAAATCGTTGTCGGTCCGAAATACGGTCTCCTTTCCGATGGGCACGACATTCTATGCAAAACGAGTTGAAATGCTAGAGTTTCTTATTCTTATCGGGCCTGCATTACGACGTCTCGATGTTATTGAGGCAATCGCACGCCGAGCAACAGCCATCCCTCTGGCTGTTTTAGCTTGTTGTTAAGTACCACTCGCTTAGCTGGGCTGTCAGTGGTACGGTGGGAAGCAGCCGGGGATCGAACCCAGGTCTCCCGCATGCGAAGCGGAGGCTCTACCACTGAGCTCCTGCCGCCCAATGCTACAGTCTCCGGGAATGAATTTCAGGTTATGCTATATATTGCGTCCAGTCAACATCGAGCTCCATGCCAGCAGACACACTTTTCCTAAAGCCAAATTATCTGCCACAGTGCTGCATCACTTTTGTGCAATCGCATTACGTCACTGTTACATCGCTTCCCTACTGCGAACATCTCATGAATGTTTTGACTGACGACTCATTCCGACCATTTTGTGCAATCGTCATTTCGATACCATTACAAGTATATTCATTTTTTAGACACACCACAAATCATCTATTCAGCTTTCAATACGCATTTGTCTTTGTTTCACGTTGTTTCTATGCTTCTTGAGGAGCATATCCACCAATCGTGTGACACACAATTCTCCGATAAGTGTTTCTTGGATATATTGCATACTTTTATGTGATTTTGCTCAGGACGTGATCCATGTACTCCAGTTGAAGTTTTCAGAGATACCATCATGCAAAATTGGATCGAATTCGCAAAGTGGATGAACTACGGTAAACGTGCCAGAATAAGAAAACTGTCAACGCGTATGTAGGTTGATATTCAGGGATTTCGCCCGTCAATCACTGCATCAGTTTCCTCACATAAACGTACGTTTCAATGATTTTTCCACTCTCTCATTATCGCATTTTTGCGAGCAAAGTTAAACATCTGTGATATAATACTTCATGCCCTTGAGATAATTTTTTGTTAATGTAATGAGGAAAATGTAAAATTTAGTTTCAAGTGCAATCCTTGTAAATGGAAGAGGGAAGTAGGTCCCAATCCAGACGAGAAGTCAAAAAAAAAAAATGGTTTAATCGTAAGCGAGGCAAATCATCAAGAGCGCAAAGAAGTGAACGCTTAAAGGCGCTTTCCTATAAGAGATGGCCAGTTTTTACAAAACCAGCTGAATTTACCCGACAATTACACTTACAATTAGTGCAGCACTCCCATTAGGCGCACAGTGGCCGACAACTCTGTTAGAGACTTTGCGCTGCACTAAGTAAAGTTGAGGGAACGAAGTTGTTCTTATCTCCAGTCATGATGAGTTTCCTACAGATGCGTCAGGCGAATCAATCATGTGTCAAGTGTGATGCAACCATTTCAAGTGCTCAATAAACAGCAACATGATTTTCAGTGTCACTCAACTTGGCTTCATGCAATTTGACAACACAAGCCAACTACTTTTAGCAATACTCTCTGAAGCTTTTTTTATGCCTGCTGCAAGCCAGCAGCATAAGCCAAATGTGGCAAATGTTGATGTTGTTTGTTCGATACGATAGCAGCCATGCTGATCGTCAATAAAAACCAATCAATCATTTTAGCAACCTATTTTTGACTAGAATAAATGAAGAGGAGAACACTTGCCTGCATTGGTACCCAGTAAGTGTTTTGCACCCAACAATAGTTTTCCGTGTACTGTTCCATGGCATCGGTGAACGTTGCTGGAACCCAGCACTGAATCGGAAATCCTAAACACAACTGGTGAATCCATTGCAGCGCAAACTGCAAACGCACTACTAAAACTTTTGAGGGAATATGTCGATTGGATTATGACAAGGACTTGCTTCTGACGGTTTAATCCACCATTATGCCGGATTGACAAACAAGTCTAGTGCCTTTTAAGAAGCTCTTTAGCGGCGTTGACGCCATCGATTAAGCAAAACAGCTATGTTTCGCAAAATAAACACATGTGCCGATCGTGGAAGATAATTCTTCTTGTAGGGCACAACTTCTTGTTAGTTTCAGTACCCAACGGGGCCTCCCAGAGGGCACTCGCTCTTCTCAGTTCCTCTCGACAAGCCCATAAAATACGCATATTGCCGCTCGACCCAATAATGCATATTATTCGCTAATCAACAACGGAATGCGCTTACGTTCTCTGACATGTGCTCGAGTACCGCCACTTGCGGAAATAATTATTTAAAGAAAAGTGTACGAAATAACCACTCACCAACATATTGCTTGGCAGAAACAAGCAGAGCGAAAGACGCCACTGAAACAAACAAATCTGAGAAGGATTCTACTGAATTATATCCCATCTTTCTGTTATTGTAAGGTTCGTATGCGAATTTTGATGGAAAACTTCAAAAAATGGTGATAAAAGAAAAGTTGGATAATGAAAGCACAATCTATCTCGCAAAAAACGAGAGATCAAATAATGGATTTTTATGGTATGAGAAGCTTTTACGTAAATTCCATAAAAGACTAAACATTTCGTTTTTCCTTATTTCCTAAACATTTCCTTTTCCAAACAATCATCTAAACAACATTTCCTTTTTCCCTAGTGATGTCTTCTGCCGTAACTTTGCTGACTAAGTTTCTTTTCGCAAATCAATTTAAGCCACAATGAATCAGAGGGGTCGCAGCCGTCTGTTCAACCACTCTCAACAAAGAATCTGTGAATAAAAGACCGTCCAAAAGAATAAACAAATGACCATCGTTGTATATGAAATCTTCTCTCCTTTCATGCAACTTTACTTCTTCGCACTCCATTACACATTAAAGAAACTGAATGTTACGACCGGGGTCGGCGCCAACGAAAATGTTATTAAAAATCTTAATTTCAGTAATGAAGAAGGTTTTCATCGCTCAAAATTCTGATCTTTAAAAACGGGATTGGATGTTGAATTATAGCTCCCAGAAGATACAGCAGAAACTATAAATAAAAGGCAACCATTGCTGAATTTTGTTTTAAAATTCAGAACGGCACGAAGTTTCCATAGAGATTAAAACGTTTATGCAATTCAATAACTTCAACGCAAGTATTTAACAATGAGGTGATAAACAGTCTTAAATATAAGGCTGCCTTCGCATCCCCTTTAAATTTTTGAATATTTCATTAATTCATCCATTAATTCAAATATTCATGCTAAGTTTCGACCATCTGCGCTTTGATCACTCCCATGGTTCCATGGAAACGTCAAGCAAAGATGACACAAACCGCTATCGAAATTGAGGAATCAGGTTGAAATTTGATCCTTCTTTTGGGATGTATAGAGAAATAACGCATGAGCGAAAATAATACATGAAGACAGTGGAAACAGCCGTTCACCGCACTCAATCATTCAGTAAGTTTCATCGACCACATCAAGAAGAAAGTAGTACTCATTCACAAACGCTCAACAAACAGCCTTGACGCACATGGTAAAATAATTCATACCGGCACTCTGACTAAGCATCAGAGGAAGTTACTGAAGTTGTGCAGCTTTTAAAACGAAATCGATGCAGAAGTGGCCACAGTGCTCAGAAATCGGTTGGCGCCACCTAATGAGGATGATCTGTCATTGCGATTTTGCTTAAAATCAAGCACTCTCGCAATACAAATTTGGCCGCTGCCGACGATTATGACCAATCCTCGCTCATCGAAACGCTCTCTTTCGAAGAAAATGGTTGCCCTTCTATTTCATAACATGCGCTCGGCTATTGTTCATGTGGCAGTGTGCGACAATAAACAATGCTAAGTTTAAACAAATTTGCCATCCTGGAGCTCTACTTTCGCAAAAAAACAGCTCCATATTTTACAAGATCGATAGTGCTGGCGTGGTTGGGCACTTTCGATCGCTAAAAGGCCATTCTTGTGAAGACAATTACAAAAGTGAAAATTTGAAGTGCCCATAGCCGCAATTGAACGCTCCCTTTCCTAGTACGCATTCGCTCGTTTACCATACGATGTTGCACGCTCTTTAACTGAGGCGCTGTACCGTTTCTCTGATTTTGACTCAACGCTCTCGAATCGACTCTTGTCGCTTCTAATATTGAATTTTTTCTTCTTTTGAGATTAAGAGGTTACAATCTGCGTGTTTCATTCATTCATATGCGTTGCATTACTTTCATTTCATCTTTTCATTAAAGAGCTCCACGAATGCGTTTTATGTGCATCGCTTTGTCTCCTCAGGGTGATGGGCAGTGCAACAATGCAAAGAGGAGAAACTAGCATAATCGAGAAAAACAAAAAAGTGCACATATGAAGATGATGCGTGCGGAAAAAATGGAAGTGATATAAAAGCAGAAACGCTCACTGACAGCATTCAAAAAAGCCTCTGCAATGCTTCCGAGTGTTTTCTTTTTATAATAACGAATCGCATCGCATCTTTTGCATGCAAAAAGTTTATATATAATTGACCTCTTCACTCAGGTGGAACGTCGATAAGATGAAGCTAATCGATGAAGCGACCGTCTTCACAAGTAAACGTCTAACGTTATTTGTGATTCCGAAAACGTTGAGAGATGCATTACGCTGCTCAAAACAATGTACGCAAAAACAAAAACTTCGAGTAATGAAATGAAACTTTCACGAGGTTCCCTATGTGCAAATGCCGTCAGATTTCTGATGTTGTTGACTAAAACTGAACCCTTCCTCCCATCAAGGATGCCATAGAAATTGCGACAGCTTTTATGATGAGCACGGGAAGCCAATAAGCTGCTACACAGGGGCTAATTCTGTATGAAAAAATCAGTTTGGGTTATGTAAGATTGACGTGGCAGGTGGCATGTGTGTAACCATATTTCAATCATCTCACATCTCTTATTTTCAAATTTAATAAGGATTTTAGGCTGCCACGCCCGCAGCATAACCAACATCTCTAACCTTTAATCACTCTAATATCTTTAAGCACTATCATGTCGCCTCAAATTCAAAGTATTCGTCAGAATTCCCGCAACATCTAAAAGTGACTCCGCAAAATCTCGCTTATATTTACCGCTGTCAGTTAGTGTCATCCGTTTTTCAAACACTACTTGCAGTGCGAACTTTCGAGAAGAAAAATGCGTCCTATTTTGCCTAAAATGACATCGAGTGAAAGTGCTCAACGATGTGATTGTAAAGAGATCTCCCATTTTTTTGAACTCAGCTGCAAGGAGAATATATGTTACCGTATGCAGCGAAAAAGTGCACATCATTAAGGTCCGGTCCGTTACTTCCTTCCATGCATCAATACCTTTGCCGTCAGCTGATAAAACTCGCTCGTTTCAATCAAAGTGGAGAAACCCGGAAATTTTGCCCTCCAAAACTGAGCAGCTTTTGTTAAATATATTTTCTGCTTCAGTCCCATAATGTTCTCAACCCAAAAGACTTCATTAGCCGTGTTCATCAGTGATGCGTTGCGAGATGAAATGACCGTAAAGTGATGAGAGAAAAGCTGTTGGCAAAAAGGTTTTTTTTTTGCTTACAAAAAGTTTACAAAACGTTTGCAAAAAGGCCATGGTGAAAAACTTCCTAATGGAGCAGTAATGAAGTTTCTTGAAAGAAAATTCCGTGTATTTATGTTCATTTTCAATTATCCAGCTCTACTGGATCGAGCAAAAGTAACTAAGATGTTTCCTGTGATACTAATCCAACTGGGACGGGCCGAAGGAGGGGCTGCTCAAAAGTTACTCCAGTATGCCTCCAAAATGTGCACAGTTATTTTCTCATCTAACTCGGCTAGTAAGTACAACGTTTTACACTTCTAGTTGAAGGCGAACTTCCCCCAACAATCAGTTTGCCTTCCTCGAAGGCATTGGAGATTCCCTGATGGGCGCTTTCGGACTGCGCAAAGAAAAATTGGAAGAACCTGTTCCAGTTTTACTGCATTTTTCGAGACGGGTTATTCGAGCATCTGCATTTTTTTGCAAAAAGAGTGGATATCTCCCTTAAGCTTTCTTGCAGCTTCTGGTTGCTGAGGAGTGTTTTGCGCTCTCAGTTGCCACAAGGTTCGTTTGGTGCAACGTGAGCCTTAAAGCTGCATTTGTTATTCGTGCGTCTCACAGGATGCCACCAGAACCGCACGGTAACTGGGGCTTCTTTAAACACCCACTAGCCTGTTGGCTATCTCTGAAGCACGGACCCAGTCAGGAACCTATTGGCTACCACACAAACCTTGTTGCACTCTTTTTCTGTTCAGTCACCGAACACCCGAAATCTTTACAGCTTCAACGCAAAACATTTCACACAGCTGGGTGTTATTCAAGTGCTACACTTCAATTAGAAAACTTTTCGGTTTCTTCGGGTGGCTTAACAGTGTATTGGGAGATAATGAGTTCAGCTACCTCTCCCATAAGTTTTAGCCTCGATATCCCTAGCAGTAATATCTTTCTGTACTCCATGAAACGTTACAGGTTCATAGAGATTTACTTCGAAAGTCAAGGATCACCCAAACAAAAACAAAAATGCATCCTCCAAGACTTAAAAAGTTAACGCTTCACTGATTCAGACATAGTATACTTATGTTGGCGAATTTCAAGTTCCCATTGAACGAAAAACACACAATATTTCAATGATAGCTGGCTGGCGCCTCAACAGTGATCGCACTCGGCAGACAGTAAACAGTTAACGCAGTACGAGTATTCTACGTTTAGAATTTCTATTCCTTACTAAATGCAGCGTTCCGACTACTCATAGTTTTGTCCCCCATGGACAAACAGCAGAAACAGTTATTGAAGGAATGCAATGGCTGTAATGACGTTCATTTTCCGTCGCCATACGTCGATGTAAGTCAAGTTGGCACCTCTGTTTATAAAGAAAATGAAGGCTACATGCGGCCATAAGTAATGAACCCTACATCGAGCGGAGAACGAACGTCTTTATGGGATACCA
Organism: Toxocara canis; assembly: GCA_000803305.1. NCBI lineage: Eukaryota > Metazoa > Nematoda > Chromadorea > Rhabditida > Toxocaridae > Toxocara > Toxocara canis. The sequence goes on from JPKZ01000986.1 coordinate 1,005,173, forward strand.
TAAAAGGGAAAATCAAATGAATCCTCACAGTGCGAAAACAATACATTAAATGTTTCCCTTTACACATTTTCAGTCGTCATCATTCGGTCATAGAATTCAGTATGGGCACAGTGTAATCTATAATATAAGCCCCAATCCTCCGGAAAACCTTTCTCTTATTAATTAATATGCTTCAAGGCATTCTCTGCAAGCCGGCATTAGAATAAAACGTATGGTGGAGTGGCAATCCGGTATTTGGGCAAATGTCCCACAATCAGCACTTCACAGATCAACAGGCCGATGCCTAACTCGCAAGAAGTAGCCTACGAAGATCCGTATTTACGCTCATTTTATGACCATAGAACGTTTATAAACCAAATATTGCACTTAACCATTAAGTTCTCTGCACCACTTATGAATTTAAATTTTCAAGTAACCAAAGGGGACAGCTGAGATAGAGCTATCATATGAAAACTTTTAGATCTATTTTGAAATTCCATCAGAAAAACTGAACTGTTTTGAAATTTATATGTCACATTTCTACACTGTCATTTCTCTTTGAGGTAACATTTCAAAAAAGGACTTCCCATCTTTACTTAGGAAGGGCTGTTCAGAGTCAATTGTGACCAGAGTTGCTATTAAGATTTTATCCTACACAAATTCTAAATCGTGAACCGCCAACCAAGCATGTCCAATGAGTCTCCATAGTCGCTAAAGCTTGCGAGCGGAAAATGTTCTCCATAAGGGCAAAATGGCACACTGGCTTCAAGGGCCTTTTTAGCGACTAATGCAAAGAACATAAGCATGAAGAAAAGAACAAGGGCAACGCAAGCTCTCACAGATAGTTGTTGTGTAGTAGTAGTTGAGCTTGTCGACGAAATCGTCGTCCAATCGAGGGTAAAGCGCTCGGAACGCAGAGGCCAAGTAGTAGAGGATCATTGCTGGGCCGAACTCTTTTTTATGACCGTGGCCTGTAAACTGAGTTATGCGACGAGAACAATGAGCGCCTTACGCGCCATAGCAAGCGTAGAATTTCGGTTTCTACGTCAGTATAACGCCTCGTCCGACGCTTCTTTTGAGGCATTGGTTCGACTATGCTTTAACAAAAACGCAACTCATCTTCTCCTCCCTCCACCAAGTTGTTTGAATGAAAGCGTAGCTCTGAATCAGCCATGTTCCGACTTGAAAAATGCATATGTTGCTCAGCTGCAGACGTTGTCTAATGGAATTTGAGTTCTCTCCACTGACGCATTCTTTTGATACGTTTTTCCCAACATCGAAGAGTGCCTACAATTTCGCCGTCACTGTGCTTAAATGACAAACTAGTCAGTTCATTGCTCATATTATGACCTCTTAAGAATGGTGAACAATACGAGCAACAATCGCCATAAATGATTTTCCCGTTCGCAATCATTAAACAAATTCATTAAACTTTACCACCGCCGTGGCCGGCGCCGCCGACGTGGTGACCGTCGATGCGCAGTTGATGTGATCCGTCCAACAGTTTCTGTGCCTGCAGAATGCAATCCACATTCCTCCTAGTTATCAAAGTGCTTACAAAACTCATAAGGCGCTCTAATCACTGAAAAAAAAACGATGCCATCCATTACCGACAAGAAAATAGCATCCTGTAATTCAAGCGGCAACCAGAAGCATGTTGCCAAAAGGAAACGACATCAGCTTGAGCAATCCGTGAATATTGCCGCCTTTTCAGAATCTGTGCTTTTTAGACAAAGCCACATAATACAACGCTTTTGAGCGCTTCAGCGCAGTCTGTCACGACGACCGTTTAGCAAGATAAATACCCGGACGCAAGTAAGAACTCAAGAACGGTGATTAAAAAGTATCACATCCAAGATAGTCTTCTAGTGAAACAAAACAATAAGCTCATTCGTATTGGCGAATACAGATAATCGAGGAATAGCCACATTCGATTAATCTGATTGCCCAGCAATGCGCACACACTTGTGTTTTGCTTAATTTAACTAAAGGAAACATGCACACATGTCTTGAATGCTGGCTCGACGACTATGCTCACTATTTGTATGCGGCAAGGGTACCATAGCTGCAGTTCTCAACAAAATACATTTCTGATTCGGTTGCTTGAGGAAGGAACTGGTCTACGCACATAGCAACCAGAACAACGACAAAGCAATCCATACCCCAAAGACTGAGATAAGTTTCGGAACTTGGCACTCATGAAAAGGTTCGCCTTTGTGTTTATGGTGCGCGAAAGGCTTCATTTCGCAGTGAGACTTAATCTTAAGGGCAGCTTGTCTAATTTTTCAGGAATCGCCAACGGAAAGGAAGTTTATAGCCAGTTAATAACAGTAACAACTGATGATAACAATGCCGTATATTTTTGCTGAAGATGGAAATTTTCTAACTGAAATCAACTTCAAAAGAAATTTCAGAAGGTTTCATAAGATGCCGAAAACAGGGTTTATTTAAGGAGTTTGATATCTTTGCGTATGTTGAACTACGCTTTTCCAAACTTCTCGGAAGATTTGTATGCGGCAAGGGTACCATAGCCGCAGTTCTCAACAAAATACATTTCTGATTCGGTTGCTTGAGGAAGGAAACTCCAAACATTTATCGACTAGTTCAGGCGCGAACGTATAATAAAGCAACCTAGCTTACTGGTGCTGCCTAATGTGTAAGAAAGATTGCTGCATATAAGGTGAGCAACACTTCAGCCACACGCTGATTGTCCCCGGTCCCATTCTACCGTTGCGCAAGATTTACAAAAGAACTCCATGGCTCTTTTTGAACGGATCTCGAGCGAGTGGCTCCATTCGACGAAACAGCTGTACTTTTCACGACGTTGAGAGGCAAAATGTACACAGGACTGGATGTGAAAATGTTGCTTGCGGAAAAACCACCGTAAACGGTGTGCAACATTTGCGAAGATGGCCGTAATTTTTGCGAGATTTTGAGAGGAGGCTGTATTCATGGGGGTTTGATATTTGCAATGTTTACGTTTGACCGCAGCCTCAAAGAATTGGTGAAAATGTTTCATGTGGCGTTAGATTTGACTCTCAATAGTACTAGATTTGACTCTCATCTCTGGAAATGACTCTCAGTAGCAAAGAATAGGGCGATAAATTAATGCACTTTGGTTGCACAAATTCGAAAACATTTCACAAGTGCATTTTTGCAAGTGTAGATTTGCAAAGATGGCAAGTGCGTACGCTAGTCACGACACATTCACGCAAATTCCACAATGTTGTATCCACATCTATTGCTTAATCGATATAAACGTGCGAATAACTCCTAAAGTCGGCTTTCACACGCACTCGATTCACTCTTTAGTCGTTCGGATGTTTGCTGCATTTGTTTGTTAACGCCACACATTATTCCATCATCTGTTTCTTTCCATCAATTTTTTCATCTCTTCGCTGCCATCATCCATCCGCTTCTAATTTCTACTTCCAATTTCTTGTATTGTCTTCTACCTCCTATTATTTTTACACATGTCTTAAGTGTCAATTTTGAATACAGCACAAATAAATTACTATAATGACGGTTGCCGCTTAATTCACACAGGTTCCGTTAGAAATCGCCAAAATGCGGCAAGGATTTTCCCCGCTTTTAGTATCTTTGAAGTCTGTACTCCTCTTTCCCCTTCATCTATCCAGTCTTTTCTTAGTTCGATTAATCCCAATATCATCACCCTTACCCAAACGTTTCACATGCCTACGCGCAATATTCGCTCTGCCTATTTATCATCTGCAATTGAAAATTCTTCATGTGACTGTTGCGCTCTGAGTTATGACTCTGTGCTTAGAATATTCCGATGAGTTGAAAAATGAGGGGCAGATCTCGCTTTTTTTAAAATGTAAAATAAACACCGGAGTGATTAACAAAAGGCAAATGATCAAACACTGATCACCCAGCAACACAGAAACAACTTATTTTTTAATCTCAGTGGATCTCTCCAAACAATCTCTACTTTAAATGGGAAACTGCAGCACCGCTTCATTTTGCTTTCGAAGTTTTTTCCCAAAAATTTTTTTTTTTGGCATTGGAATAATCTTTTCGGGCCACACAAGCCAATGACTCCATTCAAAAAATTTGCACAGGTATACTATTAACATGTGCTCATATATCCGACCGAATGAGACATTTATAATTTTTACAAATAATTTGCGTCACATGCTTAAATGTAGCGACAGCGGAACGACTTCTTAAAATTCGCACCGTTTCACGAATCGAATACTTTGATAGGAAGGCTTTATAATCGGCCGGTATCCGATTTTAGACCAGTCCTAGCGTTATAACAACTGATGACAAAGTCAGGCATCTTTAACGCTTTTCGTCGACAAGCCCAAGTTTCGCTTCGGTCATCTTAAGAACAAGGGCTCCTGGTTTTTCATAAGCCGACGAATGTAATCCGCTCCTAAGAACCGTTTCTCTCAAACTCAATTCCTGCACTGCAGACGTAGGCCGACACAGTACCCTTGAATTTCGCCCTGTCGAATGTGGCTCGTCCCCTATCTCGGCTTCCATGATTGAAGAGAATTAGAAAAATCCTGATCCGAATTTTCGCCAAAAGGCAGCAGGAAGAAATTACAAGGTGAAGAAGTTGACCCTCAAATGAATTGGGAAATGAGTGCGTTTATGCAGGCTTTTTTATCTACTGACTAAACTTACGACTGCTTAAAAATCAAGTAATATCAGGTAGCCGGTAAGTCTGAACGCATCTTGTTTACCTCGACTTTTCTTGGTAGGCCAACAAAAATAAATTCCACGTCACATCTTTTTGCAGTCAGGAATTAACAGGAACATACAGCATCTATAGGAATATAAAGAATGAATTCGCTACAGAACGTTCCCTTCATCACAATTCTTTGTATTTATTGGCACGCCTTTTTTTCTGATTTTTAGTATACGAGGAATGTGCATGTGTGCTAGTCTAAGCTATATAAATTGTATAGAGGACTTGCTAAAAACTTTATGGAAAGAAACCCAAAACAATAAATTGCCAAATTTGCGCATGCGAAAACAAAAATGCAGTTATTGAGGGCAAAAAAGGAGGAGGGATGACCTCCCTAACTCACAAAGTAAAACCTCTTTGAAATTCTAAATATAATAAAACAAGTCAGCACAATTGCCGCTCACTTTCGTGAATATTCCATAACACTGAGAAGGTCCATAACTGGGAAATAGAATCAACGCATTTCAAAATTAGAAGCGTGTCAGTCAGAACGCACACAACGCCATTTTCTTTATTCCCAATCAATGCAGTGGAGGCCTATAGCGCTTTTAAGGGAGGACTTGTTTCTAGTTCATGTTACCAGTGTGTCCCTGCGTCACTTTGCTCCGATATATGTGAGCACACTCTGGAGCTGAATCAAGCTTCTGACAGAAATCTGAGTCAGAGAACGTTTTTTTCCTCAAGTTGGGAGCAGTTCAGTCTTGTTTTCAAGATTCAGAGCTCGAAGACCGCATATAAGCCTCGCTGGGGTCCTAGCGACCCCATTGTTTTTGCCCCTACGACGCAAAAGCTATGATGCAAACATAATGAGAGCAGAAACCGGGACTCACTGTAGCGTTCAAACCAGGAGTAATCACTAACAACGATTGAAGCTAACAAGCTGCAGAGAGTCAGTCGCGCATAAATGAGGCGTCATCACATTATTTACCTAAAACTGCGGTGTAAGAATATGTACGCAAAAGTTCACTATAACGGAAGGCATTCTATTGAATGCGCCACTAGAATTTCCGCCTCAACAGCACGGACAACATGATTCCATCAAGAATGGATGCAGAAGTTCAAATACCAGTCATTTTCTAGAAAGCTAGGAAAACTAGAAATGGCGCAACTGGTGAATTGAATGCATTTCTGAGAACCAAAGGACAGAAATGAGTGTAGCAAAAGTTGGCGCGTGCGGTGAGCCAATCACCCACCAAAGATGTAAATATAAACTGCCCTGGAGACTATTTTCACACAAATTCGGAAAAGAACCTTGCTGTTTCGGCTTTCAGAGGTAGACGCATTTTTAATTTTTTCCGAAGGCGCTAAAGCGTAGCGATGGAGACCAGGTGTTGTAGAAGTGCTGTCAGTGGATCAGAAGAAAAAAGCTGGCGTCCGACATGCCTTTCAGATAATAAGAGGAATTCGGAACCGATTGCAAGGTGTTCAGCGTTAAAGGCCGCAGACATATAAAATTCCTCTACCAGACTGGCAAAAATAATAACAGCGTTGGAACAACGGAATGTCGTTGAGCTAACCGCATTCTCAAGCTGAATACTAAATGGCAAATCTCGCCAAAAGACCATCAAATCGTTCTGAGAACTGAAATCGAACGAAATTTATTAATTTGAAAGCTCACTTACTACTACGTTAGATAACAACATTTCCGTTCATTGATCGTTTTTGAGTAGCGAATGAGCTCTAGATATTTTTTCATAGATTAAGAAGTGTAAACAAATGGTTTTTGGAAATGATGGAAAACGAAAATTTCGGATGGAAAAGCATTTGAAACGAGGTCATTAGTGTCACAAAAGAACGCATAAGAAGCGTTAAAGGTTTTCAGCACTACGTTTGTATAGCGCTGAGCTTTGACAGAGCCTACTCATCTGCTGTGCAACAGATCCTTCAGTAAAATCTCACATTCTTTTGCAATAGCTCCTCATTAAGTCAACATTCTCTTCCATCATACAGAATCTTATGGAGTACGGTTAGATTCCTCAGCAACACTCAATTCGCCCAGAATAGAGCAATGTCATTGATTGCTGGAGTGCAGAAAACATGCCCTTAAATTTTATCTCAATAGACGAACGATTAGTCGATATATTTGAAAGTAAAAAGCTGAAAGCTAACCTCAATCTCCGCAATCTAAAATTTAAAGCCTCGTCCAGGAACGCACAGGATGACTTTCCCTTGTCCATTTCGTTAACAGAAGATAAAGTCAACTGAACGTTTTGTCCAGTGTCAGCAAGATGGACGTCCACAAGAAAAATTGACGGCGAGACGTACAAAAATGCATCGAAGATGCTTTTTTCGTGATCTCTTCAAAATTTAACAACCGGAGTTTTAAGAAATTATTGAAAATCCTTGTCACAGAAAGATCCTTCCTAGCGCAAAAACTCCGGCTAGCATCTTCGCCTTAAGAACGAAATTATCTGCTCAAAAAAAAAGGCAGATCATCCGCACGGATTGTACTTTATTGCAGAGCGTGGCGCAGAAGCGTTGATGCGGTTTCATGCTCTGGATTTTCGATGCGGTTGTGCCAGTGCGCTCATCTATCTCGTTTGTTTGCTCGAAAAGACAACGTTCATTCCAACGAGACAGTTGGGTGCTCGAAGAGGATGTTCGTTTGTGACAAACAACTCGAAGAAGGCAATAACGCTGTCATGCGAATCCGAACGGGTGCACGTAAGCAGATTTCCATTTGGGAGTTGAAACACGACAAAGGTGAACAAGTTAATAGCGTGGTGGCCAATGAAGTCGCGCCTCGTCGTCGATTGTTTGCGCAGTGTTCTCGGATTGGATTTGTCAGCGGCATGATTTTGAGCTGGGTGCTCGAGGAAGCCTATTGGCCTTATGCCTATTCATTCCGTTCCCGGTGCAGCCCAGCCATCGTTTAATGGTGTTCTCCTGTCTCCATCCACAAGGGAGCATTTCAAACGCGGTTCGACCATCCTATGAATGCGCCATAAAATCACTCTTGCGCATTTACCCCAAGCGTATGATAAGACCGCACCATCAATAAGAGTCCGAAATAGAGATGCTGGAAACATTTTTAAATGCGAATTTTAAGAAGACTATTGCTTTTTCCATGGACACCGAAATTTTAAATGTTTTTCTTACGAGGAAGTATCGAATCAGTTAAATCCGTTATTCGCTCCTTGGAAAGAATATCGAATCTCTCAAACTGTGGCCCATCTTTCGAAAAAAGTCAGAACTGATAAACCAATTTTTTTCGCGCGAAAATGTCGAAATCCTTGAACTAGTTATTAGCACTTGGGGAAAACATCAGAACTTTCCGACCGAGAAGCAGTTATTGCGAGAAATATGAAGCATTCACTAGTAGGTGATTTTTCTCGAAGGATGCATGATTTCTGAAACGTTTGCTCTCTTGGACGGCGCTAAACATTCTAGAAGGGAAGTAAAGGAAAATCTCGAATTTTTAAATGAAGCATTGTTTCTGTTAACAGATCCCGTTAAATAAAAAGGAGCATGTATACAAAAAAGGGCGTATGCCTTCTAAAAGGGACGCAGTTTCGACGAAGCGGACTGAGACGGATGGGCAGCTCATGAAGTTCGGCGCCTTCGAAAAACGGGGCCCGGATCAGTTCACTTATTCAATATTTTTGCCATGAAAAAGGTGTTCAGTCGCCTTCGCTATAGTTATTTCCCAAAACGGTAATTTTCGTCATAGGAACTGCCGTCATCAGACGCCCCAGACCCGGACGCTTTCGGCACACCACGCTTCTGTCCACAACCAATTGTTCCGGTGTCTTGTATGAGGGCGCAAAATGAGTTAACATGAAATAGTCCCATAGGAGAAATGAACGCGGCGAAAGTCTCTCATAATGAAAGCATTCTATGGCAGCGATGACATAGTGCCATTCATTTAAGAAGGTATCTTATAATCAAGGATGCCATATACAACTCGATATATGCCGAAAGGACATATTCTACGAAACGAGGGAGGGGGATTACATGAAATGATCTTGAAGAATTCACCAGCGTGTATTCAAGCGGAACTTTGTATAGACAAAAGAGGAAAGTGCTTGATTTCGAAATTTCACGGCGATTTCTGTTTTAAACAATTGAGCCTTCGAGTTTTCTACATTACTTCTGGGAGTTTTTTACAGTCTTAGAAAAATGTATCTTTAAAATAAGTCTAAGAGCTTGTCAAATTGTAACAAAAAGCTGCGCTTTAAATTTTTTGAAGAGTTTGAAAATCTTTCAAACTGAGCTACCTCAAAGCACGAGGAACAATTTTCACTTTCAATTTTTTTCTTCATCACGGTCCCAAGCGCGGCTCAACATCATCGATGCTGTTCGCAGAATCCCTATGCCGTCAGCATATTGTGAGCGCTTAACATGGCACGGCTTCTCTCTCCTCCAGCTAGCTACTCGTTCATTCTTACACACAACACTAAGTAAATTTGTGCGCAGACACGTCGCACCGCTAGAACTAATTTGATCAACCGCACACAGTCAGCACCACTTAATAATTACTGCTTGAGACGATTGGTTAGAGTGGCGCTCAAACTGAGTGAATTCACTTTCAACAACCACCGTTAAGGAACGCAAGCGAACGCACTGTCCTGAATGTGACAAAATGGAGCGCCATATCATGCAGCGGACCTCTTTTTTCAGCATGCTACGTGAAAAATGAAAAAAAAAACTTTTCCCGCAACAAACAAGCCGAACTGAAGCGAACATTTCATAAGAGATGAGACAAAATTTGGTGAGAGCGAGCGACATGCCACTCGGTTCTGCCAATGAGTATGCACTTTAGCAGCAATTAATCTCAAAACGGTGAATTTCGGGCCTCTCTTTATTGGCTGTTTTGTTCGATCGGAAAATGTTCCATGTCGAGAGAGGTACGGCGAATTCGTGTACCCCAGCACAACCACGTTCCACTTTAGGTAGGACATTTCGAGAGAGCTTTCCTTCTTATGTTCCCTTTAAACACGTTCACATTAGGGTACTGCATGCCTATCGTAGTCAATAACGTTGGCGCAATTAATTCGTTGTTTCCAAAAGAGCAACGCCAACGTTTGACATTCGTGAATGCACATACATCCATTAGAAAAGCTTTCCTCATCTCGGCTGTCACACAATTGAACGTTTTACGCGCATTCTGTGCTCATCGCTCAGCTTTGCACAAACGAAACATGGCAAATTGATGCGACCAAACGCCCTTCCTTCTTTTTCATAAATACCCAAATGCCGACAAACATAGGCCACTACCGGCAGGGCAATCGCTGAAAACCGCAACTTACCAACAACTCTGTCGTATGTTTAGTGGTAAGACTCTTGACGAGGAGCTAGCTCGCTGGACCGCCATGAACAGTGCACGTTGCATAGTCCACGCCGGCTACAGTTCAATACTAACACGATGCTTAAAGTGGGTTTCTTGTGAATTCGAGGTGATAAGGGTTGATTTGATAATAAAAAATATATGCCTCTGAATTAATTCTCATATCTTTGAGGTAATTTACACACATAATTTTGGATTTACTTGCAGATTTCAGAGTTCGCAAAAAGTATTTCAAAGGTGCAAAACATCCTTATTCAAGAGAACGCCTCAGAATGTCAATCATCATTGATCACCTCGAACCACTTCAGTCACATACTCCTCAAAAAGTAGTGGAATGTAAGCTTGCATGTGGCAATGCATCTCGTATTGTTCCCGCTCGTTAAAATATTGGAATTTGTCAAAGCGCGTAATGCGCATGTTCCCCTCCCCTCTTATTGAGACGTGATTTGTGTTGGTCGGCGCTATGCGGAAACATTCTTAAAAATTTATGCTGCTCTTCGCGGTGTCTTTGTGGCACATCGGCATGACAGAAAAACGCGCTCAGGGAAACATCGAATTTAAAGTCAATATCGATTTTCGTGTGCGTATTATGAGGGAAAAGGGCCACGCATTTACATAATTTCGCTCGAGTGGCGATAGCGGGCGAGAATGCGACGCAAAACGCGGACTGGTTGTCGGTTTGGCGCTACACCTTTCCGATGCCACACCGAAATCCAGTGGAAGAAAATGTGAGCACCGCGTTAAGTGTTGGGAACAGTCTCTCTCCATTAGCATCCCGCTAAGCGCAACCTCGCCTACCTCAGAAGCCGGTGACATCTTTGTCGGGAAATGATAAAAACAGGCGTTACACCATGGAAGGATGTCTTTCCCCTCCCTTCTTTCCACCTCCAACAGATTGCTTATATTTGCACGAACCTTCTCGGCATTACTTGCCGTAGAAATGCATATCACGCTTCAGCTCTTATAGCACGTTGTAGCATTTTCCAATCATTATCTCTTGTTAAATAGACTGCCCATATCAATCGTTTGATAGTTCCTGATAACGTATTGAAATCAGATGAATTCGTGACAATTGTTAACTCAGAACTCATGAACTCGCTAATTTATGGTAACTTTTATTGACTTTATAATTGACTGTTTGAGTATCTTCTCCGAAGCACATTGTACAAATAAAATTAGCAACGGGTCAAGAAGCGTTAAAATCATACCTGATACGACGGAAGTGTGTCTAAATGTCGAGCTTTCTCTAGTGGAGTTCGCTGAAAAGAACAGTTACCGTTTATCGACTGCTTTACAAATTGCTTAATAGGAAGTATGCAATTCAAAATGTCATTTAAAAAATTTCATTACTCTTCATCAACGATAAGTATCGTTTGTTGTCACCATTCAGTGGGAATCGCGTGAAAAACCACCGAAGGATAACTATTTCGACCCAAATTATCGCACAACAACCACTGAAAATGGCTAACAATGTCGTATCACTTGCTCGCATTCATTACCATTCGATGATTGCGTGAATGTTGCGTGTGAATGATGCACAAATTAATCAACAGTTTTTTTTTTTTACCGCAACTTACCAACAACTCTGTCGTATGTTTAGTGGTAAGACTCTTGACGAGGAGCTAGCTCGCTGGACCGCCATGAACAGTGCACGTTGCATAGTCCACGCCGGCTACAGTTCAATACTAACACGATGCTTAAAGTGGGTTTCTTGTGAATTCGAGGTGATAAGGGTTGATTTGATAATAAAAAATATATGCCTCTGAATTAATTCTCATATCTTTGAGGTAATTTACACACATAATTTTGGATTTACTTGCAGATTTCAGAGTTCGCAAAAAGTATTTCAAAGGTGCAAAACATCCTTATTCAAGAGAACGCCTCAGAATGTCAATCATCATTGATCACCTCGAACCACTTCAGTCACATACTCCTCAAAAAGTAGTGGAATGTAAGCTTGCATGTGGCAATGCATCTCGTATTGTTCCCGCTCGTTAAAATATTGGAATTTGTCAAAGCGCGTAATGCGCATGTTCCCCTCCCCTCTTATTGAGACGTGATTTGTGTTGGTCGGCGCTATGCGGAAACATTCTTAAAAATTTATGCTGCTCTTCGCGGTGTCTTTGTGGCACATCGGCATGACAGAAAAACGCGCTCAGGGAAACATCGAATTTAAAGTCAATATCGATTTTCGTGTGCTTACACTGAGGGAAAAGGGCCACGCATTTACATAATTTCGCTCGAGTGGCGATAGCGGGCGAGAATGCGACGCAAAACGCGGACTGGTTGTCGGTTTGGCGCTACACCTTTCCGATGCCACACCGAAATCCAGTGGAAGAAAATGTGAGCACCGCGTTAAGTGTTGGGAACAGTCTCTCTCCATTAGCATCCCGCTAAGCGCAACCTCGCCTACCTCAGAAGCCGGTGACATCTTTGTCGGGAAATGATAAAAACAGGCGTTACACTGAGGGAAAAGGGCCACGCATTTACATAATTTCGCTCGAGTGGCGATAGCGGGCGAGAATGCGACGCAAAACGCGGACTGGTTGTCGGTTTGGCGCTACACCTTTCCGATGCCACACCGAAATCCAGTGGAAGAAAATGTGAGCACCGCGTTAAGTGTTGGGAACAGTCTCTCTCCATTAGCATCCCGCTAAGCGCAACCTCGCCTACCTCAGAAGCCGGTGACATCTTTGTCGGGAAATGATAAAAACAGGCGTTACACCATGGAAGGATGTCTTTCCCCTCCCTTCTTTCCACCTCCAACAGATTGCTTATATTTGCACGAACCTTCTCGGCATTACTTGCCGTAGAAATGCATATCACGCTTCAGCTCTTATAGCACGTTGTAGCATTTTCCAATCATTATCTCTTGTTAAATAGACTGCCCATATCAATCGTTTGATAGTTCCTGATAACGTATTGAAATCAGATGAATTCGTGACAATTGTTAACTCAGAACTCATGAACTCGCTAATTTATGGTAACTTTTATTGACTTTATAATTGACTGTTTGAGTATCTTCTCCGAAGCACATTGTACAAATAAAATTAGCAACGGGTCAAGAAGCGTTAAAATCATACCTGATACGACGGAAGTGTGTCTAAATGTCGAGCTTTCTCTAGTGGAGTTCGCTGAAAAGAACAGTTACCGTTTATCGACTGCTTTACAAATTGCTTAATAGGAAGTATGCAATTCAAAATGTCATTTAAAAAATTTCATTACTCTTCATCAACGATAAGTATCGTTTGTTGTCACCATTCAGTGGGAATCGCGTGAAAAACCACCGAAGGATAACTATTTCGACCCAAATTATCGCACAACAACCACTGAAAATGGCTAACAATGTCGTATCACTTGCTCGCATTCATTACCATTCGATGATTGCGTGAATGTTGCGTGTGAATGATGCACAAATTAATCAACAGTTTTTTTTTTTTGTGCTTAAAACACTTCGGCTATTCATTCATTCATGTTGTGCGCATTTTCACCGACCTCCTATAAGACACTGATTTACCATCTTGTATCTGTTAACCCATAGAATTTTATGCCCGAACCATGTGAACCATCATCGACTGTTACATCTTCACATATCTAGACGTTTTCATGTGATTGTGATTTTCACCGAATGGTGTACGGACGTTTCATGCTGATAATCGATCGGTGTTTGCATGAAGGTAAATGAGCCCTGTGTGAACTGTGTCGAAGTAAAATTGCGGTCACTGAAGTAAAACAACAGGCGCCTGTTTGTATCGTCCCTGATCACTGCCTTCCTATCAGCGTCGCGTGTGGAGCTGCGAGTTTTCGCAATGTGCAGCAATGATTCACAAGAGAAATAAGTTTCGCTTTAAAAAAAAAGCGTTTTCTTCATCAATCTATTCGTAATGACGCATAACACATGTCTTCCACTAAGCGATACTCCGGTGCGCTCAATGCGCTCTTATTATACTTTAGCTTCTAGTAATAACCTTCGGGAAATGCGCTCCAAAGTCGCCCCCTTCGAACGATGCCAGCATAAACCAATCTGATCCTCAAATGTGATAAAAACCGCGTAATTAATATCGAAGTAAATATGCATCTGTGTGGGTTACAAAACGGGGGATACCGGTAAAAACAACACCATATCACACGACTACCGCGCATTGCAAGTCGCGTTCGACCAAGCGAATCCTGCTCATTTAGTAGTAGTTGAGAAGTCGTACCCTTAAATACAACCCATCAGGAAAAGAGCCACTGTTGTGCTGAAAAGTTTTACAACAGAAATTCACTATTGATTTGGTGGGAAAGATTGAAAGCCCAAAATTGCTCATCTGCTTATGACAGTGGTATGATGAAAAGGCTCCTGTACAAAAGAGCTGACTGGAACAGATGCATCCGGCAAATATTTAGAAGCAAGAAAAACGTTATAGAGTATCCTTGCCTGTGCAAAATATGGCCTTGGCAGTGGGCTAAACTTCTCCTGCGGGCGAACGACCTCCGGTTTACTTTCAGGAGCTTGATGTTCTCTTTGCGGTACGCACCGGTAGGATGCGGGAGGCTGGGAGGTCAAGCAAGTGGTCGGTGCTCGAGGTGGAGGAGGCGGTGGAGGAAGTGGAGTAGTGGACGAGAAGTGAGTGGCAGTACCGCTGACAACGGGCAGCAGTGGCTGGCGAACACGAACAGCCTCCTTGGACGGCGAGCTGTCAGCTGGCTGCGGAATAGCAACAAGAGGCGGCGACGATGCGGCACTGCTCGGCGACGTTTCGCAGACACCCTTGTTGTTGCCGGCTGGAGACGCGGGAAACATACAAGTACCGTTCGATGGCGCACATGCGGCAGCCTCTGCTGCAATTGCACGCCCGTTCGCACTGCAACGCTGATGGTGGCGCCTGCCTCTGGCTACAGGTTGCGGATGCGGATGCGGTATACGGCAGTTAGGTATGCGCTCGCCGAATTTGGTCACTGTTCCATGAAACAACTCAATGAATGGACTTGTGTGCGCCAAGTTGTGAGCGCACTGCGCACTATGGATTACCCTGCGGTGCGGCGCCCTTCCGTTGGCTGCCTTCTGCACACGCACGCACGCCGGTGGCGAACTTCCCTTGGCACAGGGAGGCCGTATTTTGTAAGCATACGCCTCGGCTGGGCTCGGAGGCGTCTTGGATGCGTTACTTTTGCCCACGATCACTTTACCTCCTGGTGCCCATTAGCCGAACTCCTGCAGCGAATGCTATCCTCTTCTTGGTCTACACCAAATAGTCGACACGCCTCCTCGTGGTGCTGCCTTAGAACAGGGACGTTACGGACATGGACAGGTAATTATGCAAAAACAACTCTACCAAAATGCAGAGGCGGCGACAACGATTCGCTGGCTCTTTTAACACTTACGACAAAACATCGGTAATTGGCGGATTATGGACGACGATTAGAAATGATGGAATGAATAGTGCAACCAATTAGACGGCAGTTTGAGGGGAACCACCGCAGACAAGCAAAGATTTCAGAAGAGTCCTGCACTCAAGGCGATGACCGAAAAGCATGAAGAACAAGACAAAGCTGATGGTGGAAACGGTGAATGATAGCAAGAAGGCGGAGAGACACAGCGGCTGCAAGAGAGCACACGTAGTGCGAGGGGCGGGTCTAACTGATCGAGCTCACAGAGCGGTGGCTGTCGTTTTAGCATTCGTCAAGAAATTTTGTTTTGCCAGTGTTATGAGGGAATATTGGAATCACGATTGCCAAAAAGCAATTCGCAGACAGCGCCGTTCAAAAGCTGCTTGGTTGAAGTTGGTGCGTATCGTGCAATTTACGTTTCACTCTTCAGCTTATTCGACAACGTATCCATTCGCAGCTTTGCCGTCCTCATAATGCGCTCACTTCCGTGCATTTACGTTGTTCTGATGCATCAGCTTCTGTCCTCCCCTCTCTTCCCCCCCCCCCCCCCCCCCCCCCCACCTCCCCCCCCCCCCCCTCTCACTTTTGTGACTTCGACGACGGCAAAAACCTCAAATCATGCAATAGCCATCATACAACGCTAAGATGCCTATGTTTAGCTTGTCGGAATACAATCGCGATTGTACTATGCTAAAACGAGCGACTAGATGTAGTGGAATGAAGGTCATCCGTTACTAATAAAAAATTGACTGGAATTTACTTGTGAAGAATTTCAGTTATCACGAATCGCAATGGGCTGCACTGTGCCCTCTATGCGGCAAACTGGAAAAAGTGTATAAAAAGAGAACAGCAGAGCATTTAAGACGGCCACATATGGGCATATAACCTAATCAGGCAGCGTTTGTGGCACTCTACCTCCGTCGGAAAGGGCCAACCAAAATCGAATTGCGCTGCAGAGAACGATTTGGCGCGAAGCCGTTCTAAGTGCATAAGGATTCCTTCTTCCGACATAAATTTCGTCTACGTCCCACGCAGACAACGAATAACCTCCTTTTATGGCCGCTGAAAGAAGTATGATCAGTCCTATGTTTGCGCATCACCATTCTGTTCAGTACAACGCAGCTTCTCTTCTAGTCATCAAAATTAGTGCTTTTTCCACTCAAGCGCCCATGCAAACCTAACGAGCACGTTTGACGCATATTCTCCAAGGAGCTTGATCGTTTTTGCGTTTGGCCATATGATGTAACAGGACTGATCAGGCAATTTCGTATCTGCGATTACTAATCCCCCATGGACTCCTTCAAATGCGATTGAAGTTAAATGTCAGGAAATTTCAGTCGCCTATAAAATTCGAAGAAACTGGGTCGGGATCACTCGAATTTGACTAGCGAACGTAATCGCTGTGGGAGGCACGGGCAAATTTGCGGCGCTGTCTGCAGAAAGTGTGCAAATGACGAAGCATATGGAAGACATAGGTTGGTATTTTTCCCTGTAGGAAGTAATGTTTTTTTCGTAGAAGATTCATTCCCTTTGGGAAGCGTTTATTTTGGCAAAAGATGTTTTTTTTTAAAGAAAGGAAGTCCCGTTGAAGTTAGCATTCCTTCGATTACGGCGTTCTTTTGTACATGTCAGTGCGCGCAAAGTTATCTTAGAATTGGCTTGTCCTCGGAATTATTCCCCCCTTCCTGTTAAATTTATTCTTTCCACTAAAAATTTTGATTCGCTTGCACAGTAGCTGCATTTACTATATCAGGCTCGGATATTTGGAAATCCGAACAGGCAGTTGTAACAGAAGGGTTTAAAAATTTTTTTTCGTCTCATTGCTGGAGTTAGGTTATACATATTTTCTAACTGCTCGAGTCGTCGCTGAACTGCCCCGTCGGACTTCGGAGCGTTAGATGCCGAAAACGACATTTCCATGTGTTCTAAATCTTTGACTGTGTTTGCGTGGTAGGGATATTCATCCCTGTAGTCTGTTCCCATGACCGCCAAACTTCGTCAGTGAATTTATCAGAATTTTCACCTCCAATCCGTGACAAAAACTTTTTGCTAAGAAAACAATACGTCGGCTATACCAAAAATATCTCTTGATGGGGTCATAAGTTTTTACATGAAAATATGGTGGAGAAATAATACGGCGATCTGCGCGATGAATTATGACTAGATAAAACCGTGCAATCTCGCCTCCAGCGATGTTCCCCTTTTAAACCAGAGTGGTAAATGGCTAGGCTATGTATAAAACAAGGACACAGAGCAAACGTTCTTTTCTTTTCAGCTAGCGAATTCAAAACAAGTGGGAATAAATGCTAGGAGACTGCTATGAGATGCGCTTCGGAAATTCCGCTCATCAAACCGACCTCTTTCATGGGCTGCCTACAAACTTTTTAATTCCGCTAATGATGAATCACATCTTCATGTAGTCGGTGGCAGAGATCGTGAGGTAAGAAGGCGCTTTTCTGGAAAATATCCGTACCAAAGTATAACAAATGTTGTTAGTGCTGGTGACGCTCTTTATATCTGACTTTGTCAGCCAACTCCTCACAAGTAACAAAATTCGAGTGCATCCGACTGCGCTTTGTCCAAATTATATTGCTAGCAAAGAATTATTGATGTCTCTTTAAAGTTTAAAAAAAAAACCTTTTCAACTAGACGAGACTGTACCTAACAGAGCAAATGATAGCTTGCCATTTCGCAATCTGCGTGTACAGTTACGTTTAACTGAAAAACGACATCGTAAGCTGCGTTGCCATATGACGCAGCGACGTAGTACAAATACACTCTCATGCTAAACAGGATAGCGGATTTCGTGAAGCAAAATACAAATACGAAAACACTTGAAGATAGCAAGCTCAAAAAAGGATCCCAAAAACAGCGATATAAGGTCAAATAGTTTGCTAGGAAAGGTTCGAAAAAGTTGATGTTTTCAGCCTGTTGTATTGCGGGATCACTAAAAGGGAATTTATCTGGCGTTTGTTGAAGAAATCAGCACCGAACTACACGTGCTTTAAAAATGCTGACTAGAGACAAATTAATGTTCCCTTCTACCCTAACTTTACAATGTTGGTCCTATTACTCAGTTACCTTTCTTAATTCCTTCGACTGATGCACAGCTTTCTTATGCAAGGCAAATGGTAATAGCCGACAGTATATCTTGCCTTTCAAATGGCCACGCTTTAATCCTTATCAAGGTAGCTCAGACACAGTACATGATATTTCTTACAAACAGCAACTATTATACCAAATCCACAATCTGATTCTCTCAAGGGCATACGAAAACTTCCGAGAAAAAAAAAATCTTGGTTATGTCATGTGCGAATACCAAGCCGTCTTTTTTGGTTCTCTGAGCGGATGAAGCAATATTTTAGCGTCCCCCAATTACAGGCGAACGTAAAAGAAATAAAATGTACCACAGGTTTTCGCCAACCCGCAAATATTACGATAATTGCTAATTTATTGTTCTATTTCCATACCGGTTATCTGGTTGGTGAGTGCATGCTCGAGCAGATCAGCCCGCGTTTGATCGATGGAAATTCACTTATTGCACAAGACAATCGTCTTCGAAATCTGTTTCTGTACTAGCTGTTATAAAACCACTGTATAGTCGCCGAAGAGGTCACTGAGGTGAAGTGGCCATTACTGTTGCCTTATCATTTTTAGCGAGACAGTCAGTGAGAAAATTTTGATGAGAATTTCGTCGAACGGCGCTGCATTCATTAACGTACTTCCTTGGAAGTTTAATGCAAAATCTGTTGCACTGCCGTCAGTGTTGATTATACAGAAGAGCTCCTCATTGGGACCATTCTCGTAGGAGGGGAAAGTGAATAGACAGGATGAGCTGGACGCACCATCCTCTTGAAAGGAGTCAACGAGATCCCGCGGGTGCAGGCGCTGCAGACACGAAGCGCAATACAGCGCTGATCGAAGCTGATACTGAGTCGAAATTGCGTCGATTATTATCCCCAACCTTTTCGCACATATATGCACAACGATGTTTAATTAAAAATCGAGTTGATTCACAACAGCTGCAGTTAGTTTCTCAACATAAAGCTTGCTCGAACAACTATCCGTTACACTGCTCCCTACATTTCGTTTGCTGAACAGTCAACATGTATGGCGCCGTGTGCAGCGCAGACAAGCAAATATTCAGCTCTTAAATGCACCCCTTCCTCCTCGCCGAAATCCTCCATAAGCAAGATTACGTTCCCCGAAACCACCCGTTCTTCCAAGCCACTTTCCACTTCAGCCGACCAACTCTACACGTAACACCCAAAGTTTGCCGCAAAACTGATCAACAAGTTTCGACAAGCAGAGAGGAATTCTCTTTCAGGTACGGAAAAGTTATGGATTGCCGTACCTTCTTTTAACGGTTATTAATTGCAAGAGAGAGATGAGGAAGGGCACACTTTTCGCCTCTGCATTCGGGGATTTCTGCCTACATAACCATAAAAAATTCGCTATCTATCTTAATGTCGTCGATTTTCGGCATAAAACACTTCTCCGATCCTGATAATCACCCTCACACAAAACAAAAGAAACAAATGGCTGGTTTTGCATTAAAAAACTGATAAAATTTAACGACCACTAAACGCGACGTATCCCATCGCTATAGATCGTTGTTCGTTAAATAGGCGTTGATTCATAGCTTGATGAGCGGAGCTTTTGTGCTTATATAGTTGTTTACTTATGTAAGGGCAAATAGCTTCTGCGTGGTAGTTGTCCCAGCAGGGCAAAATTTTTCTTTAAATTTTTCCTTTTATAACTTCAGTTAGAAGGTGCTATATTTATATATTTTCGCCATCAGCACTTCATTCAGCCTGGTAATCTCACGAGCATAATTTCCAATCTCAAGGACGACATGATAACATTTTATAGGAATATCAGCGTTACTAGTGAAGCAACAAAAAAGGTTTTGTTTTATTATGTAGCTATTACATCGAGAAAGAAGCAATTTCGTTTATGCTTCACAAAAATAAGCAGTAAGAGTAGGAAAGTAATTTATGCAAATCTAAATGACTATTTCAGTAGAACAGCTGGTCTCTTTATATTTGCTTTTCTTTGCAGCGAGATCGCACAATCTACATGTCATTTTTCTGCGTATTTGTGTATGCATTTATCTGTCTCTCTATCTGGTAGTTTCAACTCAGCAGCCGAAAAAAGCACGACCTGCCTCATTGAAATGGCTCCCAAACAAACGATGAGAACGATGCTCAAACTTCTAGACAGACTATGGCGCGTGGAGAATAATTAGGCCGAAAAGAGAGCTGAAGCGAACAATTGCTAAAAGATGAATAGTTGAAACCAAAAGGTGGACTACCACGACGAAGAAAGATGCACGGTACAAGTGACTAAAGACAATACGAAAGGTGAATTTTTGGATAAGAAATGGAAAAGGCGATGAAAGCAAGCTCGAAAATTCTGTGAAAATCAGCATAAAATGTTCTCGTAGCAAATCGAATGAACACAATCATTTCACTGTACTCGCCTAAAACAGCTGCTTGATCGCGGGTCGAGCAAGAAGTTTTGTGCATAGTCCATCGTTCTTCCCATCGTTTCGAGCATTTATAGAAAAAACTGGAGAAGCGTTTCAATGAAGACTGGGGAAGCGCATTTTGTGCAAGCTCTTCGTATGCTTTCCAGTACATAAATTGGGAACCATTGAAGAAACTGAAACATCAGTGGAGCTGTAAGGTTACTTGTCACCCGTCGTAGCATTAAATGAGCTCAAGATTATCGTTTTCAGCAGTTTGTCTAGCACTATGGCCCATGTTAAGATTTTGATAGTTATACTGCTCGAGCGTACAACGTCTTCTCTGAATACTCATGCGCTTTTTGCTTTTGGTTACATGCATCACATATTGGAGTGGTTGCGTGGAATGAGGAGGTCAGAAAAGTGTGTCTTGAAATACGAAAAAATATCGTCTAATTTCTGCATAAAATTTTCAGAAACTGCCAGAAGAACTCTTTTCACACGTTCTCAAAACTCTAAAGACGTATAAAGGTTCTCATGTTTCGCGAAACTTTTCGTTACGCGACACAAAAAATTCCCTCAATGTGAAAAATTGTGTAGCTAACGAGCGCATGTTCGCAACCATTGGGTTTCACTCCTATCCCCCTAGCAAATTACGTTATGCACATTTTCGATTTTGGCTCTTCACTACTAATAAAGTAAAGATACTCCATCTCACTATTTTTAAATATTCAATTCTGTCCCGCTACTCCACGTAAGTATTTAGCGCGGAATACGGACATGAGAAAATGATGTTAATTCGCACGTCAATTTGCATAAGGGCGCATTTGTGTGAACAATGTCGCTCGAGTTGATACAACAATTTGCCTTATTCTATTCGTTAACGATGACTTGAAACAATTACTGCTGTAGCTGAGAAATCGTTCGTTGTTAGTCGGTCAGTTACTACCCTTAATTTTTTACGTATTCAATACGGTGTACACTTGAAAAAAAATGGGAAAATTCTATGAAGGATGTTTTTTTAAGCTCCACTAATGTTAGCCATTTCGTGAAGAAGAAGCATTAAGGTTCGTTTTATGATGTAGACACATCAAGTGATTTCTGTCGATTAAAGCACATTCCTCTTTACGTTTCTCTTCCATGGGTTCCGTGTATTTGGGGCCACACCAACAACTACTAATGATGTAAGGCAGCGCTCCACCCCATTCCGTTCTCCTCGAGCAAAACCTTCTCCGAGCCATTCCTCCGAAATACCAGCTTTGAAAATCCTTTTTCCGACTCTATCGTAAGCAGAGCATCAATCCAGGTGACTCAAGGATTAGACGTCCTTGCACTAATTTTTACAACTGCGGCATTTTCGCATTACCTGTGGAATTTCAAAAGCGGCCGTTTTGCAAAAATTCATCTCTAAATGGACGGAGAATTTTCTGGAAACATTATGCTGTCATGAAATTATTATTAGTGAATGTGTTTTCGGAGTAGAAACTTTGCAGTTTTCGAGATAATTAGAAGGACTCTTTCAAATCTGTCTACCATCTCAAATGATTACTTAAGTGAGTATTTGAGAAGGGTCAAAAATTGGTATCGCAAAAATAAAGACTGCATTTTTCAGTAGATGCAAATCTTGACTACTATGGTAACAACCCACTCGTTTTCTACGATTAATAAAAGCGGTCGGGCATGCCCAAATTCATTTAGTAAGCTTACGCATAAAACGAAGTATAATGTTGAGAGGAAGTCATATAGAATCATCATTTCAAAACAATGGGGCGGCACAATGAGAACCAATTTTGAGACGCTCCTATGACGATCGTTTTCAGACGCCGCTGTGACGTCTATTGTTATCAGCTGAACACATATAACAATAACTTCCAATTTGCGGAAAAGATTTCAAAAGACAAAAATGAAATAATGACTTTCCTCTACCTTTCGTCACGATCGCACATTAGTATTGCAATTTTTTTTCACGTTGTTCACGGAAGTGCGTGATGCTAAGCGATCACTTTAAGAAGCTAAGTAAATCTACGATTTAAATACCCTTTAAGCATCTCTCCATCGAGGCATGAATTACACATGAGATCGCAATCGTTGGAACACAGAGAAGAAAGCTTCTACACATCTGGGCTACACGGGCGCAGCTGGTTACCGAATGTTCCACGACAACTCAGCTTTAAGCACTAATGCATAAGTTCCCTATGCTTTCAAAGAAAAGGCTGTTCTTCATTTTCGGGCACTGCTTGAGAGTTGCATGGGCGCATTGCATAAGGGAAGGACGAAGACCGAAACTGAAGCCAAAAGCCGGAGTGACAAGAAGTACTGGTCCAACTTAAACCGCAATCGGAAGTGGGAAAAAAACAAGAGAACACGGAAAAAAAACGGAAACTAAAAAGTTCTGGTCTGTCCCTAATCCACTACCATTACCGCAAGCAGCACAACGACAAATACTCCACTCAAAAGTTGTCTGTGTCGGCATGTCCTATGCGCGTGAAAAACGATATGGGCAGGCCGGAACACCAGGAAGATTGAAAAAAGACGCGCCAACAGCGATTTGATCTGCGTAGCTCAAGTGGGCAGCAGAATGGTGAGCCTTTCTGCTCGATTGTATACCTCACGCTTTCCTGATTCATGGCGTAATCTAGCTCATAAATCACATTATATCATCCTAAGCTACCAATATCGAATGTCGAAGCTGTCCAATTGAAACGCTTCTCCTATACCTCCATTCACGTATGACTATAAATTGTGCTTCTCCTCATCCATAAAGTACTACAAGGAAAACTGTTGAAATGGGCTTTAGGTCTCAGGTCAATCATACCTCTTGGATGTTAGCGTTTTTGCAGTTTGTTAAGTGAATTCATTACGCTGCAGTTCTACTTCGGACTTACTTCAGATGGAGGCTTTATTATGGACATCGGAATCTCCCTGCTCTTCCATACAATATACTCTTCTAGCATTTTGCTGTTAGAGTGCAGCAAAGGCCTAACTTGCATTTAGTTGAACTTATTGACGCACTCCTCCTGAAATAATTTAAACTGCGACGCACTTCCTTACAGAGTTGTCATTAAAAATTTTCCCTCATCCATTAGGTGGGAGAGAATGGCGATTCAAATATTCACAACAAAAGCTACATTTACTGCCAAGTGTGATCGCAAGTATAGGCGCGGTTTGTTGACGTCGAATGTTTTAATACGATTATTAGCCGAAAGTGCGCAAATCATCATAAAAGCCTGCGTATCTTACCGAGCAAAAGAGCTCATAGTTCTGCCTAGCAGTCACGCACATCAGCTCACCGCTGGATTAACTGATCTGCGTTGATGTGGCATTTTTCAACAATAAATACAACGGGCTGATTCAAAAAAAAACATATTACCTTGAATCGCCCAAATTTTGCCAAGTGTCGTTGCCACGCGGCATGCCCGTGCATCTAAATATGCTATCTGAATGTCGCAGTGTCGCAATCAGCCTGAGCGAAAACGAATGTTGTGCGGAGACAGCAACAAATTGGACTACGGGTTCATAGTTCAGTGGCTGCTTTTACAGACTCTCTTGTAGTCTATTGTAGTTAGTCGTCCACAGATGAAAAATATGTCCAGCCAAATGATGTAGGCTAGAAAGCGGAAGCGCGGTTCAACTGAACTGTGCGAAGATGCTGAATTTTGGCACGGTAGTATCATGAATATTGCTGTAGACAGGCAATGGGCAGGGGCACCGACCGGCTGCCATTGCAGCAATAAGCATCGCTGTTGCGACAATATCTGATTAGGGTCTTGAAACGAATTTATGAGGCGCACTCTCGCCATGAACCTGATCGATGCACTGGAGCGGCATTGATTGCCTGCCTACTGCTACTGCTGCGGAACCCGAATCCGAATGCTCCTCCTTGCATCACGCCCGCAACCGTCGTTGCAAGCACAACCACTTTATCCGTTTAGTCCTTAAAGGCCTTTCCGCTTTCAAGTACTGCCACCTTCGAAATGCCTGCTAGGCCACTCATAAGTGTTCATCCGTGGCGTAGAAAAGTGCACTCTACTGATCAGTACTTATTTATGTTTGCCAAGAGGAACGCTCACCTATTATTTCTACGTAAGCTAATCTCGCCAACCACTTCTCGCAGTAATTTGGGTAAGGAACTTTTCGTTGTCGATGAAGAAAACAGTATACGCCAGGTTATGCATGTTTTTCACAAATCACTTTTACATTTAATTCTATTATGCCAGACCTGCGCGAACTGCGATTTGACGCTGCCGCGTAGCTGTTTTGAGAGAAACGTTACGAGCGAATTGGCAGAAGAGAACAGCGTAAGACAGATATCACGCGCGAATCGAGCACTAAGTGGCGGACAGCTACAGCGGCGGCTACTCGATAAGTAGCGTGGTTCGACGGCGAGCGGAGATGGCTTGTAAAGGCAGAAACACGCCAGCTGGAAGCGGTTCCGGTGGCACTGGACTAGCGCTTGAAAGAAGCGCTATAAAGGGAAGTTGCCTAGTGCAACGCAGAGGCACGCATTTCTCAATTAAGGTTGAATCACCCGCCAGCGATGGCGCAAGGTGAGCTCTCCTCACTGCGCTCAAGCAAATGAATTGTGCGCCCGGCTCACCGAGCTCAAGAAGCGACAGGCTATGGCCGCCGCGGCACGTCTAAACGAGCCGGTGTCGTGGCACTGGTGCATGTCATAGTCGCAAAATAGCCAATATTCGTCATTGTAGTCGATTCTCCAAAGGCTACTCTCCCCTGGATTCAGCTTCCTCGTGACAATTCATTTAGTGAACGAGCACCACTAAAAATGCACCATTTTGCAGCAGCTCACCGCAGCCACACCACATCAGCGAAATGCGAACAACAGTTCAGTTCTAAAATGCGGCCCTGCTTGGGCAGGTGCCAAATAAGCTTTCTCTAGAAATATTTGTTGGTACGTATGACTTAAAAGGGATTTAGCCGTTCTGTGGCTCCTCTCAGCTGATGTAATTTAGGAAACGGAACATTTGGAAAGTGACACTGATGGGGTGTCAGCTAAAAGAACGTCGCTTCGATATTAGCATGAAAAAGAAAAATACAACGCTACTGCGTAATTGTAGTTGTGCTTTATGGTCGGCTTCATAACAACACATCAGAACCAATTTGTCAACATCCGCAACAAAATAACCGCCTCAGCACCTCAGGTGACTTCTGTCGCGGTGATTCTTTGAAACTGTAGAGAGCGATTGACAACAACAGCATACGCAACTGGACAACGGATGCGCCATGAAAAGCACAAGGATTGACGAGTTGAAATATGTGCGTGCGCGTTGCACCTGCACCGGCAACATCTCCATGGAAATTGGAGTGACCGTTAGGACGTGATGCCGTTAATACCGATATCGATCGATGCTGTTTTCTTACGTTGAATCCATCATAACGTTATATCACGCTATGGCTTGTTTCGAAATCTGACGCTTATAGCGAACGGCTTGAACTTCACGTCTGCGGTTGTCAAGCAGGGTCATTCGTGAGTGCATTGACTATGTAACGATGGATTTCAAAGTTGTTTCCCTGTTTAACACACATTTTCAACGGTATGGAGTTTTACTTTGTTAAACACTCACGCGTTAAGCTCACGTACAGCTGCGTCGAAAAGTGCGCCAGTGATGTTTATAGTACAACTTCTAGAAAGCTGCTAACGGAACTCCAGTGAAGGGAAAGACGCGTTATTTTGGGCGATCCTAGCTCTTGCGAGATATTTCATCGGTGAAAGGCTTTTTGCTTAAAATTTTACGAAGCATTCCACCTCTTCAACTGAGCGCGGTTCTGTTGATGTTGTCTTGAAATTTCTCAACTTTTTAAACCAGCTGAAGGACATGGACTTTCGTTTCAGCGGTTTTGAAGGGTGCAGATTTTGAGAGCAGAAGAAGAGCTGAATTTCCTTTCCATTTTGCCATCATAAGTTCTTAAAACATATTTAAACCGCTTTTTGATGAACCATCTACTTTATTATGGGCGCCGTGTGGGTTACGAACGCTCGCAAGATGTTTGCTGCATGAGCACCGCAGAGCATGAGCAAGCCGAACAGAACAGCGTGCAGCAGAATCGCACAGGGTCGTTGCATTTCGAGCGACGGTTTTATTCTTCGACTGGCATCTTTAAAGTGGACGAAATTGGATGATTAAAAGGCAAGCATTTCCGCGTTGCGTAGGCGCGCTTGGAACGTTTCCGAGGAGAGTAAAGTGAGGTTGTACTAAAGAAGTCGCTTAGAATGAAATGTTGAGTTCGTCACGCTGGAAGACATCGACGAATGTCGTGCCGCTTCTTTGCGTGAGTAGTTCTGCCAACAATTTTTTTAGCAGATGCTTGCTTTCTGGACCTTTCTCTGCTTGCTCAGGCATATTTATACGCTTTGTGAGTCTTACTTGTATGCCTAATGGATGACAAAATGAGGGCATTTCTTGGTATTCAGCATAGGACGGATGGAAGGAATCCTTTATTAGATTGAAGAGCATGCGAGCTTTTGAAGTCCACAATTCATGTGAATTAATGCACTGGAATAGGCAATGGCTGCGTTTGTTAAGGTCAAAAATCCATCGCATTTCTGTCTACCCATGAACAAGAAGATCGGGAACTCTGCTCTTTCTTTGTTGGTGTGCGGTGCCACACATCAACGAAGAAAGAGGAAAACTTCTTAGACATATTTTTTAAAACATATTTTCTGTTCTTACGTACAAGCGGGGGTATTCTAGCCTTCCAGGTTTCTTTCCTGCAAAAGGCGAAGCTGTTACTGAATTTTTGCAAGGAAAATATCCAACCTGTCGACACTCGTTAGAGTGAATGGTATAATTGCGAATAGGGGAAAACGAAATATGAGCGTTACTCGAAGTCTGACATCAAGCCTGAATGCACAAGTGATAAGACTGCAGCAAATTACGGGCAGAGTTACATGCAACGGAAGGCGAACTAACGGTTGGGTTTTAATTATCGCAGCGTTGGGCTCGTTTGGTAATGCAAACACGTAAACCCAATTCTTAACTCGGATCTAGTGTCTATCAGTATGCCTATATTAATGCATGTTGTTAGCACGACATTACCACAATTCCGCGTTCTGCTTTCTCCTAGCCACGTCGCCTCGCCAATTTTATGGATTGCGCTTAACAACGCTTTTTAAAATTGACCGATCTTTCAAATTTCATAAGAAGATATGAAGGTACTAAAAGAAAAGAAAACATAAAACAAGGTGACGTTATTTGCACGGTTCCATGGAAACCTCAGCCGTCCACAGATGGCATAAAAACGGATAAGAAGTTTTTAAAGCCATCAGTTATTCTAATTCGGCTCACTTTCCTTCCGCACAGCTGCTCCTTCAGTGCAACTCTGCATTAATGCGGCAATAACAATTGCTATTAGTAGCACGA
The DNA here is from genome assembly GCA_000803305.1 of Toxocara canis. Classification (NCBI taxonomy): domain Eukaryota; kingdom Metazoa; phylum Nematoda; class Chromadorea; order Rhabditida; family Toxocaridae; genus Toxocara; species Toxocara canis. The sequence continues at coordinate 1,033,375 of JPKZ01000986.1, forward strand.
AGCACAACCAGTGGTGGCAGTTGGCACTAGTAGTAACGAGTAAAAGTGGTAGTAGTGAGGAAGTATACCAGTGGTGGTAACGACCAGGCGGAACTAATGAGTGATTAGCAGTGGTGCATGCAGTAGGGAGCAGTTAACACTGAAATTGGGAATTGGTAGTGATAATGAATGAGCCGTAGTGTAGTAGTAGCGAGCAATGAATATGCGAAGTACTTTAAGCAAATGCTCGCAGCAACTAAATACTGCCGTTGTTAAGGTTGCTCGAATAAGAGCGCCCAATTTTTTGCGTTGTATCGTTCATGAACATCGCACCATTAACAACGCAATGTTTCTCTGAATTTGATCAAACTTCGAAAAGGAAGCATAAACGTTTGAAGTAGTCCTCTGGATGATATAGCCATGCCATGTTTTTCTAATTTGAGTGATAAATGTACCGCAGTTTTGTCTCTAGGCTCGCATGAATGCAATTATGTGTCATGCACTCGCAAACGCTGTCATACTTTTGCAATACGCTATCACGGTTTCATGAATCTCAATACGTCATGACGAAAACAACTGCGCAGCAACAGACACGCTTTTACTGTACGTCTTTACGTGCTGTTGCGTTTCACAAACACTGACTCAATGAATGTGCTGCTTATAGAACACGGAGAGTATTGTTAACAGAAATGTGCACCAGCATCCGGATCACCTTAACAGTTGCACTGTCAATGAGGAAAGCTACCAATAGCACATCCAGCACAAGTGAAATGATTGCAAATAAGTCAGGAATTGTGCGGTCTCGAGGGTATCCAAATTTGCAAACAGCAGTTGAGATATCGAGTAAATTTTCCCATGAAATGGCCCATTATTCCCCTTGTGTCATAAAATATGAGCGGTTGCTTACAACTCCGCAGTAAGCAGTTAGTATGAGGAGCTGTCAGAGAACTGCTCGTAGCACACATGAATATTTGAAATAGTAAACTTTGAAAGACTGACGCTAGATCAAAAACATGGTTCCCTTATTTGAATTTGGACAGTACGCGATCAGTGCGGAAGTTCAGATAACAAAGATTACTTGAAACATAAAGAATCAATAAGAGATCTGATATCTCTAAGGCATTATGAGCTGTCAACATCTGTTTCATAACTTTAGGCAGCAAATGAACCAATAATTAGCGCACCGAGCTGAAATTTAGTGTCCGGAATTCTCCGAGGTTTGTGCATCGTAAATTGCGGGTGTCTAGCTTTCCCAAAAGCTATCTAGAAACCTCAGGAGGAGGACACACAAAGGACCCACAGCCATAATGCGTGCAGAAGTGGGTTAAAAACCATGCTATTTGTACGGTGTCTTCGTGTGCTTTTCAGCGAGAGAATACTGACTGGCTTAGAGATAGAACCTTTCGTTTTCACGGGGAGCGCGGATTGATCCTGCTCACTTCTCCACCCTTGCGCATGCGGAGTGACGAAGCTATCTCTCACACCAACGCTCCTAAAGCAGGACGGAACTGTCAAATTCGCTATCAAAATGCAGAAACATGCGCGATTATATCATGCGCTTTCCGCTTTTCATGCTCGTATAATGCGTATTTTCGTTTTGTGTGTTTTCATCACGGAGCGCTCTCTTGCTGCATGTAAGAAAATTTGCGCTCTTTGCGCAGTTCATGTTGCAGGGTTAAACAGCAAATTCAGCGCAACAAATTCGGTTCGAATGACTGGACGGAAGAGTGACTAAAATTTACATAGGAAGAGTGCTTTTGGTTGTTTTTAGCTCATCAGAATATCGGAACGATTCAGAGCACGGTACGCTGAGGTCGCTTTGCAAATTCCTTCCTATTATTATTTGCTTCCAATTATTTGAATAGCTGAACTAATCAGAGCTACTGGAGTCCGTTTGTTGCTACTTGCATACTTTACACGAGTTACAATCATTGCATAACTACTAAAGAAACGCCTCCATTCTTAAAGAGCGCGTTTAACGTGTGGACATGGAAAATCGTCATAGGTGGCGTTCTAAAACAGTTTCACTCCACCCTTCATTAGGATGTTTCACCCCTCACAGGATGTGAGTATTTATGGTACTACACGCAGACGGATTGTCGTCAAAGTTCATGCAGAACAAAATCTGGAAATATTCCCTATTAAGAAAGCAGTGTGACGGTTCAGCTGATGGTTTTCCTCAGTACATAACTGAACTCTGCACAGTAGTTAAAGTCAGTGCAGAATTCAGTTGATACATCTACTGAACAAACAGCCCGACTTTCCACAGTTGCGAAACAGAAGGCAATGTTAAGGTAAAGCTCTAAACTTTTCCTTATTGATTTTAGTGAAGAAATTGTACACTTGATCATACAAATCTTCACGAGTTTCTTTCGGTTGATCTGATTTCCGACAAGTCCATTTGCCAGTTCTGAGCTTGGTAGTGAAACGATTTCCGCTTTTTTCCTAATTTCATTTTCAGAAATTGCATCCTTTTAAAAACATTAAAATGTATGAGGCGCAAGATGAGAACCATTCGTAATTTAGAAATATCTGGACGCAAACAAGTGACTACCGTAGAGATTGATGATGCAATATGAATGATGTGAACCGGTCACAAAACTGAAAAGGATATGTCGGAAAAGCAAATAATGGAAGCACAAATGCTCAGAAATTAAATGTATTTTGAATCACCGAACAGCAATACCTCTAGAGAGACTACTGTTGCTTTAAGGCTTGCCAAAAGGAAAAAGACAAGAATATTCTCAACAACCTCCATTTATGGAGTTGTTGGCTTAGCTGACGAGTCTCGCTCACTTTAACGACCAGCTAAATCTACCGAGCGCACGTAGGCGTTTATTCAAATGTAGCTATCCTCACCATTACGCAAATTCACAAACGTTAACAAAACGCATAAAACTGCATTGTTAAAAGCTTTCTGTCTCTCATGCGCAAAGATTCGATTAATAATATCGATTTCTATGCCGGCAAATAATTAGCAGCTGGAATGTACTTCGAGAAGCAGCAGTATCTGCTAGAAGTTTAATTTACTGTATAGCTCCCTTCAAAAATGTACCATTGGTTTTCCCGCGTTGTTACGATGAAATTATGATAATTCCTATCATATCTTGCAAGCTTTGAAATTTCGATTTATCCTCCACGTGCGGCTAATGCGATATTTTCGTATGAGGCGGCTGATGGCATAGCATGGACTATCGAATGTCACGATCACCCTCGATAAGGTCACAATTTTCAGTGCTTTTTTTGGATGTGATTTATTCGCTCTGAGAGCGTCGATCACTTGCCTCTACAATCATTTGATCGATTTATGTATTTTTTCCATTCGAAGAATGCCGTTGTGACCGTGGCACTGCGCTCACTGATCGTGTTTTGCATTAATGCGATCATGAGTCACATTTTTTTTAGTCGCATCAAGACGGGTGGATAAGTATGATTTTATATTATGCAACGAAATGCGAATATGCTGAGACAGGGTGAGGACCACGTTTGCTAAACCTCTACAAACTAGTACACTGTCGACATTATTGGAATGCAGAAATAACAGGCCTTAATCATTGTATGAAAGCTTGTAGATTTGCGATTGCACATGTTGGAAGTGTGCAGTGCGTGCACACGAAGCGAGAGGTACGCATGATCGATGAGCGCTTCAAGCACGGTTCGGTTCGTTTACAGCTGCTGACGCTTGGTTGGGTTCGATAAATCACTAACACCGAAGCGATGTCAGAGGCTGTTACTGCAGTAGCAGTAGCAACAGCCTCATTCATTCGTGATTAGCGTCTCTTTCTCAACGAGCGATACGCGAAACGACTGCATTTGCCGGTGACACAAATTTAGACAGCAGTCACCACGCTCAGCCGTTCAACTCAGCGCATACGAATAATTACACATTCGTTCCTCGTTAGCATGCCAATACCACGATAACTCTTCGTATAGCACAACATCCCTGTCATATAAGCGACACCACGAGAAGAAGAGACTTCAACAGATTGCCTTTGGAAAATAAAATGAATCTATTTGGTTCGCCACACATGGAGCAATCCAACTTTACGCACGCAAATCCGCTCGAAAGTCGTTTTCACTGGACACCGGTACGTCAAGCAGACTGCTTTCATTAGACGCCCTCATCATCCGCACTATACCATCCATATTCTTTTCTTTATGAAATTTTTCGTTTTCTTTAATCTATCTTCATAGTATACCTTCCTGTGCCATTTTCGTGATTAAAAAATGGACATTCCCGTAGTAACTAAAAAGCTTTCGCAATGAATTTACGGAAAAATGAGCATGCGCGCCTTGCAGAAAGCATATGTGATGAATATCTGATTATTTGGATTTTTGTTCAAGCACCACCTTGCAGCACATACATGGGGAGTGTGCTGTGCACGAGCACGATATGCACTTTCTGCTGTCCAAATCGAAAAGCCAAGCATTTTTGCTCGATGAACTATCAAACAGTTGCACTTAATGCTCACAGCTATTACGAGTAAAGAATTGCCGTCGTTGTGGCGTCTGTTTTCTGGGAATTTTAGCGACTATCGCCAAAAATTTCCCTTTTCTCCTTCAAAAGTTTGCTCTTCGATTTGCGTTTTATGGACGCTGCAATTTGCAATGTTTTGCACTGTACGATCCCGAACTTCAGCGACGGGAGTTGAACTGGTGGGCACTTATTTCTTGAACCTAGCTTTCCGCCCCACTACATTGTGCGTGTGACAACTCATTCTAAAATTCACCAGTCGCTTTCAAATCTTGCCTAGCTAATGCCGTAAGCTACGTTACCAAATTCTTCGCTAAAGCCTGTCTAATTTGTTCGACTAATCCACTACAAAGACCTACATAAATACGTATACATATATAGGCACAGATGTAACCACCTTAACATGTGATATCATTCCCATGAGAAATCCATAAAAACGAGTAATTTTAGTGGATAAAGTCTACGATTACTTTCATATGACACTAATTCTAGTGCTCATTAAGAATCCTTCTGCTACTAACACTCAGCCGATCCGGGCGCAAAATTCGTAGATGAGCTTATTGTTCCCGTCCTGTTACCAAACGGTTTCCCATGGTTTGTTTATGTGCATTCTCTGGCGCTAAGCAATGAATGGGAAAAAGGCGGAAGTAGAAGGTAGCATCACTATCGAGTGTTATATACATTTCCAGTACGATTTGTCTACGGGTTTAAGAAGAACTTGAATATGTAGTCGCGAAATGAATTTGCGTCTGCAGCCAAATGGTTATTGCTAACGTACGCCAACGGTTGGATATGCGGAGTAATGAGGTGATGCCAAGGCTTGGTGGCGAGCTAGATGCCACAAGCACGGATTAGAGCTTTTCAACTGTTGCATCGTTTGATCTTTCTACTTTCATCAAGAATAAAGCTCATGGTTTTGTGAAAGTTGGGAAGTGTTCTGCAAAGGTGATTTTCTGTTGAATAGATCCGAATCCATCAGCAAGTGGAACGGATGAAGGTGGAATAGGGATTCGTCGAAAAATCTGGAAGCGAGTTATGGCGCCTTTCTTGGCCAGGATAATAAAAGTTCGATGGTCGAATGTAGGTGGAGCTCGAACTGAGATCGAAGAGTGACCTTGATGCAAAAGTCTTGTGTCAAAAGCTGGAGAACGGGTTTGACATGGAATGCTATCGTCAAGCGATCTCCTCTAATTCACTTTAAAGTGCATCACTTTATATTACTTCGACATGTTTTATTTTTTGCGAGCTTTCCAGACAACTTTGCGGAAAAATAGTGTCTAATGCGCATTTGCACTGTTTACGCATTAATCAATTTTCTTGATTTCAGTTTCTTATGATATATTCATTCCGAGTTCAATTACTGCCCGATTTCAAAACGAGAAATGTAGTGTGCATATGAAGATTCATGATGATCCCATAATGAATCGGTGGGAAGATATTTAGACAATGATGTAAATATGATGAGGCGAGAAGCCGGATCGATCACTACTCCAAAACTATACGCCCCATTTTATTCATCATAGGAGTCTTTATGAGGCCACCTTGCATCATTTCCATATACATTAGACGTTTACTACGCAAATGATTGTTAGTAACGTAAGTTTCCGAGAGATTCTTCTAACTCTTGCAAAAACGCTAATGAAATTATATGCTGTCAGTAGAATTTTAGAGTAACAAAAACGTGTTCGAAGATACCAATAAAACTTTCGTGCAAACTCTATTTCATCTGTTGCTTCATATGTGTTGCCTTCCTGTCTATCGCCTACGAAACTTGCATTTGACGTATATGTGTTCGGCGTTTTTATGTGTTCTTCTTGACGTCTCACATAGTGGCGTTTGTTTAACGCTGTTAAAATGTCTGCTTTGGCAACGTTTTTACTCTACACATTAATATCGCTTGGCTCGCCGTTTCAACTCTTTCTGCACTGATAAATTTCCTGGTGAGCCTAAAATATATCTTCAAGGCGTCATAATATTTTTTTCGGTGATAAAACTGCATCAGGAAGTCAGTATTCGGAAGGTTCCCGACTTATATGAACAGAGAAGGTGAGAATTGAGAAGTGAGGATCGCATTAAAAAAATTTTTAAACTGTATGGTCCACATTGGTCACTGGAAAAATGAACTTGTTTCACAGGATTCATAGGACTTTGTAAAAAATTGTCATGCTGGGAATTTCGCATGTTAGTATGAAAATTTAATTAGGCCACTAAACGGTCAGTTGCATTTGGAAGGGAAATTTCATCCACATTTCAATTATCTTGAGAGGAACTATGGATATGCATGGGACGCCTAATGAACTGTAGCTATTGGCCGCAAAGAAGACTTAATCTATGGTACTTTGGCAATATGTAACATGTGAAGTCATTCAAATATTTGTAAATGTTAATGATCGTCTGACAATACACAAGATTTCAAATCTCTTTGAATCAAACTGAGAGGAATTCCGAAATATATAGTGGCCACTCTCCAACCCGTAAACTGACCAGCTATCCATAATTCTCTAAGTCCTCGTACGGTGAACAAGAATCCAAGAGCTTGAAAGCACTTTTTGTCAAGCAGGCCTGAAAATCATTTTATGCGAAAGATTAATGAGAGGTCGCAAAGGCATCAGGGCCTTCAGTTGCGTATGCTTTGCTTCCGTTACAGCCAGATTGTGTGACAGGACCGTCATAACCGTGTCTATGTGTGCATGACTGCCTGGCAATCTCAACTGACCGGAAAAAGATATCTTGTCGAATCTAGACAATGACAACCTACGATATTCTGGGGTCTCGAAAGCAAAACTTGTGCGATAAATTGACTTCCGGATGAGTTATGGCCGTCTATAAAAAACCCGGCGGGAAAAATGTGTCAGAGAAGTCATTGCCTTCCTGTTGAAATCCCGGCTGTGAACATGCGCTCGTCTGGAGTAGAAATCCCAATTTTCATGTCACAATAAAAAGACTCGTGGGACTAGACTTCAGGATGGAGATGAAACATTTTGGAAAAATGAACGCGGAAGTCCTGGGAAATTTGACGCCAACAGTCACGGGTAATCTGATCTTCGGAACGAATCCCTTCACCAGAGCACTTTACGCTATGCTGAAAATGTAACTGTTTGATTGCTGCTCGAACAGAAATATTTGTGCCCAACCAAAAGTTTTTACGATGTTTCTGGACGTTTACAGGAAGAAATCGACTATTTTTAACCGGGATTGAGGGAAGTGCATATCCGGCCAGCATCTTCGCCCACTTTTGGAAAACATCTTTTCAGGTTTTTCGAAATCAAGAAATTTTTTCAATCTGTGAGCCATCACAGCTGAAAATCTAAGAGGAACTCCAATCTAACGTGTTTTCACAAACTAGCTACCAGAAATGAATGTCTGTGTCTCTTTGAACATTAGAGGTGAGAGTTTTCGGAGTGTTTACATTATTATTACGGGCTGTCTTTTGAAAATGAGCACTCATGTCGATTAAAAGTGACGATTTCCACTTTAAAAATCTTAGGAGAAAGCACTCTAAACTTCGTTCTGCTCAACTATTCAATCTAGTCCCAATTATGGATTTATTTTTATGTTTGGGCTTGGAAGGTTATAAAAACAGCTGCTAGAAATTGGGAAACCGTACAGTACAGCGTAAATGCGTGCTTTTGAATTCGTTAAAAAAATGACACTGGGGACATCTACAAAAATACAAAAATTGCAACCAAAATTGACCTTAAAAAAATATAATCTTATGTACGAAGAACGGTAAAATTGGTCAGATTTGAGGTAAAATTTTGCATGGAAAAGTTAAACGGGAAAGAAAATAGTTGTCGCCCACTGAAGATGTCGCCATAAGCGAAAACCATTCTTTTTATTTCTTCATCATGAAAAAGTTGAAATCAAAATTAGCTGAAATTATTGGCTCAGAGGTAAATGTCGCAAACGCCGAGGTGCAACAGCGACTACAGTAGCTCGACTTTGGACAAAACAAGCACTGGAAACACTGAAGCACTGTAGTGTTCATGCTTCGACTTAGTGAAGCATATGGCGTCGTACCATGCAATGTTGCCATGAAGCATTATAGTTTATCGTGGCTGGAACTGTACTAGAGAGTAAGAGGCAAAAGCTACGATTACGAAACACAGTAGGATAACGGATATATACCAAATAGGAATGCGCATTTTTGGCTCTTTCGCTCAGTTGACTGCTACGGTGACGTTGTTTTTCTCACAACTTGTATTTTATTTTTCTACATTTTATCGCTGTTTTTCACATCGATACGAATTGCTTTCATCATCAACTGTATCAGTAAAGTGCGCCGCAGAAGTGAATGAGAATTCAATGGAATTGTGCATGCAAAGAAGGGCTTTGCAACTGGATTCTAGCTCGAAGCGAACGTGAGCAGTGATGCAGTAGAATCTTTTGCAAATGCGAAAACCTGTTCCGAAAACCGAACCAGTTGCACGCACAGTGCACGCACTGCAACCGAACTTCGGCCTCTAACGTTGATTAGATGGCATTTCCTGTCTCCCAGTCACGTTTCATCGTTTCTCACACAGCTTTAGCTTTGTTGATCCTCTAATTTGGTCTGCAGACTTGATCACTCAAATGATTTAATGTATTTGTGCAAGCTCCTAACATGTTACATCAAAACATCCTTGAAACACGGAGTGCTCTTCGAGGAACAACTCGGCGCTAAAAGCAGACATCGTGGAGCAACACCGACTATTTACTCTGTTTGCCAATGGCTGTTCTCCAGATGTGTGGTGAAAATACACAGTCGTCAATTATAATGACATTTGATGACAGAGATAATCACCATCGTGGGTGGTCTTGCTCCATGTGCACGAAATTTTTAAGGCAATGAGCAGCGTTTCCTAGGGAATCAGCTGAACTGACTCGAAGCAGAAACTGGTTTCTCCTAGTCGTGAGTTTTTACAAAGAGATCATTCAGAAGCACTGAGATAGAAGTGCAGCGATCTGCACACTAGATCTGTTTCAACCTTTTAATAAATCTCACTCCACTTCCTTCTCAATGGCTGTAATCGTGAGCAAAAAGCGTTGTTGGGGTGTGGTGAGAGAGATTGCAGTAAGCCTTCATTATGGCCCTCCTGTAACTCCTCGCACGTTCTAAATGCGATACAAAGCTCTACAGCCTTTAAAATCAATTAGCACTGTTCACTGACTGCCTACGCTTGAGAAAAATCCTCCATAAAAGGTGATAAGCGCGATGCAGCAAAGCGCACTGCTGTTAGATGATATAATTGATCGAACGTGGAACCAATAGACAGAGACAACTTCGTACAATTTGCCTACACGGGTTGTACGAATTGCAGTGGTTTTACATACGAGTGAAGACCATGGTTGTTTTGTATACCATCTAGACTACACTGTTATTTACTGCCTTCTCGTGCGGCATAGGAAAGAATAGAACAAATTAGAATGACTTAAAAAGTGAGCAGGAAATACGGAACAGAATAGCGCAATTGTTCTGCGTTAAATGAAATTATAGAATGGCATCGTATCGTTTAAATGATATCGCAGCAAAATGAACAGTTTGAAAACCTAAAGCAGTAATTAAACTATTTTGTGATATTTAATTATTTTCTGCTTTAAACTATAGTTGGGAACAGGGAGAGGCATGCTGTAGGATTTTCTGTCGACTCTGTCGTTCCATCACCGTTTGTATGAGAAATTCGGCAATCCCCTCCTCCAGTTTACGAGGTTCGGGGCCGATTTTTTGTCTGTAAACAGGATGAGGGCTTTCGTAACCATTCATGCGAGCTTTCCAAAGTTTTTCGTAAAAGTACCAGAAAAATGGAAGGTGCTGAAGTAATTAAAACTGAAATGCATACATCGAGAAGTGACGTATAAAGGTCGTGCATCAGCCTATAAAATACGACTAAGGCGTAGTTCCCATTTCCTCCGAAAAAAGCGAATGTAACCGACGAAGCGCTTTGGCTTTGCTCTATGAATAAAACCGTAAAATTCCGAAAATACTGGTAAAAACACACTGACTTTAGTACTTTCTTGGGCAACAAAAAGGAGCCTTTGCGTGATTTCCCCCTCCTCCTCCTCCCTCTCCCCTCCCGTCCTTCACCAGCTGGCTCATCGTCCTCACTTTCTATACTTCCTGGCTGCATTTATTCTCGCTATTTCTCGGTAACTCCATTGAATCTTTGAAATGTCAAATTTCAGAAAATCGAGCGCTGCTTCAGTCAAAAAGCATGCTCAGCTTCTGACTGTCCATTCCATCCTCTACGTAAAGTCCAATTTAGACTACGTTTTGGAATTTTTATCGCCGAGGCGAAATTACGATAAATTGTCATATTTTTGAGGTTAACGAGCCATGAGAACTGCTCGCTGCGCTCGCCTCATTGCTCATTGTTGAAATCGGGTAGGAGATCGTTTTTATTTTCGAGCTCCCTCTCTCCGCTTTGTTACATTTCTCATTCTCTTACTGAAACCTTCGTTTCGAATCCATGTATGCGCAAAGTTGTTGACTCATAAAATGTTCGTAATCCAGATTTAGATTAAATTCGCAAACTAACAATCTCTTGTGGAAAATGGTTCATTGCACACCTTATTTGAACGGAAAAGACTGATATGAAACAGTGTAATCTAAGAGAATGAACCGGAAATACATATTCTTATAGGATGGACTAACATTATAGAATGCAGTAGCCTCGGTCCATTCAGCGAAATCACAAGTTAGAATAGCTTACGTGGTAGAAAAAAATTACCGAGTACTTTGGAATGGTCATAGCAAGAACCGCAACAGAATAGTACAGTTTTGAAAAATCCGGTTTAGAAACCCCATCGATGGCTCGGATTCTCTGCGATACGTTGCGTTCAGATATCGTCCTGCATGCACGGACTATATTTTGTTGATTACCCTACACTGGAGGGTCACACATATTGCAGTTATGTAGAAAACAAGTGATTTGAAAAAGCGGGCAATCACCATAAGGATGAGTGCAACTCGCTCAAAGATTCTACACAAATACACCAACGTATCTGAGATGAAACTTACCCTTGACGGTTTGTACATAGGCTCGATGACTTGGTGCGCAATGCAACGAACGCATCCGTAGGCATTAGAGGTGAGCGGCCAACGACGTAAAGCACTCGTTTATCGTGCGCAGAAGTTCTTTGCAAATGCTTCTTGTTAGCGGACGTCATTACAGAACGCAAGGAAACGTCACGCAAACTTAGCAAGCTTTAAATAAAAGCCACCGCGCTACACTTGAACACGCCGCTTCTACATAACATAATGCCACATGTTTCACTCGAATTCTGCGCTCAATCCATAAATTTAAAAAAAAGTGACCTATTAATTGCTCAGCATGCACTTTTGTTAAAAGAAGCATTTTCCGAGAGGAGCCCACTAGCAGCCGGGCGTGGGCTTCTCAGCCATGATAAAATTCTCAGAATAAAACACACACTTTTTCAGTTATACTTCCATTCCGAAGCCTAATTTTTTTATACCGCTATGAAATAGGCGACAATCGTAACTAGTTCCAAGCAAAACGGAACATTAAAACATCTAGCCGATATAGGCAGAGTCATGATGACAGATGGAACATGTTTTACTGTAAATACACTGAAACTGCATGAACTGCATCGTTTGAACGTTGTAAAGTGAGTTGACAAGGACAAGCTTGTAGCTATTCAGTAGTGCAGCAATGCCGAATCACAGCAGTATTCCTAACTATTGATGACTGGGATACAAATCAGTGCTGATGCACTAAGATCAGGCAGCAAATTGACACTGATAATGCGCGAATCGGGAACTAGAAGATATTAACCGAAAACCTCACAAACAAAAGATTTGTTTTGAAGAAGAAGAGGACAGGATATCGTCACAGCTCGAGTTAAAAGTATGATAAGAGGGAATGTCACGCGGCTGTCGAGGTAAGCGATAGAAATTGCAACCGACTACGTAAAGACTGGTAACTTCTTGTTTGGGGAATTATGTTTTGCTTTAGTGACAGAACAGAGGGTTAACAGTGCCAGGAAACTAATCAGGAAGAACGTTACTGGGTTTGAATAGAATAGAGGAGGACTTTATGCGAATAGAACGCGGTGAGATCAATTGTGATCGACGGAACTGTCAAAGGATACATCTATGTCTCATGGTTTGCTTCGAGCTATGTTTTTACGCCCCCATCGCTCTATGGTGAAAGGTAATATGGAACTGTTATGGCGGTGCAAAATATATTCGTGTATGTGTCTATCCGGCAGTCTCAGTTCATAAATCAAAACAGCTAAGAGCGTAAAATTCCAGATGAGAAAGTGGAAACGATAGGAAGTGATCGGACCGTTAGAACGATAGCAGTTCTAGCCATGTGAACAAATTGCTCGTGTCATCAATGTTCGTCAGGAAGGAGCTATTTGATCACTAGTAGACGAGCTGAAATGTTTGCACGCAGCTACACGCTCTTCATTTCGTTTTCGAATGTTCATTATACCCTTTCACTGAGGTTATAGAAAGCGCATCTGCTGCCAACGCCATGGTACTTTTGACAACTTATTCTAAACGCCTTTCACTCTTACAGTGGATACGCACCTTTGGCAAGTATAGGCTGAGAAAAATAGAATCGAAACGATGCGCATAACTATAGGGAAAACAGAAGTTGCATCGTTCTACTTTCTATCACAGCTCACCATATAGTGGCGTCAACCATTCAATGTTCAGAAATATGGAGTCGTCCAAGTGAAAATGCAAAATAAACATTCTGTTCCGCTGCTCGTGGGTAATATGACACTGATTTATATACTGCAGATGTTTGCAATACGGGTAACACAGACAGGCCGCTCATTTCCTCAAAGCAGTTCAAAATTTTCCCCTATTCTCTTTCTACCCCTACAGGCTTCCATTTCGTCAGCTGTCAAGTGCCCCATGGAATAAAACCGCTTCACAAAGCATTTTCTAAAGAGGCAAATGCAAAATTGTGCAAGAAAAGCGTGAAAATTCTTCCTTTTCGTACATCTATCACGTGCAGCAGTTCAATTATATCGATGGTTTAAAAAAAACAGAACTAGAATCCGCCGATGGCTTTTGTTTACGCAAAAATGTTTAAAATCCGATTGCGAGAAAAGTACTCAGAATGTGAGGAATCAAATTTGGTGTAACGACCTAGCCGCACGGGGGGTTATAGAAAATTTCACATTAGTTTACCGTTCCTTGCTACTTGAAAAAAAAAAAAACTAACGGATACGCTACTACAAGAAGTGAATGTATTTACAATTCGCTTTCTATTTCCGCCACTAAACTGCAAGCTTTCCTCTCGTTTCCCCCTCGCCCCTCCGCTGCTAATGTCACACGGATTCTAGAAAGGTTGGCATGATTGTGCTTTTTTTCCAAAAAAGATCGAACAAACATTAATCCATCGTTCCGATCGCTTGAAAAAGTCGAACAACGCCTGGCTAAAGCATTGTGCTTGTTTTCATAGAATTTCGTGCTCATGCTCCCAAAATACTTCTTCGTCAATAGCACTCACTCTGTCCAGTGTACGTTGCTTTAGACAACGTGTGCATTTCCGACTCGACAAAGCAGGCCAGAAGCAGCAGTTCTTTTGATCGCGCTTATATTAGTTACTCAGAAGTTGATGTATCACGCTTAGTGCAATATGGGAGACCGTCGATAAGAGGCAGATTATACGAAAACAAATTATGTCGTAATAGCTTAACATGGGTGGTAAGGAAAGGCGCACAGAAACACGTCAAATGCACAAGCACAAAACGATGTCTCTATGTGCAGTCGCAGAAAATACATCAAAAGAAACAAACTTCCATAATAGTATACTAAAAACCTCATGACTGAAAGGCCACTTGACAACGATTCGAATAGGGCATCTCGTTATCTGTATTAATTTCTACAGATTCTGTATTAGGTCAAGTAAGAATCATTTGCTCTCATTAGAAGTGCATCTCTCCAAACAATCCCCTCAGTTTTACACTTTACACAGTTTTACGCAAGTGTGCTGGCTAGTAAAGGTGAATGTTTCATGAAATGAAGCATGCTCTGACTAGAAAATCCGTCAATATTCGGTGCAGCCATTTGCGTTCGCAGTAGCTGAGTATCTCACCTTTACAAGTCTTCCACTCAGCTAAGGCATGGCTGCAAAATTATGCTCACTCGCTAATAAGAAGCCATTGCCTTTTGAAACTTACTTCTGTTCACAATACGAATTCTTTTTGTTATTCAGTGCAGGAGCTCGTCAAGAAGTTGACGAGTCGAACCGGAATTTATTTGTGGGGCGCCGCTACGATGAATTGCAATAAGCACGGACTGCGCATGTGAATGTTAACAAAACCAACAAAGAGTCAGAACTAAGTTTGCTTACTAAGTTTCCTGATCGCAACGTGAAAAGCGCAGACTGCGGTAAACCAGGATGCACGTGGATTGTGGGCCATAAATATTTTTTGAAAAAAATATAGTTCTTAAGCGCTCATGCAAAGTTGCGCTGGCGAAGATTATGCTTGCGTTATCCTATTCTTATATGAGCATGTGCTCTTGTGTTTGCATGTCTGTAAGTCAGGCAATTTCAAAAGGAGAGCTGTTGTGAGGCCACGGTCGTAGCATTAGCCAGATAGATCAACGCGCACGTGAGAGCTGCGACCCATATCATTTTTTACCTTAGTGTACCGACTTGTGCAAAAGATGAGTCTATTCGCACGAACCTGTCGCCGAGCAGGCCAGCTTCTCGATTCACGTATTTGGCCACCACAACCGTTGACGACAGCCAAAACATATGCAAATTTTAGGTTCTTTTAGGTCTGTGCAATGGAGAGACAAAAGCACCTTGCATACGCGCAGGCTTGACGTAGCCATAATGAGGCTCATAAACGCAAATCGACCAAGCCGTGCGAAAACGCATCTTAAAGATGGTTTGTTTCAACGGTTAGCTGAGTTGAAGCATATATGTAAGCAAAGTTAGGGTTTGTTAATTGATGGAAATGAGACCCCCAACATGCAATTCCACCTGTTTGTGAGTAGCGCTGCAATATGTGACTATTATAAAATTGTTCTTTTTCCAATTCCAGCTTTCTTGAGGTCGAAATTGGGCCTGGAACCAGAAACCGAAACACCTAAACAGTGCTGTAAACCGGGAATATCTCTGGAAGCGAAATTTTCTAACTGGTTTTTACATAAAGTGGAACAGTGGAGCGATACGTTCGAAGGGGAGAAAAGTGCGCAAAAATAATTAGTGAATAAGTTTGTTGAATAATACAAAAGAGGTCACTAATGTTTTAGAAAAACGATGAAAACGCAAAACGAAGCTAGCAATTGGTATGGCCATGGTAATCACTCGTCTGATAATAAGGTTCCAGAGGAACTGCAACATTATATTTCTACAAGAATTTTCCTGTAAAGCAGGGAGATTAGCGAGGAAAAAGTTTGCGTGTGGGCGAATGAAAAAGCAGTCCACAAGCAGCGCTCGAATCTGCGAACTTCCATTTGTCGAGAACAGCGTTCACCCGGCAGGTAGAAGGAAGCGGGTTTCATTCCCGCTTGATGACTGCTTCTTTACACGCCTATCGTTCAATTTGCGCCAGACAAAGCTATTCGAAAAACGTTATTTAGAGGAAAAAGCATAAACGCATCTATAAAATACTAGAAACTTCAAACATGAATTTAAGAACAGAGAGAGTGGCTGATAAAACACGTTCCGGAAATGGATACAGCGAAAAATTTCGTTCGCGGTAACTATTTTAACTATGCTGCATCTCAGGCCTTTCGGCCAATAATCAGTCCTCGATATGTTCAATTATCGTTTTGTGGTATGCACAGAACGGATGAGATTTTTGCACTCGCTCTGGATGGAATTACCTATTGCAAACGAAAAGAAAGAAAATCAAAAAAAATCATCACTTGAATTTTTTAAAACCGGCTTTTGCTCACCATCTCGTTTAAATCGACCGATTTTAAATGATTATTTAGCACTTCAAGACGAACATATACCCTGTAACGGATGAGAAAGTCATCTGAGACTTATAATGAGGAAGCACACTTTGCACACCAAATTTCGTAACTTCAGCTTCGATAATCACTGAGTTCAAGCTACCGACCAAATAGAGAGAAACACGCACGTATATAGCCCATACTGCCATACGTTCGTATGCGCACATACGATATCGGCATAGTTTACTTTCGGGAAACAAATTTCGAAAGACTAACAAACAAAGGAATTCCTGAATTTCGTTTATGAATCAGAACGTTCACTAATGCCCGCTGGTAGGCAAATGTTGTAAGTAATGCATTGCAAATGTGAGAAACGTTGTTGCTATCGAATTGAACCTGCTCAGTCCCATCTTGGTTCCGCATGCATCTTTCACCGGAACATATAGGAAACGACTGCTCAGAAGGTAGTGGAAAACTGGTTGATGAACAGATCCGAAATGTCATTTGTTGACTTGCTTGAGTGTTGCACATGTTTTCCGAACTATGTCAGGGTAATCACTGAATGGGCACGCAGGTAGAAAAATATGCACAACGTAGTAGACGCATACGCAAACAAAGCTATGGAAGATTCAACAACATTGATGATTTCGTATTTCGGATTCCCAAAGGTGGCATTAAAATGAGATGCGATAAAGCGCATACACAAAACAATGCCCCAATTGAAAAAAAAAATTATTTTGAAAATGGATTCCACTTCATCGCTCAGCCAACCTGCTCAGAATCAGCCAATTTCATTCTGGATTTGGCCACAGTTCGATAATTTCCCTAAAGAACTCGGCCATACCCCAAACAATTTCCTTTATGATTTCCTCAGAACTCGACGATTCCCCGAGGAAATTCGCAAATAGCTACCAAATCGATCAAATAATGCAGCAAAGGGAATTTTCGAAAAAAATTAAATTGTCGCATTTGCGTGTAATGCTCCTTCAAGGGTACGGTTTTTTGGCACAAGTGATGTGTGACAAGTTGTCTTTGCTTGCGTTCTCGAGTTGTCTTTGCTTGCGTTCTCGATGTTCCATATTAATACGCCGACTAGTACAGCGCTTCGAATGCGAACTGATTGACAACTATTATACCTGTTGTTTGCAAATCACTATTCGTATTCCCCCTGAAATGTTATTGACATTATTGAGATGTTCTGAATCCATCATCTGCTGATTTTGATGCGTTGAAACCTAAGTATTAGAAAAACTTGACCGTTTTTGATTTTAGAAAGTAAACGAAAACTTGAGAAAACTGGAAACAAATTCACTCAAAATGTCGGCGAAATTTGCATGCTCCATAGCTGCGACAAAAGCTAGCATCGGAAAATAACTTGAACAATCGCTCATATTACGAAATCTGATAAGCAATCCAGTCGTTAGATACGAAACCGGCCAATGGTTGGTGAGATACGTTTTAATGGTCACTCCAACTGTGAGTCAAAAAAAGATTAAGAAACGTAACAGTCACTGAACATGGCAATCAAGTGGGCGCATGGATGCTCGTTACAGTGCCGTTTTCAATTTCACAACAAATCGTAGAATAAACTGCTCATTAAAACCGCAAAAGTTCGATGGTTGTTTTTTATTCGTAAAATTGTTCATTAGGTCAATAAGTTTCACATTTCATTAGTGAGCCATTTGCGCACGGTTTCCACTTAGGCAGCATTATGACGCCACATCGCAAAAAGCAATTTATTTTAATTTGTGCTAACATTCCTCGAAGATGTGGCTGTCTTCACGCCCCAGTGTCTCACCCTACTTTCTTCAGTGACAAAATAAAGCTTTTACGTGAATTGCTTATTTCCTAATGGAGCCGCGATCAAATCACTTTATTTCATATAATTTCAGTTTTTCTACACAGCAAACCGAAAAAGTGGGGATGGCCCCTCCTCCTTTCCTCAACGCGATCTTTCTAAGCTAGAAATTACAATGTTCAAACTTCTTATATGCCGGCGATATCTTGCTTTGGCTATATTCTCAAAATCAAGGAAAGAGAAAAGATATGGAGAGTTCATTAGTCAAAGAGGAAGGAGGTGACGTGAACTGGCTGGTGCGACCACCATCCCCGGGTCACTAAGGGGAGAGGGGAAAATTAAACTCCAAATTTTGCATATCACGGAAGCACTTCTTACAAACGATCGCCCAGCCGATAATACACCTTTCCGCGTGAGCATGCATTACGTAGTGCACTAGCTCCTATATGTTGTATTCAGAACAATTGAAAATTGCAAAGCAAAATTCCCGTCACATGGACGGGAGGGGGGCGAAGGAGAAAAAAGTCCATTTAACGCTGTCTTTACATCAACTTTGGACAGCAAATTGCATCAATCGAGATAGCCTGCCAATGCATCATGGAAGTAGTACTCAAAGCTGGTATATTATTTCAAGCTTCCAACAGCGGTGATGTCATGAGCGACAATAGATGGCGGGGCTGATAAGCATATATTCGCCGTCGGGCGATTGTTGCTGCACAGGTGTGCGCACCACAATAAATGCACCTGTGAGATGTTACTTACGAATCGGGGCACTTTCGCCGAGATGGCAATTTGTAACATTTTGCCTCATTGTTTGCTCGCGATAAGCGATCATTGAAGTAGTCATATGTGTGATCATGGAAAATGTAAACAGCATCCTCTTGGCTATTACCGATGCTGATTATTCTATAATATAGGGAAACGTCGTTAAGAAATCGACAGGTAATTGTTATTATTTACTCCCAATGCACTGCAAGCGTACTGGTCACTCAGCTACAAAATGGTACAGCATCAGATAAAAAGGTCATGCCATAGACAGTTTGAAGGATGTTTTTCTTCTGCCGTTATTGAAAAATTCATTGTCGTTTAGCGCAATCAACCAGAATTATCAGGCCTTACACTCTGACTGCAGTCCCCGTTATAGCAAAATATGTGCAACGATGATCTTCTGTGGATAGAAGCGGGAGAATTGTCGATTATGGATATAATTTAAGGTTGCTGGCTATCACCAGTGATAACCTCGTCGTTGTGTGACAACGAATTGGCAAAAGATGAATGATCTTTGCGAAGTATACTTTACCTCATTTTATGATAATCTTTAAATAAGTAGCAAAAGCAAATAATGCTAGCTACCATTAGCGGTAAATCTACAGTAATTAAACAAAAGGCAGCTGTTTCTGCCAGCTGAATGTGGTCACGTTCATAATAACTTGTATGACGTAGTCGATTTTTTCTTTCGAGGTATTAAATAAACGGAGCTCGCTGAGACCCATTTAATTAACTGCCTTAAAACAATCATTTACTTAAAACTTGCACCATAAAATTTGTCCCCCACTCTGTGCACTCAACAACGAAATTTGCGTTGTAATAGTTAATTTACACAAGTAAACCAGCAGGGCAAACCGCTTATACATCTCCGCCCAGTCATGAGTATAACTGTGGGTCGACGATCAGTTCACAAGCACAAGAGCAGCTATCAACATTTTATACAGTGGATGGTTTATTTATCCATTTTATATCCTTAATCACTAACGGTAAGTGACTGGATGAATGCTCTGCTAGCAAAACCCATGTAGTTAGGAAGCAAGCAAAACAAAAAACGCTCATCTCTAATACCAAAAAAGTCAATATTTCGAATCGATAAATGCTCACCCCTATCAAATCGAGTGCCCGATCTTGATGGAGAAAGCAGACGGTTTAGTGAGAGCGGTAATAACACATTCAGTAAATGCACAAATTATTCACGACTAGACGAGCTTGACAATGACTGCATTTGGCGCGTAATCATTACCACCAGCCAACAATGGAAAGAACATTCCATATCACTGACCTCATGATAAGCTGTATTAGATTTCGGACTTTGAACTTAGCCAACAGGAAAGAGCTTGGTGGACGAACAAACATGCAAAATTATGCGAAAAAAACCCGATTACAAACGACTTGCAAAAGCGGAATCATCAAAAACAAAGAAACGTACTCCCAGTTCGATTATCGTTCAAGCTAGTGACTCACATGAAAAATTTCGATAACCTCGCTCGAAGCATTAAAAGCCCTCCGTTACTAAGGGTGGATTTAAAAATTTGTGGTCTTTTGCAATCTATAATCTTTGTTAAGGCTCTTCCAAGTGAATGACTAAGATGCCGTCTCTCTTCGCAGTACAACTACCGTACAGAAGCGAGTAAGTTGTGAAACGGTGAGCAGTAACGACCTGTTCACATCACCGTTGTGCTAGCAATAGCGCAGCGCTAATGCATAACAATATGAAGTATGGACTGCCCAGAGGACCATGGGGAAAAGAAAGCGAAAATCGAAAACCTAGTCAAGCGAACGCAATTTTTGATGACAGCTCCTCACCTTCAAGAGCCGATTCATTTATGCGCTTGAGAAAGAGAAAAACTGGGCGTTTAAACTGGAGTTTATCATTCATACTCTTAAGTGCTACGCCAGGAGCGACTTATTCAACGCCGTGTCGAAATAAAATTCCATGAAAAGGATGCGCATAAGATCCCTCACATCTACTTATTGTCATGGGCTGAACTGTGCTATAACAACAGCAACGGCTGTTACTGTACTGAGTGCGTTAACGTGTGGGTGCGAGTAAAAGCGACGACAAGAAATACTTAGGATGAGCTGCGGTGGAATGTGCACGGACGTGAGTGGGTCAGCAGGAAATGTGGGAACGTGTTAATAACAACCACATAAAAACGAGATGACCCGTCAACGTGAGCGAATTGAACAGGCAGCGGTGCGTGGCGCACGGAGAGTATATCGGAGTTGTGATTGACATTGGGCGAGTGCGAAAAGAAGCATTTGCATGGGCATTCCTCTTATTGCCTCAAGGAGAGCGCACGATTAAGAGGCCATCTTAAAAGCAGCCTGCTTCACATTTCGACGCTCCTCTCTACACTTCTCATCGTTGCCCATGTTGGCCGTGTGCATCACTTTGGCGCTAGCACATACATTATGTGGGCCACCTCTCAACGAGGCCCCGCGTCCGCTCGATTACTCGTTGCGGGCTGTTGCCGGTGGCGCACCAAAATCTTGCCCATCCGCTCATAAAATTCGAATTTGTGTGCTACCGCTTTTCAATTTTACCTTGCAATTCTCGGACCTCTCAATAAGTCCTTATGAAATTAAGTCCCACGGTGTTTTACAGTCATGTGCAACACCCACACATTTAATTATTCGCCAGTTAATCATTACTCAACTGCAAGCCGCGACAAGTTCCTTGATAGAATTCAAGTCAAGTTGGCCTAAAGGAAGTTTTGTACACACTGGTTATTAAACGTAACATTCAAAAAGACTGTGTTAATGCAGGTCGCAGCAGTGTGCATCCTTGAAATAAGTAAAGTGGTGTTTGAAGAACGCAGTAGATCTGAAGAAAATTTTAGTTACGTTTGGTCACGTTCCAGGAAAGCAGGATGCAGTCCCACATCATGAGAGGAAACAAGTCTAAACATTCCACAGGCCAAGCTTCATAACTAGTGCTTGGTCCGGATAGCAGTAATGGAGCAGTATTTCCTTGTTTGTAATGGTCACTCATGTTTCGTAACACATGCTCTTCAACCATTACACCGCCAAACTTAGTCAGCGCGAAGCTGAAATATGGGCTGCGAAAGCGCAAAACTGCTACGCAGCTCCAGCACTACTTGGAATCAGTAGTACCACTATTCTGTAAATTGTACCATTACGACCGTACAACAACATACCGAAATCGTTGTTGGTATTAGCCGGCAAATATCGGTTTTTTACGGCAGTGAAGATAAGTCAGAAACGGAGAAATGCGAACAGGGTTTGGTGACCAGCGCGAATGTTTTCTGAAATTTTCGTGCGGCTTTCTGAAAATTACCGGATTCTGATGAAGAGCCTCAATCGACGGTGTGAAACCAAACATGCAAATGACCTCCAGTTTTCCAGTTTCATACCAATGATTATATCTGTCATAATTTCGTCGATGCGCTGTTCATTCATCGCTTTTCGCATTTCACCCTTTCCCATCCATTTCGCGCAAGTCATCCCGGATTATTGAGTAAACGAAGAGATCGGGCTATTTTTTTAAAAGTATAGTAAGGTAGTTTTGACTTAAGTGCCGTATGCGTGCGATCATGACAGTTGCTCTTTCCGTTTCATTTTCAATCATTTAATAAACGAACGATGAATTTTAAGAGAAAAAAGGAACAGCTAAAAAATTTTGTAATATGAGTAGTGATCTTCAAACTTGACATCTGATGATTTCTTGTCAAGTTTTGGATTGTAAGCATCTTGTGGAATAAGTCGAGCGTACTTACGGATTCGTTCCATTTTTTTGGACGAATTAATTAAACAATATATATATACATATATATATATATATATATATTAGTTCTTGTAGTTGAAATACCTCCAAAACTTGAGTAACTTGATTGTTTAGTTATGATTTCTGTGTTTAGCAGCACCCAGTGCACAAATTTTTCCTACCATAGTGCCCGTGACAACAAAACATTGGAGAATAGTTGTGAAAAAAATTGATATGATTAGAAATTTGTATGTCATACACTCGATCGGAAACTTGCTGTTCGGCTGCTACTGCCTGGTGGGGGAAGGAGTAGGATGGGAGGGGGAGCGGTCTCTTAAGTCCCCTTAACTCCCTTCCCTTCCCCCCGTTATCAGTGGTTAAAACGACAAAGACGCCATACGCGGGCGCGTGCTTCCGCGTATTTCATATTGGAGGGGGGAAGGGGGGGGATAGAGGGTGTCGGAGAGCGTAGAATGGAGGCTAAATTATTGGCGTCTATGGTTCAAAGAAAAGTAGAGTGGGTTAGGGAAGAACTCGATTAGGAAAAGGTCCAAAAAAATCCTAGCGATATTGATTCGAACATTTCACGTCCAATATGTTCTCCTCGTTGCTGTTACATGAATGCTTGCAATCTGTTTTGTAAACATAAAGCGCGAGGAAAAATGGGCCCAGTTCTGTCACAACATAATGCAACGTAATGCGGATTTCGACCCCACTTTCCTCTGTCAGATGTCACAATGAATTAATCATATCGATTACGTTTCACACGAATAAAATTCAAGCTCTTTTCATCAAATTTACAAGAACAAATTCCTGCATATGATCACTTGAGATTTTCCCTAACCAACTAAGAATTAAACAATGCTGCCTTAAGAAGTTCATTCCTCATCAAGTTGCCGCCTCTGAACAAAAACTATTAGGTTTCCTAGCTACCGTATTGTGAGACGCCTTAATTTTCAGTGAATGCTTGTTTTAACTCACAGACGTGCTTTTCTTGATCAGCAGACGTGTGCTAGTTCTACCGCGGTTTATGCACCTCTAGTCTATCTATTGAGGTCTCTATACTTCTAAACCTTGACCGTTCTATATTCTGTAACTGCCAATAATAATTTCTAGGAAACGTTACTGTTCCAACTCCATTGATTTCCTTGAAAACGTATTTTTAACCCATCCACACACCTCTGTTTTCCCATTCGTGCTCACATGATATTGGCAGGTCTGTTCAGCAAAATGAAAAGGGCGGTGCACGCAATTCAACAAGCTGTGGGCCGCCTTCATAACGGTAGCTGTGGTGGTCAATCCAGAATTCAATCTCGACATCAACACGCTGCAGCCAGTTAGTACGTTGATTCGTGTTTTCCCGTTTCGATGTTTTCTGACGGTAACGAGCTTCAGTAACTGGGCTAGTAACTGTCTGTACAGTTCGTTGTGTCAGGAAAGGCTGACATATCACCGACCGCCCTTGTAACTACTATTTAAAACGAGCCAGTACTCGTAGTTTCCGAGTTTTTCTGGTCGATATAGCAACCGGTCTCGGATATTAGCCATCGACTTGTCGAGTCTTTGATTTGATAACGAAGAGGTCAAATTTGCAGCTTAAAAATATTTCCTCGATCGATAGAGAAGTTACGACTTTGGTGGTTCTCGATCTCGCGTTGCGATTAGGAGTCAGTCGAGAAGTCGCTTAAGATGAGCCTTCGTCGAGATTTACTAACTTCGGAAGTTTATTAATTTTATAGACACCACTAATTTCGCCTTTCGCAGGAAAGAAGGCAAAGAAACCTGAAAGTTTTCGTCATGCCGAATAAATCTTTTCAGTAAAACAACTTTCTACACGCAAAAACGCCAGGTAATGAAACCTCACTTCTCAACATTTCAGAAACTGAGTAGCATGGACCCTCATTTGATGAAAGTCATAGTGGACGAAGAATTAACTGGAAAGGTAAACTTGGTTACTGCTTGACCTGAAGCACTTTCACAGCTGCCTAAGCAGCTGTGAAAGAATCTGGAAACAAAACTGCTAGCTTCGTTCCCTCGTTAAAAGAGTTGCAAAATTTATGGCAGCTCAACAACTAGAATCCGAAATTGTACGGCAACCCATCTTCATGGAGGCATGTCGTAGATCCGATTTGGAAAAATTGTTGATCATCGAAAAACAGCTGAAAAGTTTCTAAGAATTCTATTCTCTATGTCAATTTTTCTTTTCACAAAAACGTTCACCTGAAGTCGGAAAAGGGAAAAACAGGAACGCAAAAGACGGCAGGGGCTGCAGACGGCATTTGGGCTCATTTATGCAATGTGAATCGAGACTACGGTGGAGTGAGTACGCGTATCGTCTCGAATCGGCAAAATGCGTCTGAAATACTTGCGCTATCGTGTAAATGGAGAGATAGACGGAGGCAAAGCAGCACTGCGTTTTCGGTTTTGCTGGAGCAAAAATCAACGCAGGAACTGCGAACAATGCTTGTTAAGACAAAACTAGACAACAAACGCCCAGGACAAAACTGACGGAGACCGATTTAAAATAGAGCGATTTTTTAAACAGCGATATAGGTCAAAACTCCAAAGAAGTGAGAAATTAAGCCTTTAATCGAACATGACAATTTCAGGACAAATGATGGCTACCACTGCTCACAAAAAGAAACCCAGCTGCTCAA
Source organism: Toxocara canis (assembly GCA_000803305.1). Taxonomy (NCBI): domain Eukaryota; kingdom Metazoa; phylum Nematoda; class Chromadorea; order Rhabditida; family Toxocaridae; genus Toxocara; species Toxocara canis. The sequence continues at coordinate 1,058,650 of JPKZ01000986.1, forward strand.
GACAGTCTGAAATTTCTAGAATCAGAACATCTATGCGTTAATGTTACGAGCCATCTGCAAGAAGCTTTTATCTTGCAAAAGCTGATATGTGTTCAGTAAGAACTCCATCGTAACCTGAAAAAAGATCACCAAACCTCAACGGTCACGATCGCAAGTGGACATATGGAGGCAAAATAGCGAATGCCAAATTTCAAGAAATTTTTGATAAAATGCTGTGAAATTAAGCCAATTGCAGCTTCAATAACTTACTGACAAACCATTTACGCGACCTTCGAAACGCGCTTGTATTTAAGGTAAACAGGACAGCAGTTGATCAGACACCTTCAGACATTCAGCAAAAGATTGCCTAAATCGCTGATCGATGACAGTTATTTAAAACAAATATGAAAAATTGAGTGAAGTTTGTCGTTGCTCCCACTTCATGTGCGTGAAGACAATAAAGCTTTTGCTTAATAATAAGCAATTCAGCTGTGGTCTCACTGGCTTAATGTGAAACAAACATAAAAACTTGGCTTTTAAAAATCTCAGCACCGAAAATAGGGTCATCATACTTAATTTTCGCAATTCTAGGTGAAGAATTTAATCGAAAACTTAGATAGACGGAGGAGCAAAATTTCGGTAGAATGGAAGTCAAAACTTCAAAAAAGGGAGGATGATTAGGGGTGTTAGTGGGAGGGCTGGGAGGTGGAAGGGGTGGGAGAGGAGTTAACAGAAGCAGAATACGATGTAGCACCTCCAGTCTCGGCGCAACACAACGTAAACACTGAACACTGAGAGCCTTATTTGTTATTCAACGAAATACCCAAGATGTAGCGAGAATTTATTCCATCAACGAGAATCGTTCGAATCCGAATTTGGCACCGAAGTTTCGGGTATTTCAGCAATCCGTCGAAAATTCGTCGTTTGCAAACGGAAAATCAACTAGAATTCAGAAACAACTCCGGAACATGCTCGTGCGAAGCCAATCGTCCTCGTTCTTTGACTAGCGCTAAGAGAACCATGAAACGCAACAGCAAAAACTACCTTCATCTGACAATGCCTTTATTAATTTAGCGCCTGTTACTGGGAGATGTGGTAGGATCGAACCATTGAATAAGTAAAGCACAAACCTGGGTGCTTGTTGTTGAAGAAGGAGGTTCAGCTGCGCTTGAGCCGTTCTCATCTTGAGTCCACATTATATGCGGTATGCCCCATCAGATCGTTTGCACATATTTTAGCATTACTCGCTCACCCTTGTGAGAGTAAGCGATGCAGATGCAACGCATACGAGTCTCAGAGGCCAGCAAGCGTGTAAACTGTTGAAGGTGGCGCAACTTAGGAGGGCATTGTCGGAGGTGAGTATCCTCGAAATGCTTTTCGCGCGAATGGTTTGACTATGCTGGCTAGACGAGTGCTTGTGCTTTTTTGAGGCGTGATGAGCATAGCGAAACGATACCTGTGAGAAGTTTTTAAAACTCAGCACCACAGACGCTATGAATTTATTATGTGGGATACATCTCCGTTAACCAGCAAGAAAGTGAGAATTTTTATTAGCAGCCATTCCTCTATAAAGCACACTTCACTTTCGGCTCCGTTTTTCGCTAGGGTCTAGAAGTAATATCACAGTGTCGAGTTTCACTAACGGCATGTCTACCATATCGCATTGGCAGATGTTTCGATCACATATAATATCATAGCTTTACTATGTCCATATTACCAACCCCCATCAACTTTATTTTTTATCTGTATGCTTTTCTGGATTCTGATTCAGCTTGTGCACTAGCATAGTTTTTGCCGCTTCCTGTTTACGCAACGTTCCCAATTAACGGAGCTTATAATGACCCAAGGTGATGCAGGTCCGCAGAAAGCTGAGATACCAGATATTAACTCGAGTATTGTATAATCCTGTCTTTAACAATTCGCTTATGAGGTGATTACCCAGTTCTCGCTTAGCAAGGAACCGTCAAAAAAAAAGCATATTTCCACACTCCTATGTACACTGATGCCGTATTCATTCTCTTTTATTGCAAAAGACAACGAACAGACATTAAGAAAAACAGCTAAGCTACTGCGTTCTTCTATAGCGCTTAAGTGTCGCCACGGCACGGTGGTGCCTCATTATCAGTGTGCTAACGTGTAAAGCTATGGTTTTGTCGCGTCTCGTTTGAGATTCAGAAGGTTGAAACTGAAACTCGCAGTAGGCAATCGCCTGTTTCAGACACATTCCGACTAGTTTTGCGTTAAACACGATGTTCAATTGCCACTACAGTCCTTTGATGGTTCACAAGTGACTGTGGTGATACCGCGCAAACGCACCCATCCAGCAGTGTCACACCTTCGGCTTTAGCGTGTGTCTAGATAATAAAAGCGATTTTCAGACCTCTGGAGCATAGCAACATAGTGTTTTTTCAATATTTTCAAATTTCGAAAAGTAGCACTTCCGCAAGAATGACTCATTCGATTTCTTAAACTTGACCTGTACTTTGTTTGTTTTTTTCCACCTCGCACCGACAATTCGACGTAGTGCTCATTTCATATTGCTGAGGCGATTTTCCTGCAGTGTCCTTAATGACTGTCATCATGGTGGAAGCATATAAAAACAATATTTAATCTTTCGAATATTTCTTCACGTTGACGGGTTCACTCTGCATTGTGATCGTTCAGTGAGCGTTATGGCATTCATATCTTCGAAGTTTGCTTCTTGGGTTGGATATTTTCAAAGAGCTAGAAGAAAAGGGTTGTTGGTTTCGCCGCTCAGTCGTATTTCTTTGACAGGCTATTCTGTCTGGTTCTGAAAACAGTCCCTTAGCCATGCCCCTTGGAATGTTCGAGGCGCAAATGTGTCAAAGTTGCAAATGCAAATGAAGACGTATTGCTTAAAATGCTTGGAGGCGCCACTTGTTCCAGATAGTGGAAACTACAACCCACAGTGAAAGAAAAACAAATTAAACGAAATTACGTAGTCAACCATCTAATTAAAATCTTCGTGTGACTGAAGAAAATGATATCTCTTTCTATTGTGTTCTACCGTTAGTGAGCCGAATCTTCAAAATTTTCTAGCTTAATAAGGTTGCTTTTACAGCCATACAAGAAGAAAACATATTCAATTCGCTATAAGATAGATCTCTAAATGTGACTGCTGTTTGGAAATTTATAGTGCGTTAAGTGTTGCTCATGCGGGGTGGTATCCACAGACGTGTTTAGGCCCAGCACATCTCACGCGTCTGTGTAGATGTTGGGTCACATCACTATGACGTGTTTAAATGAAACGACAGCGTTTGGCGGTATCACCGTTATAGGCATTCCAGTTATTCTTATAGAGGCATTCACTGGCCAATCCAAAAAGCGACGAAATCAGCCTCCGCTGACGCGCAATTCATTCAGCTTCGCAAATGAGCTGCATTGCTTGAAAAACTCATAGCTTCTGTACGAAGATAAAGTGTTGAACGAATAAGGCGTACATAGAATTATTTCTACGGCAAGAAATTCTATTATGTTAGCATAGCTCATGCGATCATAAATTAGCCAGCCGCATTGAACAAATACGCCAGCGGCGACGACGAAGTCCGCACTGACCAAATACAAGTTGAGCATCGAGTAGCGCTTTCCCATCACGTGTCCGCTTGCATAACGAAGAAAGAGACCGCGTATTTTTCGTGCGTTGGAGACAGCCGTTCTGTCTTAAAGCGGTCCGTGCAAAATCAAGCGACAAGTTTCACGCCTATATTCATCAGGAATATGAAACTTTTGACCTCATTTAAATTCAAATGCATCGGGCTACAAAGGGCTCTAAACGGTGAAGCGAAACTGGAGAAATAAGCAAGGGAAAAGTTCGTCCCGTAATTGCTACCATCTGATTAAAGAATCGTAAGTGTTAGCCGTATGCATACGGCAGCACTAAAAGCGCCCGAATTTTCATTGTCGTCAACGCTTTTCAATCATCTGAGTGAAAAAAGAAACTTTTCCAGTAGCCGAAGTATAAAAGTTCGCTTAAAAGGCTTAAAGGGACACAGTGATTTAATGATATGAATCTAGAAACGTAGTGTTTTTAGTTAGCATGAACTAATGCAAATGAAAAAAAAATCACACGGTGAAGAAACTCAGTGGTCTTATCAGGAGGGTACAACTTGATGCTGTAGTTTAAAGAGCAAACCGTCGCAGGTACATTCTCTCTTCAATATGAATCTAGTAGCTAATGAAATTTTAATGAATAAATACGTGCTCTTTCGTCTCGCTCATATTCGAGCATTTGTCAGATGAACCCAGTGTTCCAACCAGTCATCATAAACGCAAATGTGAGCGAAAACAATTTATCGCAACCATATTTCACATGGTTCTGTGAGCAGCATGTGAGAGTGAACTGCTTCATGAGCAATACGAAGCAACGTAACATAGCAAAAAGAAACAATTCATTTCTCGCCTATTCGAACGGTATTGCGATGCTTTGGTATGTGAACAGAGCTCACCGTGACGCAGCAACATTTGATAGATAAAGCGCAAAAACGTACCTTAAAGTACGAATAGTGTTAGAGACACCACTACACAACGCAGCAACCACAAACTTTTCATACTTTTTTGCTCACAAAGGCCGTCGTCTTATTGTTTATCCATTCTGCGTTAGCGTATTTGATGAAACATTTTTATATATTTGAAAAATTCCGAAAAAAAAGGAAAGAATTGTTAAGAGTGGTCCACTCTTTCTTGTCATGCGCCAATATTTGTTTTTTTTTTTTTTACCGCAGTCATTAGGACTCGTTGGGAATCACATGGAATTCTGAGATTCTACAGCATTATCTCTCCTGCGATGATGCTATAATTTGACCATCTCTTGTTCTTCTTCAGTCATTAAGCCAACAATAAAACCACAATGAACTTAAGTTCAACCGTAGCAGAAGTTTTAAACTGCTCTTTCATTCTGGTCCACTTTCGCGTTTAAGGCGGCAGATGCAAGCAGTAAGTTCAAACGATAGTTGCCAGAATCTATTTTTCAATTGTCAATCTATTGTCATCGACTTTCCGAGCACAAACCAAAATCGGTCGATTAATCCTGTCATATCAGCTCCAGCTTTTTTCGCGACAATTCCATTTTACAGTTGCCGTAGTTCCTGTAAAAAACATGATAAAACCTAGCCCTAACAGGAAAGCTTCCTTCAAAACCCCTTCGTGTTTCTGAAGCCCACATTTTAAACCGGATATGCTCTTTCATTACCTTCTTTTTCTTCTTCTTCCTCTTCTTCTTCATTATCCACTCTTCCTTCAAGGAAACGGCCAATGACAGTGCTGAATGGCAGAGCCAGGCACTTCTGCTTAACGTAGTAATTGTTCATTGTTTGCTGTGGACGAAAAACACACATTCCATGCACTGTTGTGAAGAGTTAAGTTACCAGTTAAAGACTCTCGACTAATAAAATATTTCTTTTTTCTTAAAGGCAGTATAACATGGCCATATGAAACATATAGCAGCGTAGTTCTTCTGTTGCAGTTGGCAAACGTTATTATTAGTTGGCAAAAGCAAAGCTGCTTAGTGGCGTATCGTCGAGGATTGGCGCTTTTGTTGAGATGATACTCGAATGGCAAGAACCCATGTGCACGAAAACGCATTCAGCTCTCACTTTCTTAATAGCACCGTTGTTGTGACGCGATCGGCGAAGCACGCCTTAAAGCACTTTAAAAGCCCACTTATGTAATACAAATTATTTGCATCACTGGTATTCTCCTATTATAAAATACTCGTACATATGTCAATATAACCAAATTTAAATCCATTAAATTAATACAAATTTTATTATGCGTTGCAATTTGCACCATATATTAGATCATTCGTTCTCCATGATTGAAGATTTAGACGGCAGTGATACAGTAGCAAGAAGCAGCAAGATTTCCAGTTGAGACCACAGTTGATTTGAAAAGAAGGAATGAAACGAGAGGTGAAAAGGCGACAAAAAAAGTGAAGAAAACAATCCTGTGGAAAAAAAGAGGCCAACTGAACACTCCTGTCTGGAAGGGCTTCGCTACAGCTAAGCAGCCAAGTCTGGAAATTCCACAAAGATCAACCTACTACCAAAATTCATTTTTATGAATTCTGCATCATTGCTATAAAATATTGTAATAGAAAAAGCTAGTACAACAATAAAGCGCTTCTGGCTAGGTTACTATAGCGGTTAAAGTTGTTGCAACGAGCGCTCATTTTGTTGAGATTATGCGCATCACCAGAACCATGAAATGGAAAAGAATGCTCAGAACTCAGAATGCGTTCGAAGAAGTGGGCTGCTGTTAGAAAGAGATAAGCTGCAACATCAGAGTACTTTGGAATGCATGCATATGACGCCACTCACTGCACATGGATGTCCTTACCCTTATTGGAGTTCGCTCACGACAAAAGCATCGATGGATGGAGTGCAAGCAATGAGCGAGCTGTAAAAGCCTCTGCTGTGCAAATCTTTATTGTGAGTAAAACATCGCGGTTATGATCACCGAATGCAATATCGCCTTTCCTTTGAGTATCCCAAAAGACTAAGTGAGATTGAAAGATTGGCGAATTGAATTTGTGATGGTGCGCTCATGACTTGAGCCAGTGTTTGCAGCGCTAGTCTCTCATTAAGCACCTATCAGCGAAGCTCAGAGCATCCCAAGGGGAAGCAGTGCCGCAAAACGCATCTTTTATCGTAACTCTGGAAGTGGTTTTAACGAGCTTGTTTAAAATGGAGTTTCTCAATTTGCAATTTGAACGAACCTATTTGAAATGAGAATACCACTTTTGTTGGCTCCAAATCGCATGTCTACACGATCTACATGTTCCAGTGAGACGTTACCTGAACAAAATCCATTATCAGGTGCTACGGAAGCGCATTTGAAGCCCTCTTCAAAATATTATTCTCTATATATTTGGAAAATAGTGCTGCGTGTGAGGCACGGACAAGAAGTTTTGACGTTGTGTTTCACTGATTTGATCGCAACATAAAGCTTAGGATGCCATACGACCGCTTCAGCTTAGAAGGGCTATGTTCCTCTCGAAAACATTCACGGTGTTCAATTAGTGTCATTTACTGTAAATGAATAGTTGATACATTTGATCTTAATACTAGCTGGTTGAAAAGCAACAAAAATCCATTAGGGCAACTTCCTCTCACAGTGACCATGTGACAACTATTCTCAGGTGAAATAATTAAAGAATACTTTTAGGTGACCGTGAGCAGCTCTGCAAGAAAGGAATCATTCGAAACTTCACAACAAGTTTTTTTCCAGCACGCAAATAGCATTGAAGAAGATCGCCAAAACCAAAGTTAGAAATTGATTCGCGTAAACTCTCATGAGCTGCGAAAACAACCATTTTCCAGGAAGCGAAGAAGACATTTTGACGACTGGAGCGTGTGACAACTTGTGGAAGGGAGAGCGGCGATTAAAACTGCTCCAAACAACCAAATCAGTGTGGAAAACGACGCAGTTAGCAAGCAGCGTGATCAAGCGATTCGGCGATTCCGATTTTCAGCTGGTGCGGATGCCAGCGATGGCTCGTCGCCATTCTCTGCACTGCTCTATTCGCTTGCGGAAGCAGATACACCCGTCCACGCATACTCAATGCCTCCGATGAATAAGCACTGAGTTCATCTATTCCCACAAGTTACCTGAACAAAATCCATTATCAGGTGCTACGGAAGCGCATTTGAAGCCCTCTTCAAAATATTATTCTCTATATATTTGGAAAATAGTGCTGCGTGTGAGGCACGGACAAGAAGTTTTGACGTTGTGTTTCACTGATTTGATCGCAACATAAAGCTTAGGATGCCATACGACCGCTTCAGCTTAGAAGGGCTATGTTCCTCTCGAAAACATTCACGGTGTTCAATTAGTGTCATTTACTGTAAATGAATAGTTGATACATTTGATCTTAATACTAGCTGGTTGAAAAGCAACAAAAATCCATTAGGGCAACTTCCTCTCACAGTGACCATGTGACAACTATTCTCAGGTGAAATAATTAAAGAATACTTTTAGGTGACCGTGAGCAGCTCTGCAAGAAAGGAATCATTCGAAACTTCACAACAAGTTTTTTTCCAGCACGCAAATAGCATTGAAGAAGATCGCCAAAACCAAAGTTAGAAATTGATTCGCGTAAACTCTCATGAGCTGCGAAAACAACCATTTTCCAGGAAGCGAAGAAGACATTTTGACGACTGGAGCGTGTGACAACTTGTGGAAGGGAGAGCGGCGATTAAAACTGCTCCAAACAACCAAATCAGTGTGGAAAACGACGCAGTTAGCAAGCAGCGTGATCAAGCGATTCGGCGATTCCGATTTTCAGCTGGTGCGGATGCCAGCGATGGCTCGTCGCCATTCTCTGCACTGCTCTATTCGCTTGCGGAAGCAGATACACCCGTCCACGCATACTCAATGCCTCCGATGAATAAGCACTGAGTTCATCTATTCCCACAACACTCCTACCATCTAGCCCTCTACAATGAAAGTACTTCGTATTTCCCATTTTATGGGGTAATCAAGTTGGGAGGTGATTGAGAGCCACTTTAGCGGTAGTTCTTTCTTGAGGAGTTAAGAACTGGATAGAAGCCCAGTAGAAAGAAGGCTAGAGCTCCTGTTTGCGCAATAGCAGCGTGATCAAGCGATTCGGCGATTCCGATTTTCAGCTGGTGCGGATGCCAGCGATGGCTCGTCGCCATTCTCTGCACTGCTCTATTCGCTTGCGGAAGCAGATACACCCGTCCACGCATACTCAATGCCTCCGATGAATAAGCACTGAGTTCATCTATTCCCACAACACTCCTACCATCTAGCCCTCTACAATGAAAGTACTTCGTATTTCCCATTTTATGGGGTAATCAAGTTGGGAGGTGATTGAGAGCCACTTTAGCGGTAGTTCTTTCTTGAGGAGTTAAGAACTGGATAGAAGCCCAGTAGAAAGAAGGCTAGAGCTCCTGTTTGCGCAATAGAAACTAATTGTAACAAGTCTATTCAACCTTGCGCAAAAGTTTCGTCCAAGAGTCTCCGGCGAAAATCTTTAAGAGCAAGAGTAAAATATTTCCAAAGCAAAGCTAAATCCAATCTTTTCACACTAAGAAACGGAGATAAGCTGTAGCTGGCGCATTTTTAAGAATACGCGTTCAAAGATTGGAACAAAAATCATTTTTAAAGAGTCCGAGATTTTCAAACGATCCGGCTAGAATTTCGGCCGACTTACGCTGCCGGCAGTCAGCGATCTATATACAAGCTCGTCTCCTCATGTAACGCTCACATCAGCAAAACTTAGGCCTCATTTAGGTACCACTACACTTCGCGGATCATTAGCCCGCAAGAAGGATGAGGTTTCATGGAGAGTGAAATGTATGCAGCAGCGTAAATTAATACTGTCCGTCAAATTTCAGAGTGCACCTTGCCTCACGACCAATTGTGAGATATATGAATTTGACTAACGACAAGCCCATTTTGCAGTATAACGCTTCAAGTTGAAGCAACACTAGCTAGCTTCGGGTTAGCGAAACCACCACGATTGGCATGCAAGTGAAATGTCATAAGAACTTCTTTTTTTATAAGCTCTCGTGATTACTGCAATAATTCGAGCTCATTCAAAGGTGATGATAGTCATTACTACGGAAATTCGAATGTCTCTTCCCTGACACTCCATTCGACAATATTCAACCATCTACAGCTATCGTTATCGCATTTTTCACATATGAAGTGATCTCTTACTTAGTAAATTTCCTTTCTTCATTTTCATTTTTTTCGTGTAAATGAGGAAGTAAGCAAATATCGTATTTCCGAAAAATCGCCTGTGAGTGAGCGGAAGGTAATTTTACATTATGCTGTTTCATTTTCTGCTAGCAGAAATTTTGTCAACAGAAAGAGCATTCCATTTGCAAATGGGAAGTCGGAGGAGATGACCTCCAGCCCTAAAATTCTTTTAGTGTATCGGATGCCAAAAAAAGCCTTATAACATCCTTAGGCTACGTAGCGCATTTTATGGAACGCCTTCCACGCTCACCAATGAAAAACGCCGAAATAACTACAAGAAAAATTTCTTCCACTGCAAAAATAATTTTCAAAACGTAAACATTTCAGAACGCTTAGTAATTTCAACTTATATCCTAGGGTTCAGACATCGACCGCTCTGTTGTGCTTTCGAAATAGCCATTCGTAAAAGAATTTAGGCATCAGCGATCGCAGCATCGTGTTCTAGCCGACCAGCAATTTTTTTCTCTTTCATAGTTTCACTAAAAAGCTGCAAGTTGGAATCGAGAACTGCAAACTCTCATATAATTCTGGTGGGATTGTGCTCTTCCATAACAACAATATTCTTAAAGAAGTTCAGAACCATATTCGTAGCCAGACTTGTTGCGGACCAAACACTCCACCAGGTGGGGTATTTGTTTTGTGTGTTTGATGTCACAGAAAGCAAGAGATCTCTTACTGCGCTAGCTGTCTCTCGTTGTTTGCATTTTTCAACCCGGGATCCACTGGCACAGTCGAACGGAATTAATTATGGACGACTTTGCCCGTTCTGAAAAGAAAATTGAAAGACGCCTCCCTGTGTCTCCAGCACTCTTTACGATTTCGCAAATTTTACTGAATAGTGATCTATACGATTTCGTCGAGTGGACTAACTGGTAGGCTGAATCTAATAGCCTCTTAGAAGACTGTTTGCATGTCCGGATATCTACAGCGAGTCTTTAATTACTGCTTCAATTGCAGAAAGTAAACTAGTGTTCTCATGAAGTTTAGCATTCGAGATGGTAAACATCTGATGAAGCATATAGCAGTCCGTACGGTGCCTTTTAAACTTACTCCTGCGAGCACCAAAATTCAAGCTTGCGCACCTCAGAGGACATTGTGACAAGAGGAATGAGGTATAAGAATCTTTTTGACCGATGGGCAAAGTTCTGTTGACTGCATGTAACGCGGTTTCTACAGCGCCTTTAATCAGCTGCTTGCAGCCTTCAGTGTTAAACACTAAACCACTGAGTCCCGACATCGAGTCTCTATAGAGTAGGAGTTTATTGCTATCCTCGATCAGCTTTGTAGAGTGAAGGGCCCACAGTTAAGGCACTCTCTTCTGAAATCAAACTAAGATCTTTAAACTAACAGTAACCAATGATGCAATAGTGCGAATGTTATAAATGTATCAGCTGAAAAACTCCATTTCCTTTAACCTGTTGAAGAAGGGGCACTCAGGTTCTCACCCGCAACCTTCACAGACTTCCAAAAGTATGCAGACATTCATAAAACGGTGCGAGGTGAATGTGTTGGAAAAATTTATTGAGCATAGTGAAAGATTTCGAAAGATATTTGAACCTTTTCAGCTGCATGACATTCGGTGAAAATGACTGCCTCGTCTAGATTTCTCGAAATCAGCACTTTTGCAGCTTAGAACGCCAGTTGTATCCATCACTGTTACAAATGAGTTTTTCGGGAATTGAGTACCGAACAAAGGCTCAGCGTGCTGTCCTCAGCAAAATCTGAACAAACTCTTCCGATAATCACGAAAATAAGAAAGGAGACTATAGAGGACCCGATTTTTCCGTCGAAAGCTCTCTTTACAAACGAATTGAATGGCCGATTTGGGTATATATCGCATTGCCAACTTTACGACATGGATTGCAGCAGCACAGCACTTGATGCGGCGAACGTGTTCTAACAAACGCAGATTAGAGGGAGGAAGCAACGAAGTCTGAAATAAAAATTGATGAGACAGTTAATAGATTGATAAGTGCTAATGTACAACCGAAGACATGAAACTGTCACGAACGCGATTGGAGAAGATCGAGCGAATGCACCCTAGCAATGCCTTTCATCGAAACAACCAGATTCTATGGTTGCAAAAGGGAGACGAAGCAATTGTGATAAGACATTCATCTATTAGCAAGGCTGAATAACGTTGCAAGTTTTCTGCTCTAGATCTGTTCCGCTAGGCGTGTTTGAGAGTCGATCTATTGTGAACTGTTACTAGCTATAGAAGCTTTCAGAAAATATTGGATTCCTATTAAGTATACCAATGACATACTTAATATTGGCACTGACTGAAGGACTTATATACGTTTTACGTCAAGTAGAGTCATATTACTTCAAAACCGGATGGAAGTGGCTTTTAAAATTCTGCGAAGTTCCTTCAGAAAAATCTTTGTTTTATAGAATGCCAATTTTTTTAGCGTTCCTTTGTTCACAACAACACCTAAAACCTCACGATGTTCGTGAAGAAAATTAAGAAGAGTTCGCGGATATAGGAACACTTAAATACAGTGATGTATGAGAAATCCTCAAATTATAGTCTGCATGTATGAAGGATGTGGGAACGAGAAAGCATTCCGCATTATTTGCTGTTGCTGGCACTGCTCCATCACATTTTCTCTTACCGTCGGAGCCAACCATATTCCAAGGAAGGACATCTAAGTTCTAAGACTAGAAATTTCGTATCTGATGCTGAGAATGAGGTCATATGGGCATCCATTTGTGCAGATATTTGTGCCTACCTTTGTATCTTAATCACGCGAAACAATCCGCATTGGTGTCCGCTGTTGATCGCCGGTGTTAGTCAAACGTGTACCCGTAGGAAACGTGGCTCGCACCAAGGCGTACCACTGTGGTGGGTAGGTGGATGGAACGTGGCTGGAGACACGACACTGCTCATTATGGCGTATTATGGCATATGACATTCATTATGACATCTGTGCCGGTGTTGATGTTCATGTTTCGTACTGGGAGACATTGTATGACTACCTGTGTGTTCCTGCTGGGACTTCATGTTCTTGTTGAAATCCATCATGCTGTCGTCTTCTTTAGTGCGGTCAGTGCATGAACTGAAAGAACTAGACACGTAACCGGTGGGCCTCGTGAACGCGATCCTCCACACCAGCCATACTTTCATGATCTACATATCCACAAATTTTATTATTCTTTGCGTCAAAAACGCTTTTCAGTCTGTTGTGTTTTTCCCTGTCCCAGGTATCTTTTGCTATTACTGGGTCTTTGTAGCAAATTTTTGAATGTTCTTGACATTTCCCAGGTTGAAGGGTTTTGGATCAAAGTAATCAACAGTGTAGGAATTGATAAAGAAGACGTGGTAGAATCCATGCGTTGTGGAGCGTACTACGCCTCCTCTGTATGAAACAGTTCGGAACCGTTCCAGAAGTAATTGAGCCGAAAAATATATGTAATGCAGGAAAAAACCATCGTTTTAAGGCGGATAGTCAAAACAACATTAATAGAATCACACCCCTGTACTATAGACATTAGCAAGCGTCAGGATATGGTTAATATATGATTAACAGAATAGTCGCCTGGTAAAACAAAACGGCTGCAATCTTTGGATCCATCGAAGAAATGATAAAAGTTATGAGAGATGCATTAGACATGTAAGATTAGGCGGAAGCGCCATGAAACGTTCAGGCGGTGCGGTTTGAATGACGAATGACCGAAACAGTAGTCTCAAATGGATCATGGGAGCTCACTTTGATTGAATTCATGGCAAATCGAAGCCTGAAAACAACACAATCCTGAGAAGAGAAAATCCTTCAGGGAGAAAAATTCATTAAGATATTTCAGATTAGCAGTGAAATCGGGAAGGAAGCCTGTGAGACGTTACAAAGTAACAGAATTATCGAGGTTTTAGTATTTTTAGCATTGTTGCCCTTAAAATGATTGTTGTGATTGAAGTTTTTGATTTGTTTAGGACTTTTGGCCAAACCTACGATGACAATTGGCGAACTCGGGATTGAAAGAGGAAGGTGAAAGGCAGTTTATCCGGAAATGAATTTGAAGATATCTGTGGCTCTACGGAAATGGGCATCTTTGCATTTTCGTGAGGATTTCATAAGGTAGTTTTTCGTAATTGCAATTATGCCCTATGCTGTAAAAATTTGCGCATCTCAGAGTCAGCTGTCGGTTGTTACCAAAAATCAAGAGTTCTGCTGATTGCTTGGGAAGAGAGTGAATTTTTTTACATCATACATCAGAAAGCTGATTCATGTGGGTCTCGTTTTTTTTTTAATTTTATCTGTTACTCATAGAAGCGTCTCTAGATGAAAACTGACTGAGATTCGTTTCTACTCATTCGCATCGTGACAGTCGCTGCACGCTAGTGGGGATGGGGGGCAGGCAGAAGATAGATGGGAACGTAGCCGTTTTATTTTTTGGTAGGTACAGCTGGCCGGGTCTGCACGGAAAATCTATTGCTGTTTTATTCACCTATCTCCATGTAGTTCCGACGGTACCTGTGGCACTTGGCTCTTGAAAAAGCCAGTGTCGTCTACGTTCAATAATTTCCATCGAAATAAAGCAGCCTAGTAGTCGTTCGATTGCAGAGTGGGTGATTTAATGTTACTCCGACATCTGCTGCACTAGCAAACCTAAAATGCAAGACGAGCCCCATATGCATATGTACACGTCGGCGCGTCTTTCACGAGCTTTCGTTAAGGCTTGTGTCGTGCATAAGACCCGTGAAGTTTCCATAACCATGCAGCACTCATTTTGCGCTCTCGATCTTTACTGCTAGTGATCAATGACCGCTTATCAATCCATTTGTCTTTGGGGTAATCAATAATGGACAAACGTAACAAAGTGACTCATCAGTGTCTCCTTTATGCTTCGCTAAAGTCAAATATTGTGAGTTATTCGAGATGAGAACTTGGTGACAAACAGTTCAATATTTTATCAGCTGAAGATGCAGTTTGAACTTGTGAATGCTGAGAATTGCAATTTACGAAATGTGAGGAGAAGTGAGCAATGTACACCGACATGTGAGGTAGCAGAAACTGCAATGAAATGGGAAAATTGGCTTAGTGCCAACTTTTCGGAACTATGAAGAAGATTAAAGTTTGTTGACATTTAGAAATGACTTCCTATGAAACAAACACTTTTATTTCCTAAAACAAAGTAGAAATAGGCAATTCGCAAATTTTATTAAAGTGGTGTTTGATAAAGTTGATATTTTCGCTTAAAGGACCTACATATGTCTTGTTTGAAAGTTTCTAGTTGGAGTTCAGTTAATGAAGGAGTGTATAGCTATTAGTTAAGGATGCTATGCGCAGCAAAATCAACGAAACGATTTCCATTTTCTCGGACTTTCAATTTTTATAGAATGAAGATGCACATTTAAATATTCGTATTTTAGGATATTCCTGTGTAAAACGAACGCAAAGGCTTCTAGGGTCATAGCAAAAGTAAACGGTGGGGAGCACAAACAGGGTACAATGTGGTTGGACGGATACTGAACCAGTGGTTTATGGTCATGGTTCATAAACTGGAATAAACGTAGAGTTACGTAGCTGGCTCATGAAGCAATCATGAGGCACCCTCACAATTTGGTTCATGAACTTCCGTTAATGCAAAATGAATGATTAGGAATTTCTGAATTATATTCGTTCGTTACATCGATGTCATTACCACAAATAGCATTAGCTTCTGCTGGAGAGGTCAAGAATCTCTTATGAATAAATCAATGCTTTCCAACCTAAGCATGAAGATGCCTAATTGCAGCTATCCGAGCCGAAAAGATATATGAACAAGTGTGTATACCAGTTTCTGAAGGAATTCGTGATCCCAAAACACTGTCTCTTACAATGCGTCTTTTAAACATTACTGCAAACAAGCAAGGTTTTTCAACCAATCACGCCACTGCCCTCCGCATGCACATGCGTCCATTCACTTTTATGTGCTTTTCGATGTGCGAAAACCGTATTATTGGGCGGTCTTGGGTGTGGATGTATATTTATACAATCCCGTTATGGTGCGAAGGAAAGAAACGGAACGCAACGATGAACATGAAGCGAACAAAAGCGAATAGATAAGGAGCAGAAGTATGCGCATTTCGTTGAGGCGGCTTTTAAAATGAGCTTTCATGTGGAAAACATGCGCAAAGTATACGGTAGCAAACGAAAAATTGCGATATTCCATCACTGCCTAACTTTCGTGTGACGGAGTTCTGCAAATTTCAAAACTTCATGGACGGTTTGTAGGAAACGCGAGTCATTTATACCATTTATGCTCTGCATCTGTTCTGTCTGTTGTTCCCTTGTTTCCCTCTCTCTTCCTGTCTCCTGCCTCCTTCTCCCCCACCCCCCTTCCGTCATAGGAATACTGTACGAGCATGTTGTCCTATGGGATTCTTGTGGAGAAATAGATCGCAGAACTCTGACCTCTTGACCTCTTTCCCATTCTGCTGGGTTTTCCCTGTTTCCGTGAGGGAAAAATGTGATGCGTATGCTTGAATTTCAGGAACTAAGATGTATTGTATACGTGTACGTGCACCTTAAGGTCATGCAGAAAGGCTTCTGCCCTGCAGTCTGCGCACGGGAAATTGTGCCTCTGGGTACCTAACGGGATTTCGTCCAGAGTAAAAGACAGAAGAGCTCTCTCGGCAGTGTGTGCACAGCACAACTGTTTCTTCCGTTTGCTAGCCTCATTTCGTGAACTAGATAACTCTCCACAGTCAGATTCCGCTAGCGCGTTCTTTGGGATCTTTACCCTCCACCCCTTTCATCCCCACCCCAAAACAAACTGTCTGAACTGTTCGCGGATTTTGGACGAGTAGTGACCTACGAAATATGGATATGTTGAGAACGCAGGGCTGAGAAATTCTTGCTGTTAAGTACAGTTGCTGAGAGGGATTTTAGAAATGAGAACGGATAAACGAATGCGTCAGCGAGAGAGCTTTATAAGATGCAATGTCAGTTGCGAGGCAAAGCGCGCGATGAAATGACGACTGCTGTCAGTGAGGATTATGAGCTACAGTCAAAAAGAAATTGCACGAATACGGATGAACTATGCGGTGAGTGAAGCCAGAAAAAAGACGGCATCAAGATGCGAATAAACGTGGATATGCCCCCTTAGGGACGAGACCACCCGATCGCGCATCTAAATCACCCGAAGAGATTGCCTAACGGTGCTGAGTAGAGTTTCTATTGCACTCGGTGCAGCTCATTCACATATATTCATTCACACATACTTGCTGCGAGAGATGGAGTAGGTGACCTTTGAAGTAGCCGACTAGAACTATCTTAGAGCACGCTTCGTGGGAATTCGAAAGTTTTTTTTTTTCAAACAATGAAAGCAGCTATTTGAATACGCTAGAGTTTTCTTGGTTCTTCGCAGCGTCTACCAAATTAGCGCGTTCGGAACGCTGTCAGCAATCAAATACTTGGCTGCTAACATCGTTTTCACCACTTGCGACGCACAGGTAAATTGTGACAAATTCCAGTCGCAACTTCCATTCGACGCCGCAATGTGATCTTTGAGAATAAAATGCACAACTAAGTTGGAATGTGCGTATGTGGTCCCAAAAGGTTCTTCATAGCCGTACTTTACGCCGTAACAAAAAAATTAACCTATACAACGAACCACGAATGAACTGCGATTCAAAGAATACATTTTCATGAGGAACTTTAATCACAGGAAGAACTGCTTTAGCGTCACATTCCCCGCGTTCAGATCTCGTCACACGCAATGCGCAACCTTGATTCCGCAAAGTGAGTTTGATATAGTTTGGTACAACAAGCTATCGGTGAAGTAAGGATGCTAACGAAAACAGCGCAGAAATTTTGCGCATGAAAAAACTGCTTCTGCTAATCTGTGGACGAAACGCTTCTGCGTTTGTTTACACTTATCATTCTCATTATGAAGCTGCATTACGCCGTTCCAGGCAAAATTGCAAAAAATGTTTCGTGTCGGCTTGGCAGCCTATTTTGCTTTGTGCCGCCATAAAGGCGGTTCTGGCCTATTGGCGTAAGGTAAAGGTAAAGATACGATTCGGTTCTGTTCTACTCAATTTGTACCGTCATATACACCATTCAATAATGAAGTCCTCGGTAGCATCAGTCGAAGAAGCTGCGAACTTCCCTCGATGAGCAAACAAGTAAAAAACCATGAAATTTCTTCTTTCTATAAACAATACTATATGTTCTCAAGACACCATCATGCCTCTTTCTGTTCCAAGTATTTAATATCTCAACGTTCCACCCTGGATGAAAAGGTACGGTCTCATAGAAGAAGTAATTGTAACAACGCGATTTAATGGAAACATTGCTGAATTTCTGAGCGGGACAGCATCATTACAATGGCAAAATGATGAACTTTATTTATACTGCGTTTACCAACCAGTATGCATAACTTGAGAGCACTAGAACAGTATGTTGACGCAAAAAGAGCGCTCAAAAAAAAAAAGAACGTAAACAACGCCAAGCAGTTTCCAGCTTGCACTCAATGTTCCCCGTACCCTTTGTCGCATCTACGATTCCAATAGCATGTAGGCTTATCTCCTGCGCTGAACAGTGTGTGGCAAAGTCATATGATTAAGACATTATAAATCGTAAAGTTAACAATACAAAGGTTAACAGGCGAGGAACAAAATGAAACTGAAAAACACAATGATGTATTTAAAAGTGACTGCTTTTACGCGCTTCTCGTTGTGCAGAAAGCGCGCCTATTAACCCCCATGCCTACGTTAGCGTACATCAGTGAGTGCACGTATCTCTGCAAGCATGCAATTATGTATTAATGTATGATCTTAAGAAGGTATTTATGTATGTATGTGCGCTGTGCATGTATATGTGTTTATGAATTACGTATTTGTATATGCATATATGCATATATGTATGCGTGCATATGTGCATATACGCATTTATATATGTTTATAACATTTATGTGTGCATGCATATACGTATATAT
>JPKZ01000986.1:1078896-1134463 GCA_000803305.1 Toxocara canis
ATATATATATATACATTTGCACATATAAGAAAATGAATAACTAAATAGATAAATAAATAAATGGCTAAATAAACAAACATATATATATATATATAATTCATTTATGTATGTATGTATGTGTTTACTTGTGTATATGAGTGCGTCTGGTCATCTGGCAAAGTGAGCTCAAGAACGAGAGCAATCTCCATGATGAGCTCGGCAAAGATAGTGTTTTGCAGTGCTATGGCTTCCAAACAGAAATTCGGAATGCTTCGTTATGTTTTCCGAGCTTGGGCGCATGAAAGTTAATGTCGCGGATACCTTACGGCAACTCAATAATCGTCCTCATCTTCAATTTGTTGGTCCGAAATACGGACGCCCGTAAAGTGTAGAACTTTCCAAACCAATCCTTTAGTGAAGATAGTTCGGATGGATAATTTATGGACAAGAAACTCATAATTTCGGTAGAACGAGAAAGGAAATTTCGAGAAAATAGGCAGGGACAATTCAGATTCAGGAACAAAAGATTCCTCTAGGACTATTTCACAGTACACATCAGGATGAGCTAGCTGTTTGATTTCATATTAAGCAAAGATGTTTGTGGGCGGCTATGAATTCAGCATTCACCGTCCTCGCATTTTTGCTTAAGGTACGTATCGTGCAAGCCCATGATGCGCTTTCCAGCTTGCGGAATTTAGTTAACAGGTTGAAAAAATGTCGCAAGCATATGGCGGCGAATAAAAGTCTGTGCATAATTCCGTTGCAGCGTGGCCGCTTCGTGATTGAACTTTGAAATTTTCTTCTACGCTAGCGCATCCTTTTAAGGTGTTCAGCAACGGAAAGCTTAAGTGAATAACCTCTTACTTTCTTTATTGTTGCATTACAACCGGACTGGAATCGAGCAGCTGACGACTGTGAGGATCGAATGAGCTTTTCATTACTTAAAATTTCGCCACACTTTGCATACGTTTAGCCAATCACTCATTATTTTCAGGCGGTAGGTCATTTTTAGCCCTGTTCTGCGTGAAAATAATATATACGACGTATTTTCCGATTTTCGAACGATAATAGACTCGTTTGAGTGTGCTGTCTTATAACAGTGGAATCACCCCTCGTTTGTCACCGCGACGCATATTTCGCAATATATGGGAATCATTTGGGCGGCAATAGCTCGGTGGTAGAGCACCCGCTTCGCGTTCGGGGAGACCTGCGTTTGATTCCCGGCTGCTTCCCACCATACCACTGACAGCCCAGCCAGCGGGTGGTTAACAACAGGCTAAAACAGCCAAAGGGATGGCTGTGATCGGCGTGCGATTGCCTCAGTAACATCGAGACACAGCACTGAAGGCCCGAGCGCTAACGTGCTAACGTGCTATGGTCATGAATTGCCAATCACCTTTCAGGTTGGGTACGTTAGTGATAACTTTCATGGATTTTTCGGATGACTTTTGCGGGCGCATAAAAGCGCGGTTAATTGTCACATGCAATATTTAAGCAGCTGGCCTGTGAACATTAAAATCGAGTCTACTACTGTCAGATGAAGATGCCGCATTTCCTACATTCAGCACTAGCCACTAACAATAAGTGCGATCAGCGAGGGCACGCGCTAGAGATGCTTTAGCATTGAATGGGGAAACAAATATGACGTGCAAATGATGAATTGTTTGTACGCTCCCTCTAGGTTATTGGCTTATTGCTCTCATGAGGCAGTTCCGATGACCACTTTCTGTGCAAAACGCTCGTTAGGTTTAGAAGAGATAACGCCGAATTTCTCTGTCTATGAAATGTTGGTTTGCCTTTAGCCGAACGACTAATGAATGCATGCAAGTGAACCTGCTTTATTTTTTTAGGGTTTGATTTGTGGGTTTGATTCCTGAGCGACGACATCCACCAACGTTATCTATAATATCTAGCTTATTCCCCTAATTGCGAAGTTTATCGAAAGCATTGGCACAGCAAAAACTATAGCCTCAGCTGTATTGATGAAACAGATGAGCTCAACAACTCATTTCTCATTTGCAGCAACAACGCGCTCGATGTGAGCGGTGAATGAAGATGAAAATTTTAAAAAGTGTACCTGAAGGGAATGAATTTTGCTCTCATTAAACGTTGGCTGTTCTTCAGCGTCTGTCAGAGTTCAAGATGTTCCATAGTGACCAAGTGAAAAAAGAATTCTACAGAATAAAGGAAAAGTATTGAGAAGAGCTAAGTTTTTGTGAAGAAAGCATTCGCGAGCGGTCACGAGGTGTTTATTTGGTGTGCATCAGTTATTCATAAAGGACCACATCGTCATTGTCTTCTGATTGGCTTCCCCGTGGCGCTTTTTGTTGAAACTCGACGGCAAGATCCACTCCGAAAACAGGCTCGTTGTGTCGCGACGAAACTCCCTGCCGAGTATGCTCTGGTGGCAAA
Source organism: Toxocara canis (assembly GCA_000803305.1). Classification (NCBI taxonomy): domain Eukaryota; kingdom Metazoa; phylum Nematoda; class Chromadorea; order Rhabditida; family Toxocaridae; genus Toxocara; species Toxocara canis. The sequence goes on from JPKZ01000986.1 coordinate 1,081,288, forward strand.
CAAACGAATTTCTAACAAACTAAACAATTGCTATGCGCCTCTGCGATTCATGTATGCTTCACCAGCTCCTAACTCGCATACTTTAGGCAGCTCGATTTTTTTATCAGTTCAGCACTGCGTTTTCAAGGTATACACACGAGAAACACCATTAACCATTCAACAGTCTCCTTCGAGCTTTTGGTTGTTTGTATACAGTCTAAGCATGTTCCGCTCTTTGCAGTTTCAATGGGCTATATGCAAACATTGTTTGCCGGAGTTAGCATAAAATAAGTTTTTTTTAGTTGCATGTGAGCTTGAGAAAAAAATGCTCAAGATGTACTGCATCAAACCTCTGTGGCACCAGAATAATAAGACCTGCTGTAGAATGTTAAAGGCCTTCACGCAGTTGGCAAGCCCTTTAATGTTCATGACAACAAATACCTCTCCGCAATAGAAAAACGGCATTTGCTGTAATGAGGAGACATTTATTTATCTTATCAGGCCGCCAAGCGCAGATGATCTCAATGACGAATGAGTGGTAAACAAAAAGTTATAGATGACGACTAATTGCTGAAAGATTTCGGAAAATTAACCTCCTTGTTTCGCCCTTTACGTGTGATTTACGACCTATATAACAAAGAACTCAACTTAAAACAGTGGAATTGAAGAATTTTACATTGCTAGAGAAGCAAAATTGGATTTGGCTACAACTGGATGTATGGAGTAGTGTCTTCAAAAGAGGAGGGAGTAAATGACCGAAAATAAAGCTGTTTTTTTATAAAATTGTTTAGTGTGCCCTAACAGAGGTCTAAATTAGAAAGGAAACGGAATTTCTAGAACTCCTTGCAAAAACTGTCATCTTTTGACTAGGGGGTCGAATACAAAGGAAAAAGAGGGCTGAAATGGCTAAGACTTTGGTGTATCGCCTCCGAAACTTTGATGTATCGCCTCCTACTTTTGGTAACATTGAAATGCGCATCACTCTATTCGTATCCCTCTTGTCATCCACAGCTGCTTTAGCACAGGCTGTATGCGAGGAGGACGTATACAGTCGTTCAACGCTATTTAATGCAAGCTTAAAGGAATACGCTCTGTGACAGGTCCAGGCGAAGTGGTTTGTTTATTTGAATGTTAAGGTAATTGCACAACCGATTTGTTTCCAAAATAAAAAATAGCCGCGGGCAATTCCTCAGCAGAAATGGCTTATTGCGCGCCCAGTAATAAAACATAGCTTCCTAAAGAAGCAGCAAACATGCAATCAGCTAAACACGCTTTCTCCTGGATATTTAATGAATAACGGGACCTTGTTCATCCCTCATATTAAAATGTAACAGACTTATCCAATCATTCTAAATGCTGTAATTCGAGCCTTGTAAATGAAGTCACGAGGCTCAGAGAAAAACCATGATGTGGAACGTTGCTGCCATGGTGGCGAACAAATGTTTTGCATTTCTTTGCATATAAGCTTTGCAAACTCTCCATAACTCACTTTCACCGCTTAATTAAAATGCTCAGTCCTCACATTACGTTTATAATTTTCCAACATGGTCTCTGCTGAAAAAAAAAAAAAAAAACGAGGCAAGTTTTGAAATCACGATACCGACCGAATTGTCACCCTCGGTCTGCATCACGAAAACCGTTCAACTGTAAGTTTTCAACTGTAAGTTTTCATCACAGTGACCCGCCATGTTTTTACGCAAGTATACATGGTATGCATGTAGTACGCGTGTCTACTTATGCATACGGGAATTACAACTCGGCGACGAAAAAAGCGACAACAACGAAACTTGGCAGGCATAGGTTTGGCAGCGCATGAGCTGTCAAACAAAATTCAGCTACAATTCAAAAAATCTCTGGATGGAGTTGGCCAAGGGACTAACTGCACTTAAGCTCGATTTTTTGAACAAAAAATTGAGCCCATGCGATGTTGTACATTCTGAACTGCAATACCCTTGAAGTAGAGCTTTGAGCAAGAATATTTCCGGACGAGAAGTGGAAAGTTTTCTACGGAATGACTAAGAAAATGTAGTGATGTACGGCGCCAACAGCAGTTCTGAGTTTGTGAAAAAACCGTCCAACCATCACTTCATCAAAGTTTGCGTAAAGAAAAAATGTTTCATCAATGATCGGAGGGAAATGCTTGTTTCCATCTAAACCTTCATTTCTTTATCAAATGTTTATCAAATATATTTAACAGTTTTGATAAGAACTGCGGAAAGCGCAGATGGTGTCGGCTAGCTGATAGGCTTTCAAACTTCTTCCTCGAATGCCATAACAATGATATGTCAATAGTGCGCGTCTGTGACTCTATAGAGCTGGCAGATTGTTGAACCATAATCCGTCGTAGAGCAAATTCGCGCCACAGACTTCATTTTTATTTGTTGTCATCTCATTGCTTAGTCGGTTAAAGAAACAACGTCTAATAGCTGCGAATAGAAACTCCGAGTCATATTGCGCTTCACTTTCAGACAGAACTCAACTGCTGCTGGAAAAGGATTTTATAACCTTTCTCGCTGCAGTGAAACAACAACAAATTTTCGATTCGTCGAGCTGTGCATTGTCATTTCCTAAAGTCATTAAGTTCGCTTATTAGTGGTTATGTAATGATTAGAACACTCGATCCCTCGCTTGTTTGCGACAAACATTTCAATTTTTTTTTAAATTTGATTCTCGTGACTATTAGTCGCGAGAATCCCACGTTACGATTAAGTACGACGCGAAAGCTGAAAGAAATCAACTAGTTATTAAAAGGCTCATTGTTAACTACTGAGTGGGGACAGTGCGAAAATTATTTGTGGGCAGTTTTCTAGAGAACGGTAGGGGTTTAGTAAACGTAGATAAAGTACACAGAGATGCAACATTGGGGCGGAAAAAACCATCAGAAGAATTAAATCCTATATATAGAGCATGAGAGGACTGAAAACGAAACCCCTGTCCAACACATAAAAAAGCGCATGAGAGGATCAAATTGCGTGAAGATGTGGTGTTTGATATGGCATGAGGAGCAGAGCGGCTATTTTAGTGCTGGTCATTTGCTCGGCCCTACGAGGGACACAGCTAGCAGGGGCGCTGTTGTAACTGCTTGCAGAATTTTTACGTTGTGGTAGAAGTGCTATAAGGCTCTTGTATGCATAGAAGCTGCGTGAAATTTGGAAACATAAGCAGACCGCAGCACACCATAGACGTTCATAAGCATTTACAGTAGGAGCGTAGCGAACACTCATCTCATCCGTCAGTGGGACTGTGATAGGTTTTGGCAAGTAGGAAAAGTCGAACAGCATTGTGGTGGACGTTTTCGTCTCTATCGATTAATGCACGTCGGCTACATATGCTTCTGGAGCTTTAGTTGCTACGGAACATATGTTGTCTAGCCTTTGGCAGTTCATTGAGTTCGTCGCGTTGATCGAATATGTTGTACCTAGTGCACTCATTTAAATCCTTGTCTCCTGGCGTCGTTTTAAATTACTGTCGTTTGACAATGCATTGAACTATCTGATCTATTTGGCATTTAAGATGGTAGATCTCTTTGGCACTCATTTGAACGATCTATTTGGCATTTATGGTTGAAAATTTTGAAAATTCAAAAAATTTTGAAAATTCAAGAAATTTTCAAGAAAGTATTTGGTACATTTATGTAGCAATAGCGATTAATTAATGCGAAAGAGGGTGAACGTGAGGATGCACCATTGTTGCTATCTATTGCACTCTTCGTTTCCTGCTTTTGCGCAGATTAGCATGAACTGCACTCGACATCAAAGCTTTAATGCCAGCCGAGTATATTACCCCTTAATCTCATCCTGATGGAACTATGTTTCAGGGGTTCAAACAATCGCAAATACGCTTGTTTTCTCACTTTAGCTGACGGTTTTGGTTACGGCGCATGCGTTGGCTGATATCTCGTTAATGTGTGTGGACGCGAAATAGGATGAGCGCGATTCAAATAAAGAAAGGGGCTTGCTTAATCACCGAAGTTTGAGGTTGAAATAAAGGCATGTTCACGTGAACTGTGGAAGTCGAGATTAGAAGTGGACATTGGAGGTGGAGGAGCTTGTGGTTGGAGGTATCCAACGATATTTGGAAGCCAAGGTGAGGACCAGTCGGACAGTCCTCTCCCAAATTCCAGTCACTGAGTTTGCACTTTCTCGTTGTCTTCCCCGTCCACGCTTAGTACCTTTAGCTGTATTGCTGATACTAGAAGGGGATAGAGGCGAAAGAGAAAGCATTACTTTTCACCAATAAGCCAGCAGACTTGCACAGCACGTAAAAAAGCAATGTTGCCTCACTGTCCAGCAACGCCGAGTGTTTAAATTAAGTAGTGCTTCACGTTTCACAGGTTTGCCGCCAGTTGGGATACTCATGCATTTATTTCAACCGCCGACATTTTGTGGATGAAAATTCTCTCTCTCCTCACATTTAAACCTGCCGAATGCACCGTTGGCTAAAACTGTTTTTGCGTACGAGAAGTGCTTCAAGACTAATGCAGTAAAATGGCAATTCCGCAGGATTTCGTAACTGATTAAAACGCTTACCACCACCACGCATCCGACAACACTCCATTCACGTGTTCCTTACGCAATTCTTTGCCTTGCAAGCGAGGGGAGGGGGATGGAGGGAGGGGAGGATGAGGCTGGTCTGGTTCTTATCGCAGCAATGATAGTTTGATGCAAGATCTCAGCATATTGCTAAGAAAAGTTCGCAGCATTTCGCACAACTTTAGCGACTCTCCTGTCATAATAATTTCTTTCGCCATCCTTTGCTGTGAAACGACTCTAATGATGCTCAGCCACTTTGAAAATACTCCCTTAAGGCATTGAGGCGTTGCATTCGAACGCTAATAACCAGCGACAATTACGACTTTCTGATGACCCTAGTTTTCCGCTGCCTCCCAGTTCCGACCTCCAGTGATTTGCATATTTCACCGCAAAACAAGATTTAACTCTATCATAGCATTTTTCAAAATTACGAGGCATAGTGATGCGAAATTTTGATAAGCTGTTCAGGCAAGTTCGCAGGACAGGAGTGTATTTTTAAAGAATCGCAGTCGAATAGTACGCCTTGTCCAACAAATAGTCTTCCATTTTCAGCGATCCCAGTACAGCACATAGTTACTGCGCGCGTTGCATATCCAAGATTTCCAAAAGGGGGATTGTCAAACTTAATGGCCCAAAGTGAACAGATTTTCGTGAAATCAACGTTGAAGTTTTAGGGGAAAATATCGAGAAGCGGCAGTCGAAAATTTTTGGCAGTAAATATTAGGCGTCATCAGCGAACGCACGTCATACACGTTATCTTGTTGCGGAAGAATTCTTTATGAGACCTATTAAAAACATCAAAACTTCATTTCCTGGTCAAGCTCAATGGACTCTTGCAAAGCCTGAACCTTTCGCTTGTTGCTTCGGTAGCTATGTCCATTGGTTAAAAAAAACACCGAAAGAATCAGAATATTTTTATTTTGATGCTTCCGGCAAAACTTCTATGTCCATTTCCAGGGTCCGTTACAACTAGTAAATCTTCATCGATAGTAGTGATGAGAATTTGTTGCACGTATGCATCATTTTCTTGTATGGTATAACTTCAGTGATATCGGACTGTTGTGGTGAGTTTGCGTAAGGGCATGGAGAATCACGTTTATTACGAGACTGTTCAGGCATGATGTGCCATGGGTCTCTGAGCAAGTACGTTTTTGTAAAAGTCTTTATGTGTGCTAATAAGTACCCGCACATTCATCTAGCACCCATCCTGTGCATACACATACGCACAGATACTGACAAGCATATTTATAAGCACAGCGATAAGAAGATAGCAGGAGCAACAAAAATTTGAGCACAGTGGGTGACAACCTGTTGAAATTCTTTTCGTTCCTCGACCCTGTACATGGTCTGCTTGGGATGCGATTATTGCCAGCTTCGTTAAACAAGAAGCATCATTGTGCCGATGGAAGTGCCCATAAGAGACAATTAATCATGAATAAGCTAGCCTGCGTTCTCGCAATTGTTCCCGTGCGCTTGCTAACCGATATAAGCCTCGCCATCCGCAGCCCAATCGAGACGATAAAAGCAACCAAATTTGCCCTCGCAATTCTCTCTCTGGTGTTTGCGCCTATCATCTTGTATCTCCATATGGTTAACAAATATATTTTGCGTAACAATTTTTTTCTCTGAATCAGTTCTACAGGTAAACTCTAGGTAGTCGCTTCGCATAATTGAATTGCTGATCACACAAATTGCATCCTTTATGTCGATTAACGGACTTCATGGTCATAAAGGTGCATTGAGATAAAGCAGTAGCGATGAAAGTTGACTGACATGTGACAGGCCAATAAAGTTTGAAATGTATGCAGTGCGTGCGCTCGCATGGCATGCTTTTTTTTTTAATTTACCGTAGAGCGCAATAGCTTTGTGCGTGGAAATGCTGTCGTGTTTTGAAACTTATAACATCACTGCCCAGCTACCTCACAGCTTAGCCGAAGCACATGCTACGAGAAAAGAACAAATCTCGCTAACCGGCGATTCAGTGTAGCGTTCTCAATGCGGCGTACTCGTGCAGGAATAAGTACGAGAAAAAGTTGCTTGAGAGGGCTTCTAGTCCTGAAACAAGAATATCACAATCGAAGAAGCAACGTGAAGCAAACGATGTGACGTTTTACCGCACTGGACGATGTGGTTGCAAGTGATGGTCATGTTTCGATTAGGAGACATGGATATGCGAGGTGAAAGCCTGGGAAGTAGCGATCGCATCGTTTGGCATTCGTGGTGGACGGCGCCCTGGGGAAATCATTCGTCCGCAAGAGAGAAAGTTTGCGTTCAAACAGAAAAACGTGTGCTGTTTCATGTTGCAGCCAACCGCCTGTTCGCATACACTGTTCCAATATGGACAATAGAAAAATAAACGGTCGCACTTCTGTGCTACTTAACGCTAATTGCTAGAAATGAGTGATACCTTATGCACCTCAGGAACTCATCATTTCAGCAGACAAAACAAAACAACATAAAGTCAGCAAATTGAAATTCTAAACAACAAATTGAGGACACAGAGATGAAGTAAATGAATGGGTTGCTAAAGCGCAGTGAGAAGTGAACAATCGTAGTTGGTTCAAGCACACCGCAAGATCCTCTAAGAGAAGCCCCGGAGCGTAAAACGCCTGCATTCCGAGGGGATCCAGCTTGGGCGGTTTAGAGAGATTCCACTGAGGAAGGCGGGGCTTATAAAATTTCCCTAGTCCAGTGAGATATTGATACAAATGTTCTGGAACATGTTTCCGTGGAAGAGAGGCACAATAAGGAGAAATGAGCGTTGAGATGTCGTGAAGCAGCGAATTACCAATGAGAAAGAGAGAGCGCGTTCTACAAGTTTGCAACGGTAGCTTCCAACATAATTTCCAAGATAATTTTTGCCACACTCACTCTGTTGCAAACATATTCTTTACCGAAAAGTTATTTGTTTTTAAGTTTTTCTAAGCTTTTCAAAGCTAATGGGAGAAGCGAGAAATTTTGTTAGCTTAAGTAGTTAAGCGAAAGGTGTTCCACTCTCAATTTTTTCTCGATTGGGATGCTTATCATAAACCTTTTGCAGTTGATACTGTAATGCCTGCTGAGGCAGTTTCAGAATGAAGCGAATAGACAGTTCAAGTGTTGCACACAATTCAGAAATTCTCTTCTTAAGAATTCTATCCGGATAAGCACAGTTAAAATTTCCATTGTTTTTCCACTACTCGCAAGTTTAATTGAGTTGGCATGTATGCATATGAAATATCACAGGAGTGAAAAATTGTAAAGTAGCAATGCAACAATTTGCAGTTCGTAATGACAAAGGTGAAACGGCATGGATTCAATGGAGGACGCGAGTAGAATGAGGTTTCAAGAACAAAAACGTACCCGTGCTAACATGATATCAGATGAAATAAAGACAACAGAGGGAAACTGAGCAATAGGCAGCATAGCACGGAATCGGAAGGAGCAGAAATACGGAGTCTGCCTTTTTGAAGTTTTTTTTTCAAACTCAATTCTCATGCAAACAATACGTTTTACTGCCATGTTATTTCAAATGGGAAACAACCTAGTGTGAAGATACACGTGTGCATATAGCGGTACAACGGCGTTGTCGTTGGTCAGCACAAGACATGCATCAGTTCTGTAAACGCTGCATATTCATCATTTATGTTCTCCATGCAGTTTTTTAGAACTTATGATTTCATGCCCTTTGGACAGAGGACAAGACAGCGAAGTTTATAACCGGCTTGCCTTTTGTCCCGCCTCAAGTTTAGTCCAGCCACCATTCGCACCAGTCCCACCACTCCTAAAACATGCTGAACACTACAGCCGTGTTCGTCTTCACGCATACGCAGTCAAAAGCACAGCTTTTTCTCGTTGCTTATACAACGCAGTTCACAAATAATTAAATATTATTGTCTAGTATTTCAAGCGCCTGCGAAAACTGCGGCAGGAATTCATTTAGTAACCGGTCAGTGGCTGCCTCGAGAGGCGACTTCTACTACCTTAGCTCTCCGGTCATTCTATGAATGTTTGAAAACCGAATGAAAAATACTTAACTATGCATAAACGTTTTTGATCGCCGGATGCTCAAATTGTTGCTCTTGGTGCACACTGAGAAGCGGTCCTTGTCAAGCTGGATCAGAACACCAGTCATTGCTGGCATCGATTTCCCAGAATTCCCCATTTCTCGTCATATTTTGAGCTCTTTCGACAGTACGCTGCCATTCTCAATGTTCCTCTTCAAAGCTCGAATTTTCCTCGCAAGAATTGACTGAGCTTGAGGCACATTGTTCCCTTGATCTGCCTTTTCCGTCAAGAATTCCACACAAGTTTTTTCTATGAGCCCACAGAACCCAACAGATTGGTTATTCCAGCCAAGCTTTACCATCATAGCTTATTTGCTTTGTAAGATAAAAATGCCTACCACAAACGTTCGTATTGCACTTACCGCGTCAAGTACAAACTCAAAAGCAAAGAAAAAAACGAAAAGCCGAACAACGCGAGCGTCGGAAACGTGCAGCGGAGGATGTCCACAGCTTCATTCACAGATACAGACGGCATTCACGTTAAAGGGCACAAAAAAAGAACGCTATCGGAACCGACGATCATCCCTTATGATACACACCGTATATATGCATGCGATGTTTTGTACGTATCAGTGTTTTTGGCAGCATTGGGTCTTAGCATCGTTTTCGGCTTCGTTCTCCTTCAGCCATCGTTTCCGACTTCGCGCCTTCTTACCCGACTGATTTTGATACGACTAAATCCGAAAATCGCGAACATCACCTCACCCCCATCTGAACCAAAACGACGAGAAACTTCTACAGTTCGCATCGACACATGTCTACACGCATGTTAGATGCAACAAATTTTAGCTCTCTTGCAATCGCTTAGAACAGTATTGCTCATAACTCCGACTAGAGGAAGTTTTCACTCTTCCGACGATCGCATGAGTCTGTAGACAGCCCCTTGAAAGGCAACTAAATCATTACATGGATTTAACATCATCAGAATTCTTCTAGTATATACTCTCTGAGGTCAGGAACCCTTTCATACACACCATGAAAGTCAGATTCCTTACACGGTGCTGTGAGGAACTTAACTAATCTCAACGGACCCTATGATGTGCCTTTTACCCGAAAATAAATCATGTAAACATTTATATGAAGAACTTTGCTGTTCTTTTGAGGGAGAGCAGAGATAGCGTGGGAGAACAGCAGCTGTGAAGTGCTGATTCAGAAAGGCTTGATTATATTGAGAGAATAATTATTACAATCGCTCCTCATTCAAATATATCAAAAAAAACTGAAGGTCGCCCAGGTAATTCGGATGTGGGCAAAGGAGTCCATCGCCACTATTATTCACCATCTCTGTAATGATTCATGGTCTCAGCCTTCTTGAGTTCCTTACCCACTAAATGACGCACAAACTCGGCACTTTTTAGGGCTGTTTGCAAGTGATTCGAGCCGTCACAGATGCGGATCACATATCTGATATGCGCATCACATATGCATGGCTCCTCTTCGCTGAGGCAGTAAACTGCGCGTGCTCACAATGGAAACAATTTCTATCGCAAAACGAGCGTATGCACACGCTCCAACAAACCAGTAAATAAAATTTGAACGTTTTTTTCCAGATATGTGCGAGATAGTGAGCAAAAAACGCCTTGACTTTTACACCTGCACTTACTAATTACGCTTTTCTTGAGTGCATTTTTGTTTATGAGTGCTCGTCAATGTTTACTAGTGCTAGCCAGAACCGGTCACCTCCCATTTCATTTAGACGGCGCAACAAAGCCTCAGAAAAGAGCATGGAGAGGTTAAACGAAGCAAACACAACAAATTCATCATGCCTAATATCTTAACAACGCAATAAGGAGCGCATATCATCAGCAATGCCCATAGAGCGTCAACGAAACGGTCGCTGGTGAAGATTGTGAAAACATGGGCATTCGAGGCCGTGATCTGATAAGTGCTATGCCACACTAAATAAAGCCCTTGGGCGATGGAGCTTACAGTTTCTAGACGGCGTTATGTCCAACGGGATGCTACTGTTCTGCTAAGCTCAGGAAATGTAGCCTCTACGTGGAGGATGAGGCCTTACTGGAGGTAAACCGATAACCACTCGACCTCGAACGAATGAAAACCGTTGCTTTCTAGCCTGGTTCCTGTGCGCTTTGTAGAGGTATCGCATATTTGCTTATGTGCGTGTGTATTTGCCTGTCCATCTGCCTGCCTCTCTGCTCACTTCAATTCATGAACCAGACGAACCTATTTATGCCCTGTACAGAGTGACCAGCCATTCTCTCGAGCACTGTTCACAATTTTTTGGATTGAACTGACTCGTGGAAAATAAGTCGTTTGGAAGGATAAATTAGAAGAACGACGGCCCACTAGAATATTTGCTGGGCTCGAAATTTGGGCTCATACGAAGCAGAGAGCTGCATTTTATACTATGCATTTAACTCAGCTTCATATGTTACTCCACAGACGACAAGCATAAATCGAGCACAAAAAACAGGCACAATAATTCCTGGAAATCCGCGCCGTCTTCGCCATTTGTCTTCATTTCACTAATAACTGGTATAACCTCACAGCATGCTCTACATCCTGTTAAAACGAGTGCGCACAAACGTTTTCCCGTGATAAAGCCTTCTTACAGTGATTTTAGGCATTTAGATTTGCAACGTGTTTACGACGACTAGAAAGTGCGTACCGTAGCATCTTATCTAGCAGTTTTCCCACTCTCATAACAACCAAATATCTAGTGCAGATGAGTCACAAAATAACCTTAAAAAACGACAAATGCTCGGAATTTACTGTTGAAGTTAAGAGAAACCTTCTGTTCTCAAAATCCAACACACAAAATCCGTTTGGCTAACAAATACAATAGTTCTTTAATTCGCAATGTATTTCGCGGTGCCACTATGCGCGTAAACCACAATTTGTGCGCGAACTATATCTCAGCGTTGCATCAAAAAGACGGGTATTTCATCATGAGGTACCATGATGTGCTTTCATAGAAGGCGGCAAACTCACGCTGGAGAGGTACAAAGAGTTTATTTTTCAACAAACTCTGCATGTGATACCACAGTGATATTTGATAAGGGTTCTGGTTAACACCACTGATACTGCACCGTCTCCTTAATCAAAGTTAACGGCAGCTAAAAGAACTACCGCACATTAAAGCATCAAGTGATCCGTAGAAAGCGCATTGTAAGAGAGAGTGATGATTGTTTGCGGTTGAACCACTCACGAGAAGAGGAGGATGGGCGAATGAGAGGAGGTAGGATCAGGTTTCGTATATCGGATGCCCACTGGCGAACATACATATAACAAATGCAAAGAGACAAGCCGAAATAAAAGCGTCACGCTAAAAGAAAGCGTTGCTTGTAGTGCTCAAGGCAGACTGAATATTTCTAATACATACTTATGTTTTATTTGATGCCGCCACATTAAAGGCGCACATTTTCGCACAATCTTACGTTTCGGATGAGATATCCAAATTCTGTTTAAAGCGCGTCATTTGTATGGATTTTGTTGGAAATAAATTGGCAGTGGTTAAATCAGGAAAATCTGAACCGAATTTTTGAAAAGGTATATGTATTCTTCTCATATCAACAGTTCTTATTTGCTGCCTTTCTTGTTCAATCAACAGTTCGCAGCACTTACTAGCGTAACCTAATCGAGGGCCTTCCCTCACTTGTTGAAAGGCAGTTAAATGGGCATGAGGTCTTTTTGTTACGAGCAATTTCGCTGCATTGTCTATCTTTTCTGTTTGTAGCCGAAAACGGCTTTCAGCGCAAGCATACAGGCGGATTTCAGTGCACTCGAAAAACACAGAACGCTAGTTTTCGCTGTCCGCGTAAAAAGATTCACCCCCATTTCACTGTTCTCAAGAGTTCGAAATTTCTTGTTTCCATCGGAACTATGAATAGCACGAGCAAGTATTCAAATGGAAAAAAGAAAGGCGACACCCATTTAGGCAGAACTCCAGCAAAAATGAACAAAACTGCATAGAAATGCACAATGCTCAGAACCAAATTGCGTTGGTACGGGCGTCATTAAAACAGGCAGAATGTGGGATTAGATCAGTATAATAGCAGCAGGATTTTGGAGAAAGTTTATTGAGTGTATGTTAGGCTATTAGGGGAAAAAAATGTTTTTTACTTTTTGCGACATTTTTCGTAAAAGCCTTTCGAATTTTCTGTACAATGATGGTTTTTGTCGTCATTACCAGATTCATCTCAGGACTGTTCATATAACCATCAGATATCACTGCCAGCTTTTTCGAACACGGAAACGAAGTAACCAGCAAACTATGTTGTGCAATTTTGAACTTTTCTCAAGATCATCGAAAAAATTTAAAGTTCGCAGCATCGTTCTCAGCACGTAATAAGTGTGTAGTCTAGCGGTCGAACGACAGTCCAAATCCGTTGGCTGACACAGCTAGATTCCCAGCTGCTTTTGCTCATACCGGTGCGATGATTTGTTCAGTTGCATTCGGTTATGGCTTAGATCAAAGAGTGATTTTGATTCTTCCTGATCTTCATCTTCGATTTACTGTCTTCTCCATACACTCAATTTGTACTGCTTCTAAAATCAAGCTAATCGTCTGCGTTCAAGAATGCGGTGGTGGTGGTTGCCTAGCTAACGTTTTGGAAGATAAGAAAGAAAGTCACAGGGCATAGGGACCTCGACGGCCGTAAAATATTGTTCAATAAAGTGTTTTCATATTCCCACCAAGTTGGCACTTATACTTACTACGTTTTTGATAAAGAATTGGGTGATTTTCTGCAGTTTGTTTCTACAACACACGTCTACAACACAACAATGATCACAATCTCTTGTCAAACGCCCCGGAAACCTTTACTTCATTGTGTAGATCAATAAATTATTCACTTAGATTAGCAAATTAACCTCTGTCGCCTTGTAAAGGCGCACCAGGAAAAACATAGAACACACAAGGTAAGGTGGAGGCATCGTACTTTTTGTGTCAAAAATAGTTGGTGCAGTGTTGTGCCGGAACTGAATCAGCAAGTATAGCATGAGTGATGTACATTCGGTTTCTGAAAAAGTGGTAGAAGCACAGTATTATACCACTTTTGGGAGAAAAGCACAACAATAGTGTTAGAACAAAAACTTTTCTACAGTGGCATCAAAGATTTGCACCCTTTCTGTTTGAACTAAAAATTCGTTCTTTGTCAGACGGAGATTTCTAAGATCGTTTCAACTAGAACTCACAAGTTTCCTACCCTGCCAGCACCCGTTGCCACCGCTGCTGACCTTCCTTAGTCAAGGAGGCATGTTTGCGTCTGCTTTCGGCATTTTTACAGCCTCAAATTCGGTCACTTGCCACATTTCTAATGCTCGGAACAATTTGTGATCAGGTCGCTCCGACGAATCTTACGAACTACTTATTCTTTTAGAGGAAGAAACTAGTGGTGACAAATAAACGAGAGAATATCAGTGATCATGAATAGTCACTAAAAACCCAACAAATTACCTCAAACTGAGCGTGTTTAGCGCTGAGGCTGTGGGAAATAGGCGGTGTTGTGCGAAGATGAATAAAGCATATGCCATTAACAAAGATGAGCAAGTCGCACTTTTTTTTTGAACTCCCTCTTCTGTCGTATCTTATATGTAAGCATCATGATCGTACTGAGATGCTTTTCATGAGGTCTCGTGCTTCCGAAAATATCACAACAGTAAATTTGAACCATTTAGTTTTCGCATGCAAAATGTAACACAGCAACGGGTCTTAAAACGAAACGCACAAAGCTATTGCAGGGTCCGAGGTGTATATGCAAGGCATCCATGAATATTTCAAACCATGCATGGCTAAAACTAAATTATTCAGCAGGAGGGAGGGTTCGACAGTGAATTCGAGGGTGGTGGATGTTAACGCGTAGCCTACAACATCCATGAGCACTGGAAAGAACTGGGAACTGGGAATCCTGGGAAATTTTCTAGGAAAGCCTTCCAAGAGAGGGAAGGAAACCTGCATTTATGTGTCGACTCACATTTTGTTGTATGAAAACATTGATGAGCTGATATGATACCGTTTAGCAGTTACTCCACTTGAAGGGCGGGCACGTCGAAGTTCAAAGTAGCCCCAAAAAGTTGAGCATTATATCAAAACGAGTGATGTCAAAATAAGCAAGGCTGCGGCTAATTTGGAATGATAGTGCAACGAGTAAAGCATATTTTAGGTGTCATTGGAACAGAACAATAATTAGCACCTATATATTTGCAACTTTTAATATTTTCTCGCTAAACGATCATATTAGCCGAATATTATTTTGCGAGATGATGGGAAGAAAATATCGTCAGCTTGACGGAAAGTATTCACATTCGACTGAAGTGAGTCGTTGCATGTTGATAGTTCATCTGGGTTTCAATCGGAAATTAGTTTCCTTCGTGGGTTGATTCAAAAATGCTAAAGGCCAATAGAAGTCTATCAGATGGGTGCTAAATTCATTTGCCGTCCCACCCGTAAACTGTTGAAATAAAAGCGCGACGAAACGTCACAACATATATTTTGCAGTGTGCTATTTGCTAACGTCAATCCACATTTTATTGCGAAAGGTTTTCAACCATAATGGACCTCATTCATTAGGCCGCTCAAAAGAGCCTTAACCAATGCCGTTGCAGTGCTTGTTGTGGATCCATCCTTGATGTTAGAACAACTACTTGACGGTTCTATTAGGACATTGTGATAGCAAGACATATTCCAAATGGATTCCAATATTTACGAAATTGAAGGTGAAAAGAAACCGAATGCGCAAAATTCTAAAATGGTGTTGCTGTTGAATTCGTCGGCATCTGCTTGGAAGAAGGCGTAATATACCATTCATTCAGGCTGTTCTTCCTCTCTTCTCCATCATGCCAACAGTCTCTGCATTACAACGCTTACGTGGTTGAGGAGGGATTTGCGGTTTCAAATGTTTTACAGTCCTTTTGTTATGCAAACTGAGTACACAAAAGCATGATAAAAAACACAGTGTTCTGCCGACCTTCAAATCTCCATTCCCTGCAACTGTGCAAAAGATTTCAGATTAATCCGGATTCCCACCGTTGATGAATTTTCTCGGCACCGCTTTCAACCGAGGTGCAAGCTGCCATTCATGCACCCGCTTCTTTCTCTCTTCTTCACCATGACGTCAACTTATGACCTAAAATCGTTGACGTAGTCACAGAGGGATTTAGGACAGCAGCCATCTGGTAAGCCTGAATTATTCAGGAAAAAGGACAGTGGTGTTACAACTTCGGTGGAAACCACAACAGTGTAAAAAGTGACACACTGCGCATGTATGCGACCACACTCATTTATTTGTTCTGTTGCTGTTTTACAGCACCGGTGTCGTGTGGGCTTTCGGCCTTTTGCCTTTTTTGTGAAATATTTGTGTTGTTTCGCCACTTCTGTTTAAAGATTTAAATGTGTTTAAAACATTCAAAATCAGAACTCTGTGGTTTCTGTTCAAACACCCAAGATTTTCGGAACTAAAACTTTGACATTTTTGCCACATGCGACATGATGCCACATCCGGTAGAGAACGTAAACTGATAATGATCATTTTAAGCGTCCTCAGTCTTTCCGGCGAGCGGTAACTGTACTGTCCGTTGAGAGTTTCGCACACATTCATAGCTATAAGTGTACATCTGTGCTGTTTGCAGCCATGAAAGGAAATTTGCTGGCACGCAAAGCGTTCTAAATGCTAAAAGTGAGTCGGGCGTAAAGCGATCCAGAACAATGGCGTGAAATAGCAAGGCACATAGATGAACCAGTAAAAGATGGAAGAATGGAACGAGCGCAGAGAAGCGAACGTGAAATGCGACGAGAAGGCTGTGCTGTTACGGTAGAACAGTGCTAGGAGCACGTTTCGACTATTTAATTGGCGAGCGATAGGTGAGCATTACGTGATGCGTAACATTGTTGACGATGTTGCGTGCTAGAAATGGCTTCTTATTAACGTGCAACTAACACTTACAACTATCGCACAACGTGCATGTGATCTGCTAATTTGAATGCATTCAACTGCACGCTGTCTCCACAAACATAAACTCGACTTTTCCTTTTCTTACTGCCTTCTACTTCTACCCAACCATTGTCTCTAAGCCGCACATAAAACGAAGCTTTGTTAATACAATCGCTTCGTTTTCCGGCACTCAACAAACCACTCAAGCTCCGTGCGAGTTTCTTTTCTTTTGTTGGTTTGCTAGAAGGCTTTTCTTCTTTCTCTTCATGTTAAGGTGCCCAAAACAACAGGAGGCGTACTAAACCAAAAAGCACATGACGGTTGCTTTATGAGAGAGAAAGTGGCAAATTATGAGGTGTGTGACGAATGTTACGCCCAGTCATGTACCTGGGGTTAGCTGTTTTTACTCCTTTGCAGAGCAAATGTAGGTCCGCATGGTCATATCCCGTGCAGCTGCCCTGTGAAAGGGAGAACGCAGGTAGTGATATGCATATGATTTGGCGTCACATTCACCACACATTTCTGATAGTCACTCCATATCTTTGAAAAACATTTTTCTCCCACAACCTATGCGATACTGATCATATGCTCTTGGTTGTGGAGGGTTCGTCAACATACAAAGTTCTAGAATTTTTTGGAAAAATTCGGAGATACTTATTTTTTAAGGGCACTTTCTCAGTTAGGATGTAGTGTTTCACCGCTGGGAATAAGTGATTGGGATGGTTCGTTGCCACTAATTTTGGCTGAAAGCCAGTTGGCATATAATTTCAAGAAAACCATACGTGAAGACGCGCATGTTGGATATAAAGGAAATGAGAGGTTTGCAAATTATATTTACGAACATGAATATTGGGCTGATCGGACTTGTTTAACACATGCGTTAATGAGATGCGCTTGCCAAGATGCCTATAAGAAAAGGGTCACAATTTGCGGCTGTGGTGACGATTCGCCATTTTTTGTCGATTGCCTTGCCCCACTTCGGAGCGATGACAACCTCACACTGAAAGTGACATTAAAAGTTTATGCTTAAGTTCAAACCTTCGAAGCGGGCCGATGCAACTGTTACTCCACTTGCGTATGCTTGCGATAAACGACATACATAGCTGTTTTCACAGGTTACTGTCCAAAGTACCGTATTCATTTCACATATTAGCCTTTGCACATTACGCATAACTGAGTGAAAGAACGGTTCTCCTTAGAGTTCTCCTTAGAGTTCTCCTAAAGTTCTCCTTAGATGGATTGCAAGCGAACATTGGAGGAAGGGGAAAAATCATTGGAATGGAAGAGATTTGACAGTAGTACACCTTATAAGCATTACTGCTAGAATAATTCAATTGTCGACTAAAAAGTTCACGTTCCTCGTCAGCATGATAAAAACGGAAATTGAGCAACCGTTCGGTAATGAACAGGTCTGTTTCGCACAACAGTTACACTGCATCAGCAAGGAGTGTTGCAGTGGTATCCAGATTTTTTGCAAGAGAGCTAGAAGCAAAATGCATGAAACCACGATTCCGCAAGTGAACTGGTAAACGCGAGGCCAATCCACGTTCTTAAGAGACGCAGCATGCAAGCTGGAAGCAGTCAAAAGCGTAAGCAGGGTTGAGCATAGGTATGCTTGAAACCTATACGACTTTGCATGTGAATTTTTTGTTAAGTTCCAAAAAGCGCGACAGACAATTATTTTGAACGCGCATTGAAGCATGTGAATTTTATCACTCCTAAAATTAATTTTAAAAAGCGGCTAGAAATATTGACAATATTAACATTTTTATGCTTCGAAGGTGCTTTTCTGGGAAATGTCATCTTGCTGAATACAGGTCGTAGCCAATATCCAATTTTGGATAGCGAGACCAAAACAAAATTTGGTCATAACAATCTATCTCGTATAAAGGGTCCGGAAGCATGGGGTTCGATCGCAAAAGATTAGGTAAAATCGCGGAGGAATTACAAAATCATGACGCCAACTGTGTCAGGGCGTTTCTACTCATGCTCAAACACATTTGTGACAGGAACTGACCAGTACTGAGAATTTTTTAAGGGCACTTTCTCAGTTAAACCAAAAAGCACATGACGGTTGCTTTATGAGAGAGAAAGTGGCAAATTATGAGGTGTGTGACGAATGTTACGCCCAGTCATGTACCTGGGGTTAGCTGTTTTTACTCCTTTGCAGAGCAAATGTAGGTCCGCATGGTCATATCCCGTGCAGCTGCCCTGTGAAAGGGAGAACGCAGGTAGTGATATGCATATGATTTGGCGTCACATTCACCACACATTTCTGATAGTCACTCCATATCTTTGAAAAACATTTTTCTCCCACAACCTATGCGATACTGATCATATGCTCTTGGTTGTGGAGGGTTCGTCAACATACAAAGTTCTAGAATTTTTTGGAAAAATTCGGAGATACTTATTTTTTAAGGGCACTTTCTCAGTTAAACCAAAAAGCACATGACGGTTGCTTTATGAGAGAGAAAGTGGCAAATTATGAGGTGTGTGACGAATGTTACGCCCAGTCATGTACCTGGGGTTAGCTGTTTTTACTCCTTTGCAGAGCAAATGTAGGTCCGCATGGTCATATCCCGTGCAGCTGCCCTGTGAAAGGGAGAACGCAGGTAGTGATATGCATATGATTTGGCGTCACATTCACCACACATTTCTGATAGTCACTCCATATCTTTGAAAAACATTTTTCTCCCACAACCTATGCGATACTGATCATATGCTCTTGGTTGTGGAGGGTTCGTCAACATACAAAGTTCTAGAATTTTTTGGAAAAATTCGGAGATACTTATTTTTTAAGGGCACTTTCTCAGTTAGGATGTAGTGTTTCACCGCTGGGAATAAGTGATTGGGATGGTTCGTTGCCACTAATTTTGGCTGAAAGCCAGTTGGCATATAATTTCAAGAAAACCATACGTGAAGACGCGCATGTTGGATATAAAGGAAATGAGAGGTTTGCAAATTATATTTACGAACATGAATATTGGGCTGATCGGACTTGTTTAACACATGCGTTAATGAGATGCGCTTGCCAAGATGCCTATAAGAAAAGGGTCACAATTTGCGGCTGTGGTGACGATTCGCCATTTTTTGTCGATTGCCTTGCCCCACTTCGGAGCGATGACAACCTCACACTGAAAGTGACATTAAAAGTTTATGCTTAAGTTCAAACCTTCGAAGCGGGCCGATGCAACTGTTACTCCACTTGCGTATGCTTGCGATAAACGACATACATAGCTGTTTTCACAGGTTACTGTCCAAAGTACCGTATTCATTTCACATATTAGCCTTTGCACATTACGCATAACTGAGTGAAAGAACGGTTCTCCTTAGAGTTCTCCTTAGAGTTCTCCTAAAGTTCTCCTTAGATGGATTGCAAGCGAACATTGGAGGAAGGGGAAAAATCATTGGAATGGAAGAGATTTGACAGTAGTACACCTTATAAGCATTACTGCTAGAATAATTCAATTGTCGACTAAAAAGTTCACGTTCCTCGTCAGCATGATAAAAACGGAAATTGAGCAACCGTTCGGTAATGAACAGGTCTGTTTCGCACAACAGTTACACTGCATCAGCAAGGAGTGTTGCAGTGGTATCCAGATTTTTTGCAAGAGAGCTAGAAGCAAAATGCATGAAACCACGATTCCGCAAGTGAACTGGTAAACGCGAGGCCAATCCACGTTCTTAAGAGACGCAGCATGCAAGCTGGAAGCAGTCAAAAGCGTAAGCAGGGTTGAGCATAGGTATGCTTGAAACCTATACGACTTTGCATGTGAATTTTTTGTTAAGTTCCAAAAAGCGCGACAGACAATTATTTTGAACGCGCATTGAAGCATGTGAATTTTATCACTCCTAAAATTAATTTTAAAAAGCGGCTAGAAATATTGACAATATTAACATTTTTATGCTTCGAAGGTGCTTTTCTGGGAAATGTCATCTTGCTGAATACAGGTCGTAGCCAATATCCAATTTTGGATAGCGAGACCAAAACAAAATTTGGTCATAACAATCTATCTCGTATAAAGGGTCCGGAAGCATGGGGTTCGATCGCAAAAGATTAGGTAAAATCGCGGAGGAATTACAAAATCATGACGCCAACTGTGTCAGGGCGTTTCTACTCATGCTCAAACACATTTGTGACAGGAACTGACCAGTACTGAGATTGATGAGCATTTTTGGGTCCTGAGAACGCTTGCCTGTGAGGCCGTGACCATGATGATATCTAGCGTGCTTGCTCATCAACTTGTTATGAAGTGCCCTTGTGTGAATCAAGAAAAGGATACTGATTAAATTCAGTGTATTTCAGTTTTCCACTGTTGCTCTCAGTTTAGGAAGCAACAGAAACATCCAGAAATCCCATTGACGCGTTCAGCGCGATAACACCATACGAAATGAGGAAATAGACGCGTAGCAGTTGGTGCTTCACTCCAAAAAAAAACCGATGATGTTTTTTTTTTTTTCAATTTTCACACAGTAAAATGTCCGAAATGCTGCTCAGCAGAAACACAGTTCGGCTAGGATACAAGTTAGCAGCTGATAGAAAAGGCTAGAAAACTATTGTGCAGCACCGAAAGGCACAACCATAGAGCGTGAAAAATGCAGAAACTCAGAGTTGAGCCAAAAAAAAATTGGAGTCTCCTTGGGAAAGAAAATCGTTCGGTGAAAGAGCAATGTACAATAATTCAAAAAATCTGTTTCAACTCTGGGTCTCCGCAATTGTCACACTCCATTCTTGCTACTATTAGTTCCTTTACTAGCCTCGTTGCTCCGCTTACTGCCCAAATGCAGTTTGGCCGAACCGCATGTGAATCTGTAGACGATTCATAGGAGAGCGAGCTAAATAAGCAGTCTGCCTCTTTTTGAGGTGAAGAGCAAGGCACGAGCAAGCAAACAAGTATAAGGAAATGTTGATAATGTGCTGAAGTACTGCTAAACAATGAGCGCGAGTGAAACCAGTAAAGAGTGAAGCATCGAAGAAGAAGGCACGAAAGAAGAAATGCTTTAAAAGCTGGTGCGCATCGGCTCACACTTAGCATGCAATTGCATTATCAACAAGCCATTCATTGCATACGGTGTTGTGTCCTCTTTCTCTGCTAATGGATACCTCCACCCCGAGAATATTGTTTGTGTTCTGCCCGACCGATTCATGCACCCGCAAACGAAGAATGCTTACCCACTCAGTCGACTTCCACAAATCGATATATACAAGCATTGCTCCGATTTCTCGCTACAGTACAATGGCTTCATTCGCCTTTCAACTTCCACATGAGAAGCTATCGTGGCGCCATTATAAAAGCAGCAAATAAGCTTGTGTATTAATTCGATAATGTGCAACGAAAAAACAGCTTATTAGAACGATCGGCGATCGAAAATCAGTATCGGCAATGTATGGGAGAAATTTCTAGACAAAACATCTTTTAATTCATGCGATTCTGCCAAAACAACAAATTGTAGTAATAATCTTTGTTAGAATGACGCCCACTGTATAAGGCTGTCTCTTCATAATGAATCTACCACTGTTAAGGCAACCTGTTGTGGCAAAATCTGATACGACCAACGATTTAAAGAGTAATTTCGATAAAACTGACGAACCAGTCAACGAATTAAACATGATTTGCTGAATGTGATATACTCATAACATCAGTTAAATGGAATTTATGAGCACCCACATCGAGGAATCTTCACCCAATTCATGTGGTGTGCTAGAAAAAAAGGTGCAGTCGCCAATATGATTTTCGTAAGATAACAAACGTTTTCTCAACGATACATAGACCATCACTCCTTCACCCTTTGTTCGTTGAGGACCTTCGCGGCTTTTCATTTTCGGACCAACATTTGCGGACTTTTTAGGTTACATTTTTAGGCCAAAACTATACGGCACGCGATTTGATTTTTGAGATAAAAGACACTTAAGCTACGGAAATGACTCACAAAAGAGCGTTTTGCACTACAACTGCTAACGCCGTTGAAGGCGCGAGATGTTTCTGTTTTTAGGAGATTAAAATTTTCCAAAACTTTCACTTTACTTCGGTGCCTGTCGACTTGTCAGCTTCGAAAACTATGACAGTTGTCGACGAAGTCTCCCTCTACTCGCGCTGCAGAAGAGGATAAATGGAATGGAATCGGGAAGCTGCCGGAAAGGCGTTTCTAAATGTCCTTCTAGCAATCGTGGTGCGCCGTCAGCTCCACTGCAACTTTTCCCTAGCGTGAATTTCACAAAATTCATCGCCTGCCATGGCATCTTAGTCCAGCCCGTCAACGAAGCCCTTTCAAAAGTCACTATGGCCATTTATGTCTGTCTTCTGTGAAATCGTCTTTGATATGTGCTCAGGATGTCCGTTTAACATGCAGCCAAAGAATGCTCCTCGAGAAAGTCGCTCACAGAATCTTCGCCGAACTATCTTTACTGTTTTCAAAAGGTGAAAGAAAGACAAAGAGTTCGTCACACTCTGGTAGTAATGTTAGGTGTCATTAGCTGTATATCATTAGGCTGCACTCATTTTTTAGGGACGAACAAGGGGAACTTGCAAACACGTATATCATCCGTTCTCTTGGAGCATCCATGGCTCTCTCCCTCTCACCCGCCACCCCTCCCCAAGCCCTCCCCCCTCGCCATTCTCCTCTTTCTCCACTTCATTCCGTCTACTCCTTTCTGCAATGCGAAAAGAGTGCGAGTTCGCAGACAAATGTCTTTAAAAACACCGTTGAGTCGTTTAAAAGCGCCTTTCCAGCAAAATGCGTGCATCCTCACACTCCCATTTTTTAGAAACGCTTTTACAGTCCGTACTGGCGTGCTCACGCCGAAGTCAACTGTTTGCTGATTTCTACTGCTGTTTTCACAATTTGTACCTTGCAAAATAATTCCATGAAAAATTGAAATGCCGTATACTAAGCGATTCAGATTTTGGTTCCATTATTTCAACGGATGAGTCTTCACCTGAAGCAGTACCTGCGAAAATTTTCGCCTCCTCGCAAATGTGTTGAAATATGGGCAATAATGTGCGCAAATAATCATTCTGTGCAGTTGGCACCTTTTTTGCGAATATTGTTAGTTACTCGCAAAGATTTATTGTCCACAAAAGTGAATATTTAACCCGCAACAAAAAATTGAGGCCACGCTTCATAGCCGATCCAACGCATGTCGTAAGGGATTGCATGCTACACATCAGCTGATCTTCAACTTCTACTTTCGGTTTCATCTTCACACTCCTAAACAAGAGAATGACCCACGACATAGCCAAACTTTCGTTACGGCTGCTGACTGGAAAGGCTAGCAGAATCAATCTCCTGTCGGCATATTTCACGATATGACCTCAAATCAGGTTTCCCTTCCAGTCAAAGCCATCTCTATGCTGTTCGCAATCTGTAGTTGCCATCAATGTGCAGAATTTACTGTTTGATATTTGCATCTGTAACAGGCGCGCACAACACATTCGCACGCGCAGTACTAACGCGGCACCGGTTCATCACTCCCCAAATCATATTTTCAACTTATAAGGCACCCTCACAACCTCGTCCGTCCATCGCCTAATACTCGCACTGCATTAGGGAGGTCGGGAAGCATCACATTTTTTGTTGGAATAGGCAAAGCTCCTCGTTGGAAGGGGTGCATACATTTTTTTTTTAGTAACTAGCCCAATCCGTAGGCTTTTGGTCGCAAAGCGTTGGACGTGAGCGCGACAAACTGCAACAGACGAAGTGCCGGACTATTTTTTTGTTGCAATGCTGCTATCTTTCGAAAGCGAATCCTTGAATTTCGTCAAATATATATATATATGTATAGAGTCAGAGAAAGATTTATTGAGTCGGGATTCTGAAGTTTGTGTCATGACGACAAGTGGTTCTTGTCATCCTACGAAAATCTGCAAGTTTTTATGCGTTGAAAACATAACCTCAGGACATCGGCTGTTCTAAAATTAAAAGCAACTGGAAATGTTTTCCAAAGGATTACCATACTGTGCTCTTCTGCGTTTCTGCCGTGTGACCAACCGGTTTTGAAAATGACATGGAATAATGACTACTAAGAAATGTCACCCTGTCGATCAACAGGGATGTTGCCTGCTGCAGTCAAATATGCCGTATTCTCTATTAGAGCTTAGCAGGCACAGTGCTTTGACACGTATTATTAGTGAGTTTTTATCTGCAGTAGGCAGCGCCCTTTCAACGACAAGGCATTTCATGGCAGACGGAAATATTAAAATATGCCAAAGAAGCTTTCATATTTTCACACAACCAAACAGCTTTATAAAACTCCAAATAGAAATTCGTTTTTTTTTTCACACGCGCACCGTGCCGACCGCTCATAAAATGCTCGGTAGCAAGAAAAGTTACAGACGCCGTTTAGAACTCATTGTAAAAATTGTTGAATGCACCTGACACTGGGCAGATGCTGTAGACAGACACCGGTACGCACTCATACTGGTCGGACGTCTTCCTAGTGCGCTCTGCATATCTGTGAAAGCATATAAAAGCAACGGCCGTCATAGCCGTTGCTTTTATATGACCTTTTATATGATCATTGTTAACGACCTCCGCCCTGCTTGCATGAAGTATTTTCTGTTAAATGTAGTCGAAATTCACTGGTCGGTGTTCGTAAGGCTGTTCCTCTGTTTCGTAGGTGTCGGAAGACAGTCAGATCTAGCAGCACCACGGGCAGTTGATAGTGGCTTTGAACCCACCAATCATCCCATAGTCGCAGCCAAACGGTCAAACATTTCTGTAGGAGTTCTCCCTCACCTCACTCCCATTTGTCACCTTTTCTCTTCAGCTGATCATCGCTCACCGCATAACATTACTTGATGGTTTCTTTCTGCGGAAGTGAAGAACGTAGAAAGTGCGCTAAAACGCACTACTTATCCTGCTTTGCTGGGACGCATCGTGTTTTCCAATAAACGCTATTATACGGTCACAGAAGTCCTCTCTCGATGGCAAGTTATTACATGGTGGCACCGCAAAGCCGTTTGCCGCTGGTCTTGAATTTATATACGCGCTTAGGGCTAAGCCAAAATCTCTATTCGCATTTCAGAATCGAAAGTCCGTTGTGAACGCTTTGACGAATTTGGATGTGTTTGGCGGTAGAATGCTGACTCTGGATCCCCGAATTCCGGTGTTTTTATGGAGTTGTGACTATGATATCTAAAAAGTGTTTTGCGGTGCATCGCTCACAAACGCCGTTCATTTCTTCGGCTACGTTCTCAGTTGCCAGTTCAATGCTTGCAAAGCTGTGCACCAGTGATTCGGCAACAACGTAAGAAAAGCATTATCATTTTGCGGGATGGTGTCGTTCTGCGATAGATAAATTAAGCGTAAGTTCATTTCATCGAGTGATGAGGTACCGTTCTCTCCATGAAGGCTTTTAAATGTAATATAACCATGATACGTAAATTCTTCGTGACCGAGATATATTTGTGCATTGTTTGGTACGCATAATGGTGCTACTAATCGCTTAATTATCAAGGAACTATCGCATCACCGTATGCCATTTGCATTCAGTCGCCCGACCACATCAGTTTGCAGCGCCCATACTCGCACCAGTGTCCCACTGGGCAATGCTTGTCCTCCGCACACTCACCTGAAATCACTTAGCTACGTTGTGTATGTAGAGCACTTACTCGTATCCCTCTCCAGTCTTCGAATAAAAGGTTGCTAGTGACGGGTAGTTGGTGAAAGCTCTCAACATCTCAAGTTTTATAAAGTTTTGTACAAATTTTTAAAGAAATGATCAAAATTTTCACACGTTCCAGGTGCTTTCCGACTTCCTCACCAGCCATTGACAGGTGAAAAATGCCTACATTTACGGGTTATTTCCTCCCCTCTCATCTAGTTTCATATGTACAATGTGTGCCGAAAAGTGTTGCGCAAGAACGACCTACGCAGCTACCGTCGTAAATAAGTACATCGTACCCTTTATTTTCTAATAAGGAGTATTATTATTAGCTTTATATTTGTGACTGACTGATCGACTGGCAATTTCGGTTAATATCCGACAACTGACTTCATTGTAGTTCCTGTAAAGCAAGTTTGCATATTTCGCAATCGCTGCAAATCATGCGTCTACGCCAATCGCGGTCGGCTCCTTGGCAATGTAATCTCACAACCGGTCACGCTTAAGCTTCACCTCACTGAAGCATCATCATTCCACTCCACGCATTTCACAGCTACTGCAATTCGCCACCCCAGTCAACCTTCGCAAACCTCATTTCGTCACCTAAACGCCAACCTTCTCGACTCAGAAAGGCTGGAATCGCACTGTAATTCGCTGATGTGTCATGTTGACCATTGCAAGCGTCTCAGCATGTTTGGAGAGGAGGATAAAATAACGTATTTTACGACCACTCAAGCGCATTAAATGTTCCGCCCATATTATGATGACTTTTGAGAGATATTGCGAATAAATTATTCTCATGAAAATTTCACACAGAAAGAAGCTGTATGGCCATTTTCAACCTGCAGAACTCTATTGGCTGTCGACTGCGAGCTGATTCCTTTACATAATTCCTTGCTTTCCCCTCCTAACGATAATGAGGTGCAGTAGAAATCCTTCTATTTTTTCAATTTTGGTTTTTGAAATGCTGCAAATTGCTTGTTTTTTTTGCGGATCTTCCTCATTGTTTTTGAATATCGTATGGTCACTAACCATTACAACTCCGTCATGTGAGTGGCACGAAGTGTTTTACTCATAAAATTTCCTGTGAGTCGCATAAAAACCTTATTAGTGGAGCGAAGCAAGGGAGCTTGCTTGATCCCAATCGCGTTTTGTGTATCGGTAATATTTGAGATGAGTAAAGGACAGTGCTATAAAGAAGTAAGGTAGTGCTTCCCAAATCGATCTATAAAAACTCGGCTGAGCCCTAGGGACCTAATGGCCACGCAAAAGTTGACTTCCTTTGCAAAGCTAGCTTTTAGCTCGTTTCTGCCAAACTGATCTGTTATATGAAACTACGCCGTACTCTTCCGCACCAACAGCAATACGTGTATGCGGTGATCTGTGAAAGAGTGGAACGGATTCACGTTAAAATGTGAATATGAAATCCCACTCGGTCACCACACATCGATGGTTACCGACTTCAATTTTCGGCTAAGCAGCGCAGCGAAACAATTCCTAGATGGCATTTGTGTGCAGTTTCATGCAAACGCCAGTTCCTTTTCGAGCATTCCACAAGCAACTGAACACAAAGAAGAGCAAACACTGCAGAAATTTTAACACAAATCTTTCAAGTGCTACAGAACAGTTAGCATCTTTAATGATAAGTGTTTCAGAGGCCTCGACTTCTTCGTTTCTAGCGAAATTGTCATTTTAAAGTAGACATTGTTTGATGGGAACGTTGCTTTCAAGTTTGCACATTTGCAAACAGCTCGTTTCGAAAATTGCTGAAGCACAAAATCTCTCATTTCTTATATATCACAGTAGTTCCTACGATCTCAGAAGATAGATACTACATGCAAATGGCGCAATGTATGCTTTTTGCAAGTGCTACTTTACGTTATTGATTTTTTGTTTTTCATGCACGAACATCGAGAGTTATGTGTTTTATCGTATAAATCTATCTCTGCAGTAGTGGCCAATGTTGAAATTTGGTCAGCGTGATGGGCCGTTTTCACGGCTGATGTGAACAGGTATGATTAGTGAGAAATCGCTGTAAGGATTAAGATAATGCACATAACACGGCAGTTTTGCACACAGCATTGTTGCCATACGCGTATGAAATTTGTTTACCGTAACTGCTCATCAGAACTTGTCGCTATTAGGTCACTGGAAGTGACATTGGTGACTTGCCACAAGGTCTAGCAGCTATAACAACATTGATTAAAGAATCGGCCTCGCCGAGGAAGAGGATCGGATTGACGCGGATTGAAGACATTCATCGACGAGGAGCAGTAGTTCCTACTTATCGTAAGACAAATACCTCTCCGCAGCTGTAGCCCAGGAGGTGGACGTCGTATTGCTATTGCGTCAAGGGCAATTCAAAACGATGCTCGGCTAAGTTGAAAGAAGGAGGAGATAAAGGCGCCTTTTATGCGGATGACAAAACGAAGTATTTTTCTCAGTCACTCTCATAAGGTTTCTGTGTACAATACGCTATACTTGACGAAATGATCTTCTAAAATGAAAATTGGACACGGCCAAAATTCACTACAGAAGTTAACATTGGGTCGGCGCAAAAATCTGCGGCACATATGTCTCGGTATCTAATATTCTGTCGGGTCGACAAGAAGTTCAAGAAGTCGTAGCTTTTTGGAGCTTTGCAAGTTCGTTGACAACTTTTTTGCGGCGTACTGCTTTTTGTTCCACGCTTCACGCTCATTAACGACGAAAAAAACTGGGACTGCTATTTCCTCCAAGGACATTTATAACGTAAAACACCGGTCATACGCAACAAACTTCCATCTCTTCGCAAAGCCTCGCTTCGAGGAAGATTATCGAGACCATTGGGTAGTGGCAGGCCGCTCGGTCTTTATAGACTTGGCCAGTCATGGAAAATTTGGGCTTCTGCTGGACTGTTTTCTTTGATTGAGAAAAATTTATGGCAGAAGTGAAGAATGCCTCATCTCTTGCAAAAAATATGTGAGGTGAGTTATGAAACTGTAAGGGATTTTCTGCAGGAAAGAATCCAGGTGCACGAAACAGATAAGATTTTGCGAATGTTGCATATGCATTGCTTCTTGCCCGTTCAGTTTTCACAAATCTCCAGAAATTTTTTCTTCCTATAGAGTTTGAAGGATCTTGCACCAAACATTCAATGTTAGCCTTCTTTTGCGCATTTTTCGAAATTTTTCAAGACCGCCTACATCCATATTTATACTTATTGCTTCTTTTAGCGACAAAAGATATCTTAGTTCTGGCTGTCAGCTGCGGTTCATGAGCATAATAAGCTAGAAAGTCCAAACATACGCGGCCAGCAATTTCTTTTAGCGCATATCATTGAGCCCGGACAATCGGAGTCGAACAAGCAGTTGCCCGAATTAATCTCTGAAACGCATGTTCGTTTGTTCGGCTGTATTATAATCGCGAAGCTGTCAAATTTTCTCCGATGGATGATCAAAGTAATTTTGATTTCCTCATGCGCATTTCCTAAAATTCTTAATCGATCAAATCTTAAAACCCGCAAGAAATTTCGCGGGAAAAGTCAGAGTTTTAGAACGGGGAAAATTTGAGGGATGTATTTCACGGTCATAAAGATGACACTCAAGGCTGACTGAGATTTCAAATAAATAAAAAAGAAAATAATCCCTTTATAGTTATCTGACAAACAATCAACGTCCTTCACCATGCAACGTTTTCTTTTGCCTTTGAATGAAAACATCGTTCACTTAAATTCGAGAAATAGACAATCAGCAGAGATGAAACTTGATGAGCATAATCTGTGTTTCTGCACTGCTAAAAGAACAAGCGGCTTGAAGGCTTCCTTAAACAAACTCGACAAGTGAGGAACGGCAGAGGTATGGATAATAACTGTTCTCATGTGCAGTTCTTTGAACCACAATTCGAGCGAAGAGCATATACATATATACATATATATATACATATATATATATATATATATATGTATATATACAGCTTGCAAACACCTATGAGTCAATATCATTGGAACTCACCCGGTTCCTGGAGCACTATACATTCTCCCTCTTGACATGTTGAACCTGCTGGGCATGAAGACCATGGAGAACAGCTGGCTGCAACAAATTTTATTGGACAATTAGTTTTTATTGAATAAAGGATGGCATTTTCTTTGCTTTTTGCATTGGCCATCAAAAGCGCAGAATTATACTGAGAGAGAAAGAGAGAGACAAGCTGCGAAGTGATTTTTTTTCGTAAGCGTAACAGTATTTTGATATAGTCACTGCGACATTCACGGCAACTGTAAACAACTTTTCTTTAGCTTAGCGCAATATTGCAGCATCCATGAAGTGCAACTTAGGGAGGCTTAACTTTAGCTATAAATAGCTTTTACTAAAAAAAAGTTGGCAGATACAGAGAGCATAATGTTCGACAGCACCGGACGTATCATTTCTTCTCCAAATTAGGCCCTTTACGAAGCGATTACGAATGTTCTTTTAACGACTTCCATACTTCATTCCTCAATGACAGACCTCTTATCTACCACATTAAAATGCGTCAATCGTGCGGCACGCATGAGGAGATCGTAATAGGACGTGGACCGCCAACAGCTTCGAAAAGCTAAATTTCATCAGCAGGCTATATGAATGTCATTAAAGTAGTGCAGACACATTATTCTCTCTTTACAAGCTTCATTGAAATCTTTCCGAGGATCCTTCCTTTAGCAGTATACTACATATTCTCCACACACTTCAAAGCAGTTTGGTTGCAGTTGAACAATAGACAGTCAACGATCTAATTCTTCTAAAAAAATCCCTACTATGCTTATTGGCAAGCAAAGGAAATCGTTAAATACAGAACTGCCACATATTCTACACTCTATTTGATGCTGCAACAGCAAGCTGCCACTGCTATCGATGAGCGCTTATTAAGTGTTTATCATGAGCAGATCTCTACTGTTACTCTGCGAAATTACATTTGCTTGATTTGATCTTCATTAATGTTTCACGGTATCCACGTTGCAGGAAGATCGCTCTCTTGAAGATTTCCGATTTGAAGGTGGCGATTTGGCTGAAATCACACCACTTTTCGCGTTAGATGTAAGAGCAGCATAAGCATTCTTCATCTGCTTCACGAACATTTGCATAAAAACTAAGAAACGTTTAGCAAGCAAGGCGAAAAGTGCGCATCGTGAGAACTCATAGCACGTTTCTCAACTCCGTCTACTTGTTTTCTTATTCGGTCCCAAAGCGCTTCCATTCGTTGAAGATTTTTAGTGCAAAAATCAATTATGCCCTCTTTCGAGCACTGCGAGGAATCGGCACCTTAGATTCGCAAATCTAATTAGACGTGGAGCAGTTCGAGAATAAGACCTTATCACAACGGATAGTCACCTCCAGCACAGATCGCAAACAGCAATGAATGAATGAATGAATGCGGTTATTGTAAAACCCATTAGAAAGGAACCCTTATCGAATTTTTTTTTTTTAAAAAGAGAGCATAAGCATGTGAAAAGATCTGCCCATAAACTATTCTGACATACTGCAAAAAGGCACGCATATGGATGAAAACGCTTACAGCCTATGCAACAGTCATCCCACGGTACCATACAAATGACACTTGTAATGGGGGTCCGTTACAATTTCTCTGTGTCATCACGCGATTAGACTTTTTTTTTGAAATTTCCAACTTTTCGCTCGAATTTTTTCACAAGCATTCACCATAATTCACTCATAGTCAAAACATTTGTCTTGTGTTACGTTTACGGTTGAGTTTTAGAGGAAATCGTCTTGACGAAAACTCGCCTGCTTCATTTCGATGCTTTTTCCTGGAGAATTCCTTTCCTCCTAAATTGTCTATTTCATCGTATTTACACAACCTTTAGAGGTTTCCCAGATTTTTAAGTTTTTTTTTTCAGTTTCTAGATTTGTCTCCCGGCGCAGTTAGCAATCTTTCTTTTTTTTTTTTTGGAGAAGACGCTCAAACTTTTCGTCAAGAACTGCATTAACTGGTAAAAGGAGTCGAATTTTTGCGACAACAATGGGTTCAGCAATCCTACGAGTGCTTTTCATAGTGAGTACGAATCTTACGGTTCGTTTTGTTGTATAGCGTTTTTTTAAGGTACAGCGTTTTGTTAGATCTACCAGGAATGTTCTCGAAGTGTTTTCAGACTGATAAACATTCGCCCAATATAACGTCCAGATTTTTCCCGTCCTTGCTTATTTCTAGCTAGCTGCCTGCGGTTTTGAACATTTCGGGAGGTGACGTAACTGTGAACTTTTTTTGAGTAGCATACCCATTAGTCACAGTTTTTTATGGATTTTTCACCGTACACATTGGCTCCAGAAACCATTGTCTGTTCATCGTGATTTCACTAGCTAAAAAGCTACGACTACTTCTAGCTAGTCGCCAATATACATGCGATTTACTAGATCCAGCTATAGTTGCCACCAACATTGATAACTACTGCAGTTCTCCTTTTCTACTACTACTACTGCTAATCTGCACTGTTTTATGCCTAGTCAGACTACTGTGCTTGCGGCATGTTTGCTATGCTTTGTACGCATTTTTTATAGTTTACGCTAGCCGTTTGCCGTTTAGCAATCGTTTTCTTTCAACTTTATTACGATCTTCTTTGTGCGCTTTTGCATATGTGCGCTTGCAAAGCATTTTATTCGATACCAAGCCAGTATGTACGTATGTATGTCTGTACGTGTATGGGCTCAAAAGTTTTTCTATGATGCTGGATTAGTTGTGCACATATTATTGAGGATGTTAGTTGCTCAAAATTCATGATACCGCTTGCTCATTAAAGCGAAATTGCACAAGTTCGTTTGCGCCAACCCACCCCTCTGTAATGAAGGCCGTGACTAAGCGATATGATATTCGAGCGCACTACCGCAATCAGCAATTCGTCACAAGTGGAAGAAAAGATGACCCTCAGTGTGATTATTCTAAAAATAAAAAGAATTCGTCACTTTTAAAAGTTCTTCCGATTCGCTCAATTTCGGAAGCATCGTTGTTGCGTAACTATCTGATAAGCTTATAACGGTTTCGTATCAGTTTATTAGACGTCGTGTAAGCTAATAGGCACTCTGCTCACAGCTTTGAAAACCTCTTAGGAGTGGTTCAGAACAATCTAGCGGAAGCAGTGCAAAAAGTTGCAAATCTACTGCTTGTATTCCGAGGGCGAGTCTTATACAATAACTAGCTAAGTGCTTACTCGTTAAAAGCTCGACAGGATGATGCGTGGAGTGTTATTGTACGGCGTAATGTTTTGCTGACATTTGACAACCGTTCTACGTTGTTGTACTCATTCGTGAGCTTGGATGGGTTGGGATTTGTATGCAGCTCTCGTTCATTGCTCGCAAACTTGCGCGCACTGTTTGCAAATCCGTACTTCTAGAATGTTCAGCAAATTTCCTGCTTTCATTCCATTACCTAGTTATATAACGTGTATTTCATGAGAGAATTACTGCCAGACAGACAAGCAATTTTCGTATTGTGTCTTCCTGTTTAATTCAATACATGAACTGCAGTTATTTTTTGCACGACCGGAATCCATGCGTTAAATTGCAAATGGTGATTGATTGCTTATGCCAACGAACCGTCATGTGTAACTTCGAAATGCTTAATTGATCAGATGCTTATGTGCCGCTAAGATAGATTCATTTGGATACGCGAGGAGTGGACAGTTTACCTTGAGGTCGACACTGACTAGGAGGGACGCAATGACCAAAACGATCCCTGAAGAAGCCCTGCATACACTGACAACGTGGTAGATCGCAACTCTGCAAGCAACCGAAGTATCACTGCAAATGGTGTTTGCAAGAAAATCCGCAAAATACCGGAGCTGATGAAGGGCAAAAACCCATAACTTCAATTCAGCATTCGCATTTGAGAACGACCATCCGAGAACCGGAGCATTTTAGGAACAGCACGTCAACTGGACGACACCCAATCGACATGCAGATCCTAAAATCTTGCAAAAGCGATATTTGCGGTCGGAAACAGCGTGAAGAATTTTAAAGAATGCCGAACTCGTGCAGGTCAACAAAACCATATTTTCATGTAACAGCTTTACTTTATATGTTATCAAGATCCGCATGAAAGAATACTTACGCAAGAAAATGTCGTGCCCAGGCAACCTAAATGAACCAGAACTCCCTTGACACTTCTAACTCTACAAACGATTTTGGAAATCTCCTTCGCCTGTTCCGGTTCTCAACATTATTACATATAAAATCGCAATCAGAGGAAACTTAAATCCGTTGTGGCTGGAAGCAAAGGTTGGAGCACCAGTCAGATTCGTATATAATCAAAAGCCACTTTTTTTTGGAATTACTGTTGGTCAAGGGCTGAAATCGCTCATTGAGGTGTTGTGATTTTCCTTCATACTGGCTGAAAACGCTCATTGACCTTCATACACTGGCTGAAATCAACAAGCATCCATAAAGCATATAATCTCAACGGTTTCAGTTCCATCATTGTGTTACCATCATGTGGAATTGCATACCCCCTTCCCCTTTTCCGCCGTATGATAGGTGCGCATCCTCATGCATAAAAGTTTTGACCATTCATGCATGACTGCCAGTGTCACGGACAGACTGAGAACAGAGAAAAAAAGCCTTACCATGTCACACACTGGTTTTTGGTTTTCGCAAGTGGGCTCGCATCGCATCGAGCATTCCCAAAAGATTTCGTTTCTGCGACGACACCTCAAATTAATCTCTTCATAAATCTGTATTCCTTGGCAAAACCTGTTGTTGGCCGAACTATGCTGTCCAGTTATGCATCCATATTATTGAGGTGAATTAAGAAATTTCAATAAAAGAAATTTCAATAATTATAATAACTTTCAACTAGTTCATTTCCGGTAGGGTGCCGCTTGAATTTGAGCATTACAGTAAAAATTTTTCCCCTAAGCATTCTCTACTGGATGTTTCTGTGAAATAGTTGGTTTTCACAGGTACATTCTATTCTCGACCCATCGAATGTGAACTTTTAGTTGGTATGCAGTCAATCGTTATTTCAAAATCGGTGGTTTTTTAAGCTGCAATTACAATAATATTTTTGCCTCATTTCCTTATTCATTTCCTAGGCGGAGCGTAGTAAAAGTGCCGTAGGCGATTTAAAAACATGGGTAAAACGTCACCTGGCCATAGTGTCACATCGTTCATAATATCGGCGACAGCCTTTATGATCTAATGATATTGCCCAGTGGCAGCCGCGACGGTTTTCCTCCAGTGGAGGTTGTAGATTACATCCGTGTGGGTAATATGCCAAGGAGAGCATGACGAACTACAACTATATGGCATTTCGTCAGGAACCAATCAAGAACGAAGCATACCTGCTTGGTTCACAATTCTGATGCAGCAGGAATGTTTTCGAAATAGTCATGTTTTGTTTGCGTAGGAGGCGTCGTCAAGGAAAGATAAATGCACATATGGACGTTACGGGACAACTCGCACGAACAGAGATCGTCACCATTAAAAAGTTCATAAAATTACCAAAAGTTTTTTTCTCGTGGGAGATTTGTAGCGGCCTTACCTCGAGTGCCATACAAATAACCGGATGAATGGTCGGTTATATGGGACGTTTTGAAAACTGTTTTGAGAACTGTAAGAAAGTTCAGGTCGGAGGAGCGTGTATGCGATCACAAATTTGCAATATTTCGCGTACAAGCAGTCACTCAATTCCTTTTGTGTGGTACTCTGCGGGATCCCTCAAAAAGAGGGATCCCGCAGAGTACCACACATCTACCTCTAGAAAAGGATTCTCAGTCGTTATTTGAGGGACTTAGCATACTTTTTAATGCAATCTCATTTAACTGATCCAAATCGTTCAAAATGCTCAAATATTCATTTGAATTTCTTGGCGATGTCTGGTATCCGAAAATTATCATTGGTGGTAATCTTCCTCTGCATCACAAATGCAATCACACATTTAATTAAAGTACGACTATGGTCAGCCTGCATGCTCTAAAGTCACGGCAATGGCAACAGTTCTTTCATAAAAGTTCGGCTTATTTCGCAACATTTCTTTTTTTCAGTCGATATGCTTGAAAGCACCAACTTGAAAGCAGTTTAGAAAATGGAAGCTTTCGGCCTTTCGTAAATGCGCTCCATGATAGATGGTCTGATTTGTGATGGGAAAAAGATGGGCCGTAAAACTTGTACTAATAAACTAAGCTCAGGACTGCGCGAGTGTCCCAGGTAAGCCATTAAAATAGTGACGGGAAGGATAATAAATATTTGAGCGTTTGATCTCTTTAGGAAAGAGAATAAAATATCCCCAAATCAAAGCATTGCCAACAACTGCAGCATTCATCTGCGGTTGTCACTGAACAAGCTATAGGAATGACAACTTATACATCCTGCTCATTTCATCTGTTCCCATAGTCTTATATTGGCTCGCCGTCACAAAATAGTTTTTTTCCCATACGAATTTCCAAACGAACTTCGGCTTATAAAGAGAAACTTTTTCCCTAAAGTTTATTCGAACATTCTTACAGCAGAGCGTCAATGAACCTCTCTTGATAACGATCATACCGTCGAGCTCAGTAGAGCAACGGTGACGAGACACATTGCGTCTTCAGCACACACCGATGACTGTGCAGGTCTCAATTTTCGAAACATTTATCAAGTTAAGACGCTGCTCGAGATGATTCGTTGTTGATTTTCGTAGAGAAGCATCACCAAGGTTCTTGATGAAATTTGCTCTTCGCTCTGCCATTTTCAGCACGTATTTCGCATGTTTTTCGTGTTATACACGACAATTAAACTGAACTCCGAGAAGTCACATTTGCTCGTGACAACGAGGAAG
Source organism: Toxocara canis (assembly GCA_000803305.1). Classification (NCBI taxonomy): domain Eukaryota; kingdom Metazoa; phylum Nematoda; class Chromadorea; order Rhabditida; family Toxocaridae; genus Toxocara; species Toxocara canis. The sequence goes on from JPKZ01000986.1 coordinate 1,118,120, forward strand.
CGGCACCTGACGATATGGAGCTATCACTCTGCACTCTTAATCCTACACTTTTTTTGGCATGCAACGGTTTAACACTGATAACTTTTCCTGACTGCACCATTTCTGTCGCCATTTTCTTCGCATTTTATACTACAGCACCAATGACATGGCTACGACGAAAATAATTTCTCCTCTACGAGCACTAAAACCTATAACTGTACAAGAAAACCTAGTTCTGGGAAAACTTGTGCCAATGAGCTGTTATTGGACGGAAAGGAATATAGGTACCACACACCTCTAGCCGCATCGCAATAAGCTGGTGAAATAAAAGTTCCCGGTCGGCCAAGTTATCCAGCTTTGGGATTTCCTCATGATCTCATGAGATGATATGATCTGCTCAGGCCGTTAAGCATTCCCTTCTTTTAGAGAAACTTCTATAATCTTCGAGTCCCCCAGACATTCATAGCCGTATGCTTGGCAGGTAGGTTAATTGGAATGGGAAGCACAACAACTGAAGTCACCTTTGGTTCTCAAGAATGAAATTTAGATAACCCAGTTATCAGTCACAACTGTGTTCTCATGCCCTTTGTAGGTGCCCGCCCTCCTAACTATTATGTAGTGAGCTGGTTCAAGTTGAGTATGGCAGCAACTGAAGAAAAAACGTTCTGCCAAAAGACGGGCACAAATTAAGTCAGTGACGTTGTACGGTATACCCCCACCCTCCCCTCAACCAAGTAAACGCTCCCAATCATTATGCGATTTTTTTCTACACTTTTCGCCGGTTAGAGAATCTATGACAACTGCGTTAAATAAATGTTAATTCGATTTGAACGTAATAGATAGAGATTTATGAAATTCAGAAACGAAAGGTCAAACTCAACAAAGCAGCGCAGCACCGTCTGTACAGCGCCGAAAACAAAACAAGAACCAGTGCAAACAAGCGAGAAACTGCACAGATAAAGGTGTCTTATTTTTGCGAAAAAAAAATTCCTTTAAATGAAACAAATAATTAGGAATTTGGAGCCGCTGTTGACATCAGATGAAAGTCGCTTCTTACAGTGCGGCGACAAACTCTTTTTAAGGAAGATTTCGGGTGGTTAAAATCTCGAACTCGACAACAGTACTATGAAGTGGCAGCAAAAAAAGGGACGTTTCTGAGATGCCTCAATACTTAAGATTGTAGCACCTCTTCTGAAATTTTCAGGTTGCATTGGTTAAATTGAAATAGATGCAACTTGGTAAAATTTGTTACAATTATATATATATATATATATATATATATATATATACATACATACATCCAAAGTATCGAACGATGATGGGACAATACTTCTTCCCTAGTTCTTTCGAGCTCGTTCACGAGTTATCACACAATCTTTTTTCCATAAGTCTCCCTCAAACGTTTCACAAAACGAAACACCATTTTAAAAAAATCTGTCAACGAAACAATACTAAAGTGAATCAAACACGGCAGACAAAATGTTTCGCTGCGGTTAGCTGAGCTTGCCCAATTGATGTTTCTTGTAAAGTTCAGACAAAGAGAATAGCGACGAATCGAATATTCCTGCAACAGTGAACGTTCCTCCAACCACGGCGCACACCTAAAAATAAGCGCAATATTCAGTAGTGCATAATGGATTTTTATCTATTTGCGAACATAGAAAAATTCGTACATTATTTCAAACAAAGGTACACCGCGTTGTACGTTGGCCGCTTCCATATCTGCGCTTCTTCCGAATTATCTTCGTTGAAATGCAGTGGAACAATTGCTGCTTTCATGTTGCCAACTTGCTTTTCGGTTCTATCCGTTAATACTTTCGTACAACGTACGACAGTAGAAATGATGCTGAAACAATACTCAGGAAATATCTTTTTCGATACTGTAGACGCATGAAAATTGGGAACTATGAGCGGACTGTGGCAAACACTGCGACGTTATTATATCTGAAAATTCTTCTAATGTTGATGTTTCGGCTGATATAGAGTAAAAGTTTTGAAATCCATGCTTTAAAAGTTACGATCAAGACGGATGCGTAGCCCTGAGCGAAAAACATTGATCCGATGCGTTGGTACACATTCGTCCTGTTTAACGTTACACCGTCGTTGCCGTAGACCAGCGGAAGCCGATATGTGACAACGCTTGGATAAAGTTGCTGTCAAAGCGGAACAGTGCCCGAGTTTGAGGGTATAGCCAGAACGCGAAGCAATAAGATAACTTCGAAGCACAGCCACGATAGCGCTTTTTTTGGTCACACCGATCACACGGAGAGAGAAACGCACACTACCGCCAAAACATTACCACGAAATGTTCATGATTATTTCTCACGAAGACTAAATATGAATGATTTTCGGACCGAAGCAGCTTCCAAAACTGAGTTCTCAAAACAGCTGTGTCTCCCCAAAACAACAACGTTCACTGGGTGAATCAAGATAACGCGCAGAGTATTTTGGAATCGTTTCACAAGCAAAATAAGAAAAACATGAAACGCTCAGTCGACAGTGTGGCTGTCTCTTCCATTTGTACTTTCATGCGCTTTACGGGCATACCTCTTAAGCACCACCGCTTAATTTTGAGGTCAAACTCTCCTCCGATGTTTAGCCCATGGCTTGAACGGCTTCATCAAATTATTCCGTATTTATGTACAATGTTCGTTTAGTTTTGCATCGAAAAAACATCGTACCTCGACAATTACTTAGACATATGGGACAAATTCTTTGCAGCCGCTGAATCATGCATAACCAAATTTCGTCATGAATTTCTAATTATACAGCCACCTTCACCTTAAGTGACTTCTGAAGACGATCGTAGAATAAGAATCGTCGTTGCAGAGATGCACCCTTTCCAAAATTTCCTTCCACCCGCTTTCCATATGCGCTTTTAAAATTTCTGACAACCACACTTGTGCGGAGCAGACCTCGGATTCTCATGCTAAGCGACGAAATTGATCGAATCTAGGTCAGAACAAGAAAACAAGGCCGATTGTGACGAAGAAATGGAACGGAAGGGCGCTCTTTATCACTGCCAAGCAACGCCGTTTCGCGTCTTTTTGAAGTGACTTAGAACTCGGCATGAATGTCCGCGAGCTCTCACTCAAGTGACCTCATACCTAAAACTGCAAGCTACTCGAGAAAATCATTTCTTCGCATCAAGATGCGTTCATTCCTGCGTTGTATAATACGAAAGGATGCACCGACGGAAGTCAGTATCGTTCTCATTAGAATAAGTGCCGTCTGGTGGCTCAAGAATGCTCCCTAAACACCGTAATTAACGGCAGACTTTTCAACGTTCCATTATCCAAGTCCTCGTGGCAGCAAATACTTTTCCACTCATGAAGTCGGCAGAGGGGACTTTCCGACAGTATGCGACCTAAAAGGTATGACAGCTTCCTGAAGGCAGATTTTCTGCAAGTTCTTCGCGAACTCAGAAAAGTACGGAATTTAGAAGCATGAAGAGAGACCATTCTATTCATACTGCATGCCGAATTGCTTGTTTGAGGTTTCTTCTATTTATACTGCATGCCGAATTACTTCTTTGAGGTTTCTTCTATTTATACTGCATGCCGAATTGCTTGTTTGAAGTTTCAATTAGTTTTGGAGCTTCATACTGTTTAATCAAGGGTTTCTTCAAAGCCATTCTCCAATCCGCTTTACGTTAGATGCCGCCATAATAATATGACATCTGCTTTCAAGCTGGACAGACTGGAACTCTTGAAACTATTTCGTTCCTCGGTCTTTTTTTTTTTCGAAAAAGAGAAGCAATGGCTGTCGACTAGGTTCTCCTCACGCTCCACGACCACATACTTATCACAATATTGCAACTATTACACATATGTTTGCGATGCGCGGTAGAAATAATTCCCCACTATCTATTAGTAAACACAGCGAATCTTCGAGATTCACTTTTACCGCACAACTAAACGGAAAAAATCCAAGATTTAGGCACGTTTCGTGTGGAACACTTACGGTTCTAGAACATTACTGTCCCTAGACTAAGCAGGTTATTGTAAAAAATTGACCACTTCAACAAGTGTACATTTTGTAACACGGTGAATTTTGTGAAGGTGAATTTTAAGTCTTCTCGAACGGCTTAAAACGTTCAAAGAGCTTAAGGTTCGCCCTATTCATGGAAGACCATATCTTCTGTTCTCGTCTTCGTTTACCTACAGACACCTGCTCTCCACAACACTAGTTTTGTCCATACTCTTCAAAAGATTCTAGAGCAGACAAGCTCCTTTGGGTCATGGATCACAAACGTGGCCTTCGGGGCACTCTTGCGGGCCATCACGTGGCCCGACAAGCTCGAGGAGCCTAAAATAGCTTGCAAGAAGGCCCACATGTCACAGAGTGAGTTAGGAAGTTCGAAATATTTCTTGTCACCGTCTCCATTCGAAACTAACACTTTATTATATTCATGCGGATAAAAATTTCGAATCCTATTCCTTAGACGGCATTCAGTTGCTTCCTGTCGCGTTCGCAAATTCAGTGGTACCGATTGGCTGACTCTAAGTGCAAATCAGCGAATCATACGCAGATTTGAGAAAATACCTAGCGGAAATGAAGACAAAAAAGGACGGTGCAACAAAGGGATTGAGGCGGAGCGCGGCGGCTCAATGGAAGCAGCCCAAGTCTCACTCGTGCATTCGCTTTCCTACTAAGGGACCAAGGGCGGCTTGGTCCAATGACCTAAGGGAGGTCGTCGTAGTGCATATTCGACTTGCTCTGTTCTCAGGTAGCTTCAACTTCCACGGCTGCTTTATCTATTTATCATCACCCAAACTTCATATAATATTCAGTTCTACTCGTCGTGCCTCTCAATTATTCACATAATATTCACCTCTACTCGCCGTGCTTCTCAATTATTCGCTACTGCTGCAACGGCCATTAACGTCATTACTGTCGCTGCTGCCACTACTGTCATCTAACGATCTGTGGCCAAACAAACTATTGAACGGTGAGTATTTCAATCGTCGCTAAAAATAGCCGCCGCAACATATCTTTTCGTTCCGTACACTTCCTGCTCCGTGACACTGAACTGTCTTGGCAATTCAGTGCATGACCATAAGCGTCTAACTACAGGAAGACTGGAACTTGCAAATGACCAGCGCCAGATATGTGATAGAGGATGCATCATGGTCCGCATGTACAACATCAAAACAATTATAAACAAAATAAAGCCTAGCAAATGCCAACATCACGTTTTCCTAAAATAACGGCAGCTCGATTATACCGCGACAATGAAACCTTTTTGCGCTCCGGTCGAAGCGCCAATCACTAATCCACAAAGCATTTCCCGTAATGATCTTTCGTGGCACTCACTCTCAATGAACAATCAACGACAAATACGCATACGCATGAAAGAAACAGTCAGTGTGAGCACATTCACTAAACCATGTCGACCATGTCAGTCTCATAAAGTTCCCTGATTCACCGACGAATCTGCACATGTCTCATGAAGAATGCTTCTGGTAAGAAAGGGCCGCTAAGGCTGTCTGAGAAATTTTCAGTTCGTCAGCGTTTCTGCTTGCCATTGGAGTTCTGACCACGTCTTCGAAACATTCGAAAATGCCGCTCGCTCAAAACTGGAGTAGGCGGAGGTAGAGAGGACAGATGGAGAAGTGATGGCACCCATGCTAGTCATAATCGTTCTGAAGATCTCTTAGACAAGTCTGTCACTTGTACTTTCTTTTCTTTTCTTCAGCCATGTCGCGAAACCTCGAGTGCAAGATACTTCGCTCGAAATATTATGCGAAATTTATTCTGCGAAAAATCCTCTCTGCAGAAAACAGTCGGTTCGCTCAATGTAAACATGAACAAAGCAATGCTTACCGCAAAGGCCTTGCATCGCACCCGCGAGAAGATTGGACATCCGAAATGAATGAAGCAATGCTTATCGCAAAAGCCTTGCATCGCGCCTGCGAGGAGAAATGTCAACACAAAGGGAAAGGTATAAATAAAAGGAACGGCTGACGCAGCTTCGGTGATTTTGCCAATTCCAATCGTCCATGCCACCTTCATCGTCGATAGCACATCAACGCGTAAGCCGCTTCAACGCTGTTGCGGCCTGGATCGAGAAGTCGATGAACGCGAAATAGATGCAATTTTTGTTCTCATTATGTTTCGTTTCTTGTTTGCGTTGGATCCTGTAACTTGCTGCCTTTGAGCGGCTAGGTTATTTCTGCCGTCACGTGTCTCTGTTCATTTTTCGTGCTGATAAATACGGTTAATTACCCAATTTTGAGGCGACGGAACGAGATACTATTTCACCCTAGCCTGTCGAAGAGAAGCGGATTCTGGAAAAATTATGAAGAGGCTAATCAACAATCTGTACTTGCGTAGTCGTCGACGAATACCTTCAAACTCAGCAATATTCATCTCAAGCTCGGGTCATCACCGACTGTTCATCCATTGTTGCTGCTCTGATCGTCTATTAAATAAATCATCCCCCTGCAACATCTGTTCGCTCATCTTCGACAAACCACAATATCTGCACGTCTTGCATATAACCATCGTTTCTTCTCATTCCGGGCGTGGATTTTTGATCACAATGGAGTCTTCATAACTTTACGGTGTCTCAACCCACCAACCACAAGAAGATAGCTAATGCAATGTAATTAATTCATTCGACACGGCTCCTTCAATAATGAAAACATGTTAAACTTGCCATGATCATATTTTGTGTATGCGTTGCAGCTATCAGCGAAAATTTTCCCGTTCTACCTAGTCATCAAAAGTTTCGTACCTAAGCGACTTTTGATGGTATATTTTTCGTATTTAATTAAATTTTTGTTTCCATCCCACCTTCACACAATTTTATTTTTGCTTCTTTCCAACTTCCTTTTCATAACTGCACTCTTCCTTGCGTCTAACTGTATAGTCGAACACAAGATACTGTGACGGGCAGACAGTTGAGCCTTCACTGTTTTAGGGCGTCAAAGCCGTAAGTAACAACATACTGCGATGAGCAAAAAATTACGCTTGCAAGATTTCGGCGCTGCCGGGTGCTGGGCTCAAAGTGATACAGTCTATCTCCATTGTGCCAAAACTTAACAAATGATTTTGTTGGAAAGGCTGAAAAACTTCTGTACTTCTGTCGTACGAATTTGCTGTTTATTTAGAGGCGCATAGGCGTTTATTCGGATCGGTTAGAAACTCCGGAATAGCGATAAGCTGTAAGGCTAATTTCATGCAGCGCGATAAGCTTAAAAAATGGAATCGGTAAAACGCAAAAAGAAATTGTAAACACCAGCAAAATTGTTTTGACGAGAATATATGAAGGAATGGACAATAAGCAGAGAGTACTAGTGAAGTAAACAGAGAATAAATATAACGAACCTCCGTGTTTTCATTGTTTACCGAACATCGACTCAGTGACATTGCGAACTTTCCAATCAATCTGAGCAAACGCTCCAAAGTAAATAGCTAATTCCTGCGAGGTGCTTTTCAAGCCTTCCAGTAATGTTGGTTAATTAACCGTTGGTAGATCGGAGAAATAATTTGAACAATTCAAGTTTACCAACCAGTAGCATTGGAAAACTGCAAAACGCAACTGTCTGCGTCTAACATTATCTTGTACCGGCTGGTCTAAATAGATACAAAGAAGAGTGCAATTAGATACAAAAAAAAGATAGCTAGAAACAGTGAAAGCTGAATTATATACAAGCAGAACTGAAAACTAAAACATATTATGACTGTTTTAAAAAAAATGCCTTAAGAAAAATCAGTTGGGCAGAAAACAAAGGAGAATTAGAGAACATGAAAAAATTTCTCGCGTATAAATACCACTCATACTCCAAGTGTTTTCGTCGATAGTCCACACATTATACTCCACAGGCTGCAAACAGGGGATTCCAGCTGTGAACGACGTGGACTTAAAAATAAACTGTTAGACAGTAACCCGTTCCAGGAGCTGAAGATGAAAATATAGACGAAAACAGATCAAATCGTTCGTAGAAGAACATTAAAAAGATCTTAGGAATGAAAACATTCGAGCAATCATTCAGTTGCCAGCCTACTAAAGATCGGCTCTTCATATCGGTGAACTTTTAATGCAAATGTAAAGCTTTTAACATACTGATGTAAGGAAAGCGTAGAGTGGTTGTCTCCTCTCCGTATATTTAACGGTGATTGGTTGCAGTTCGTATTTAAACCAAATAGCCGGAATGATCCTTCCTGAATGATGGTAGCCGATATATTCCTTGTGGGCGTACGTATACTGGTAACTATACTTCGTTCTTCCACTGATATCCTCGTAAACTGATGGCACAACCTAAAATTACACATGTTCATTTCTCTAATCCACAACGCTTTTGCAAAATACAATTTTTGCAGAAGTTCATGCCAGCGCAGCATCGAGCACGATACTCCTCAACGAAGCAAGTGCCGAACCAACCAATGAAATTTTATTAATCAATAAAATTTTTGTTGGCCACTAGATTTCCCCGATCGCTGACAGAAGTACGGAGCCCCGTTTGTGAAATGCAAGTAACTGCCATATTTTCATCATACATTAGCCGAAAACGGCAATTCTTGCATGAATATCGTTCCTATGCTCCAGGTACACCCATATTTCTTCCCCGACTTATCAGTATTTTCAATTTCCTGCTGTCGCTGCTTCTTCTCACTTAACAGACGACATCTTAGCGATAAAACCAATATTGAAGGCATCCTCCTAATGATCAAGGTAATTAGTCTTTCAAAACGCTCTGCATTTGTCAACTATAAAGCGACGTTCAGCTTCTTTCGATCCAATAAAATAAACAGCCCTCTTTTATTCGATGTCATATTTTGGCATTTCCGAATTTCTCGATTCTTACACAATACTTTTGAATGCGATGCGTTTTCCTCTTCACATCAAACAAAACAGAGTTACATAAAGCGCTTAACGACTCTTTAGCGGTATTTTATCTCCCTTGTCCTGTCTCGAAGCATTGTTTCAAAAAATATGCCATACAATTATTAAATATTTGGTTGACGAGTGCAAGCCAGATTCATTACGCCGAATTTCCGGCAGGTGTAGCGCGAAAGATGGGGAAAATACAAATACTGTGCGCGTTTCGAATAGAGCAGTCGACGGATTTGAGAATGCTTTATTCATGGCATCTGCTCTGTTATTCACTAGGCCACAAGAAAGGGCTGAAGTGCAAAAATGGATATATGAAAGGGGTATTTTATTTTGCTCCTCTGTTCACAGTGGGAACCACAATACTGAATACACAGGGGACAGGCTGGATGAAAGACAACAAAGCAACATCCAAAAATATATCTGATTTCTGAAGAAAATTGGAAAAGGAAGGGAACGGATTTTGCTAGGAGACGTGTGGAGATAGGGGGGAGGGGGGAAGAACACAATGGAAGGAGGCAGGGAGATAGCGGCTGTACTACTGTACTCTTCGTGCGGCCTCGAGAGAACTCTCTTCGGAGAGTAGAAGAAGTAAGGCTTACAAGCAAAGCCGAAAGCGACACGCACAAACAGAAAGTTCTTTTAATCGATGCGTATCTCCCCAATAGAAAATTGCGACGAAAGAAACGAAGGCATTTTGATCTGTGCTCACAAATTAGAGGCCCTTCAATCGAAAATATACGACTATGGAAAGCGATCGGATGAACGAATCGCAAAACAGTGGCCGCCAATGGAAAAACAGCGAAGCTGAAAATAGTTACCTTTAAAATATATTCATGCGTATGCAACGCCTCGCCTTCTGTGGCGACTCGATTCTGAAGAGGATTAAAACTTCCTATTTGTGCTCTTTCCTGCAAAATATCCCTGCATTCAGTCAGTTCCTGAAACTCAGTAAATTCTCCAATGAGATGCTCATTGAGTCAACTCATTCATTTTCACTCTCTTCACTGCGCATATTCTTGAAAAACTGCTATCAGTTTTACCAACTAAATCAACCACTATAAAGGACTGCTGATCAGTGAGCCAACTGATACACTTTGACAGTTTATGCAGTCTACATTATAGATGAACATTTGCCTAGACATGCAGCAGATTCTCTTTCTCCCACTTTCAGTGATTTCTGTACGCGTCGTTAGACATATACACGTTCAGAAAATTTAACCAAAGGTGTTGAAAAAAACGCGGGTACTATTTGCCTGATCGGCAATTGTGAAAAGATTTATGTTCGAAGAAGCGAAAATACGCGTGCTGCAATCACGAAGCGTGTCTTTTCTGGGTTGCAAAAATACTTCTCGCAGCGGACACATCAACGCCCATATCTGAAACAAGTGATGCGCAGAACGAAAGAACTACTAAAATGGTAACTGCAGTTTCAGGCGAAAACTTACGTGTAAGTCGTCGCCAAATTTGACGGAATGGACGATATGCCGCATATCGTAATTTTCAGGCTGTGACGCAGCTGAATGTGTGCTCAGATGAAAATTGCCTGGCACCTGCAACTAGCTGCTTCATGCACACTTCCCTCTCCTGAATCAACCGATCATTTCATCGATAAAACCTGTACCCATAAAAAGCACTAATGGCAGTGAAAGAATGGGGTATTGTAACGCATCCGTTCATTACACGCATACGATGCTTTGCTATGCGGTCAAAGAATGTGCTGAAATCAAGTATCAATCGCCATGAAAATAGCACAACACTTTGTTGGCGACGGATATTTGATGACGTTTGACAGGTACCATAATAGAAGTTGGCTGCGGATCTTAACTTAGGAACATTTTCTTCAATCTACTAATAACGCAGAGAAACAGCGTTTCTACGCGATCGCATCAGAGGCCACCTTTTGTAACAAACTCTGGAGAATGACTGATGGATCAGAACCAAGTCCACCTATAACGATGCGAAATGCTGATGCCTAGGGCATTTTTTTAGAAAGAAGAATAACAGGTGGCCCGAACAGAGCATATCTGGAATGCCAACGCCGATGCCTTTCTAAAGCCTGACAGAATGATCATATCGTAAAAAATGCGCAACAAAAATGCAGATGAATTCTTGGAGCTTTCAACCAAGTGGGGTCAACGATGCCAGCAAGGGAAAGAAACAGATAAATATTAAAGGTTGATGTAGAATAGGAGTTCACAGCAGCTGTCGTATTTCGGTACTCCCAAGCAGCGATCCGATCAGACGCTCAATATATCACGATTCGAGGTGATCTGAGCCGACTAAACGTTGAAGATCATGCGCCTGACCAAAGCACTTTTCAGCTTTAAAGTATATTTAGCGTTCACTGAATGAGCAAGCCAGCTAAAGTTCAAAAAATATTATGAGCCAGGGATACACCATTCAATGCAGAATCAGCTGTGATCGACCAAAAATACCTAAAATATTACAGTACGCCTCAAAGCAGTGCTGCAATGCATCACAACAATATCATCTGCGCGATACTTTTCGCCGGCAAAACTTCGCACAAGCAAGCATACATAGCAAATGATTCTCGCCTTGTTTATTTCAAAGTTTGCTTCAAATCTGCACCCATTTTCATCACTTGGCACTTTGACAACGTCCGTGACGAAACCGACCTCATGCCTTCCGTTCTCGTCCTGAATGTCTATTCCTATATCTGAAAGCAAATGTTTCGCACATATGCTTGTGGTGATTCTCTGGCTCGTTTAGGCTTTTCCTTCCACCTTTTCATAACCGTCTAACATTGTTTTCGCTCTTTCATCAACCGGTAAGGACGATGATAATCACTTTTTGGCTAAAATGAGCAAAAACGCTCTCAAACTAGTCTCAATTTTGGTCTCAAATTTGCGTTTGAGTTGCAGAGCACATAACCACACTTCTAGCAGCCACTGATGCACCCATCTGTTAAAACCTTTACATGTTAAAAGGACATTTTGCTGCAACAAAAAGAGATAAGGAAGTGACGGGACCCAAAGATTGCGTCACTGTTTCGATAGCATGTTAGTTGTAGTCGAAATGATTTGAAATGAACAGAGTGAATTAGAGGCGAAGAATGAAAAGAATACTTAAAAAAAGGAACTGCTAGTCTGCAGTTTAGTGCGGGAACAACATGGTAGCAAGCGTGAGAATTAGCAGTCACTCATCCCTTTCAGGCTGGCAAAGTGTATTTATATTTAAAATATGAAAAATATCTCATTTCGAAAGAAAAAATACCCCTTCGATGCTGTAGTAAATCGTAAAGAAGATGTTATGCTCATATTACTTCTCTCTGAAACCAATGTTCATCAGGAAACTAGACCTTTTTTGCTTGTTTCAATCAATATCTGCCACTGCCATACCCTATCGCTATGAGTAGCAGCGCTCATTCAGTTGTCACGGATTGTCAGTATAAATTAGCGGTTTCAAGATTCGGCTAATTTTCACTCGTCTTACAATGGCCAACCAACTCGTAGTTACTTTCTATATTCTCCAATACGAACATCTTTCAACTTTAAAAAGAAGAAACTGTTTGTGACCGCCATGAGTTTACACTCTAAGAGTTACAGCAGTGTTCGGAGTAAACACGGCCGTTCCCCTCTCAGACCCAGTTAAGGGAGAAGCAAAAAAATACGGAATGCTGAATAAGTGGCACGCAATCAGCAGGACACAGAACAACTGCACAGGACTAAAAACTTTCGGAACGAGCATAGGTAAGACTCAAAAAAGTTTGTTTCCAGGCAAATGCCGTTAAAATGCGCATTCCTACAACAGTGTGTGCAGGTGGTTCGCTGTCTGCCAGCTAATTTCGTTGTTTAAGGTCCATTCAACACTCTTGCAAAATTCTGACTAAAAATGGCGATCCGTGAATTTAGACCTAGCAGTGAGAGATATATCAATTTTGCAGCAAAAATAATGGATGCAGGAAGTGCCGAAAATTACAAAGAGGAATGTTTTGCTCACAGCCAGTCAGGACAACGAATGCTTATTTCGAAAATGAATCAGAAACCCAAAAAAGAATATGACGGTTGCTGTTAAAGTAAATGATGCTCATCGAAAACACTCTTACATTCACAAGACAAATAAGGAAGTGTAGCATTGACATGCACCTTGACTCGCCCTTCGCGGCCTGGATCGTCAACGAACAATTCTGACTGTCTGAAATGACATCATTACGACACTTCTCTATGTAGACGTAGTCAGCCAGTACCTGCATATGTGTATTCTGGGTCTTCGTTGCTCTCCGGAGTTAACAATAGGGGCAACTCTCTGGCCTGCCCGTAAGGCTGCTTCTGACCGGATCGGTCCTTGCCACGGCTCCACTCCTGTGAATCACTGTTTGGTTGGGATTTTAACTTGCCACTAAAGTGCTCCATTAAGGTGGCGACCTCAACAGATAACTTCCTCTCTGTTTCGCTTGTTCAGCTTTCAATTTTTGATAGTTGTCTTCCCCGACCGAACCAGTCCACGACGAATAGCTTCGCTACTATCTGGCTGGAAGCGTCCCCCACCAAATTATCCGTGATGACGGTTTGGAAGCGGAACATTTGTTATAAGTTGAATTGTCGAAAATGATTGTAATAAACGCAAATAGGAGAAAGGAAGGAACGTACATTTCGATGGAGAGGAACGCTCGAAGGTCGTTGAATAACATAAACGTTATAAATGAAACGCATATGATCGATATAACAGCGCCCGTTCTCGTCGGCTGCGTTAAGTCCTTCGGAACCTTACGATAAATGTCAAGCCTGAACGGCACTTATAAGCTCTAAATTTTATGCTCTTAGTCAACGGTATTATTATTTCGCAGAAAAAGAAATAAAAAGTTTAAAACGTTGAAAATAGAAGTGATCGGTTTCTATTTTAAACGAAACTGAAATAGAAATACCTAAAATGTTTAATAATACGAAGCTAAAGCTGCGACATAAATATAAGTGACACTGCATGCCAGACGCTCTACTGAAATATTCGATAACGCAAAACGGCAAAAAAATATTCGTACTATAGGTTTCGGATAAACAGGGAAAAAAATAAAACTTAACAATCGGCGAGAATATGTGATATAAAATTTCTCTAAAAGAAGTATCAAAAATGTAAAAAGAAACCTCATACAAGATAAAAAACTTAGAAGAAAAGAAATACAGAATAAGAAGGCAAGAAAAAATGAGAAACAAAAGAAAAAACAACGCAGAAAATTTTCACTGAATAAATTTCACTCCTTTGAAGACATGTCTGCTGGAAAACAATGGCCAGAAGACATTTTGTAGCATCGATTAGTATCTAAAAGACGTTTCGTTTTTCCCACATTACATTCTTACTAGAAAGCGTAAACATACATATGTGAGAAAAAGAAAAACGGGCATCAGAAGAACGACAAAAAGTTCTGCCACTTCTCTGCAAAATCGGAAGCCGTAACAAATGAAATGGTCGTTGTAAAGGTGCGCACTTCTGACCCATTGGAAAAGAAATGTTTTTTTTTTCATTTCTTCTGAAATATTCATCCTAAAAAGCCCGAACATTACCCATCAGACTCTCTCCTTCAAAAAATTTTCCGAGTAAATGTTTTCTGCTGCGACCGCATGTGATTCTTGTGAATATTGATTACACGGTTTCGTGGAAGTGATTTGCTAAAACTGACGTTGCACTGGAATGTTGATTTTCTTTTTAAATGACCAAAATACAACTTGCATCAAATAAACAACGACATAAAAAGGTTGCCCAACGCAAAAAAAGATTTAAACTGGCCAAATGCTCGATGTTAAGCCTGATTAAAGTAAAGCAACAAATTCTAAAAGTTTAAGCGTGTTCGAAGCCTGAAATAACTGAGATGACCAACCTCCTAATGTCAAACATCGTAAGTTCCTAGTACGCGTCCCTTTCAATGCAATCGATGTTCTTCTGAAAGCATTGTTATTCGTTATTCAACGACCGTCTGGAATATGTAATTTTTCCAAAACACTCCCACGGTCTGCAATTAAAGAAGATTTTCGAAAATACGAAACGCGGAAAGGATCAGGGTAACATGGGCTGATTAACTGCGAAATAGAGCTATTACTTTTTACACGAACCATAGTGATCTTTTGGTCCGCTTAAAGTATAGCGGTAAAGTACAAGCGGTAATAACAAACGGCAAACTACAAATAGGTTTTCTAAACGATTTCAACCGAACATTTATAACAGACGGACTGTATACGTCTATGGTGTAAGATATGCAGAGCATCGGAAAATCATTTTTGCTGGAAATGAAAGAAATAATCGGTGCGGCGATTTCTAGTGGATGCACTTTCATAACCGTCGTCCACTACCGGAGGAGAGAAATGGAAGGATGCACGAACTTCATCATTTTATAAAGCATGATTTATACGATGAGGGGAATAGTGACCGTGAAAAAGAAATCCAGCAAAGCAATCAAAATAGGTTTAACATGATCTGGTCCATACAAATCTGTCATGTTTCACTCACTGCATTTCGTACGTCATGTACATTGAAATCCATCGATTATTGACAGCAAAAATTTCCGCAATATTTCAAAACTAGATTGTCGACAGGCCTACACCATTAAAAAAAAGAAAACAAGAAAGCTGAAGGCGGCATAAATTCCAAAGCCCATTCCCATAAAGTCATTTCTTGCTTTCTCTACACCTTCCTGAATGAGAATTCAAATTCTGCTTTGTTGATGGCTGCTTGAATTTGCAAAAACAGCTATGACTATGACGTTGTGTTCGGCCAGATAAGTTGTGTTCGCTTCGGAAAATTATATAAGCTAAGGTTTGACGGTTTGCTCTCGAAATACTTCGTCTCAATCAGCCATCATGAGGCTCTCTGAAATCAATCAATACGTAAACTGCAAGAAGATCGGGAAGTCTTTAGCGCGCCTGACCCTCAGATCGAATGAATAAACATTTATTTTCTGTTTGAACCCAACAAGCCTTTACTACAGAGAATTCACAAACTTGAGCAGTTATTATAGCCAAGTTATTCAGTAATCCACGTCTAACGAGCTATCGACTACGGCTATGACCTGATCAGTCAAAACAACTTATGTTTCATCTAGGCCTCCACAGCATTGTAGGTCAGACCTGACATAGACTTAGGAATTCTCCTTACACATCTTCATAATCCAAATGCTTTGAAGCAAACACGAGAAGAGTGACAGAACAAGAAAAAACACACAAAAGAATAAAAATTAAAGCGTTCAGCTACCCAAAAAATCCTAAAAACAGCTTAGCACAGAACCAAAGAAAAAGAACAAGAAAATAAGTCGGACGGAAACCTCCGAAGACAACTGTAAGGATATATTTTTTGGTGAAGTAAGCGCGACGACCGTATAACCATTATTTAATGTTTTGGGAACGAATTGTTCTTGAGAGAGTGTACAATGGTGCAAGTGCGGTAATTAAACGGAAATGTTAATACGCAAGCGCATATGAAAATTAATAACTATGTGCCTCACGGACGGCATGATTTCTTCTGGCAGCAATGGTTGTTACTGAAAATATGTCCCGCCTATCCCTTCCCTTCCTCCT